>CM042153.1:45220000-45307500 GCA_023376005.1 Doryteuthis pealeii
GTTTTAAAAATGAAGGAGACATCTCCACACTTGATGGTAAACTCCTAAACTCTGTGAAACAATTCACGTACCTAGGCAGTAATATCTCATCTACAGCACGCATTAGGAAAGGCATGGTCTGCTATAAACAGATTATCAGTCATATGTAAATCCAATCTCACTGACATGTTAAAGTGACAATTCTTACAAGCCGTAGTTGTATCAGTGCTACTGTACGGCTGCACCACTTGGACCCTAACAAAGCACCTCGAGAATAAACTAGATGTGAGCTGCACAAGAATGCTGCATGCAATCTTAAACAAGATGTGGAAACAACACTCAGTGCACAGACACTTGCCCCATATCACACAAACCATCCAAGTAAGACGAACAAGATACTGTTGGAGAAGCAAGGACGAACCCATAAGTGACATTCTCCTATGAAAGCCAGCACATGCACATGTACACTGACCAGGTATATGTGGTTACTGGATGTTGCGCAGAGGACTTTCTGAGTGCGATGAGTGATCACATCCTACTCATGAAGAGGGGTTGGTAAATAAATATAAAACTGTCTTGACCCTTGGGGAATTATCTTTTCTATGGGTCGTATATATATCTAATCAATGTTGGTTATAAAACCATCACCCCATCTTGTAGACTGGTTTTCATTTGTCTGGTCAAAAGTGCTACTTGTGTTTGTATTGATAAACTACACTTCTAGACATTGGCGTTTCTACTCTTATCTGCCAAATACTAGTTAATAACAGCACGATCATGGCAGATTCAAAAAGCTATTGAACAACTTTTAATGAACAAGTCAATATCTTGACATGAATCCAATTAAATAGGCCCGTGTTACTTCCTCATCCTCAGGTTGTGCTGCTGACAGCATGGATATCCATGACTCTTACTTGCCAACCATCCCTATCGGTCATCACCCCTGGTAGGTCTTCTGCTAGGCATCCAGAGTCTATGCAAAGCTGGTTAATGTAAGTTTTTTGCTGGCCATCCTACATAGGTGTGTATGCATAGATGACCACAGAAGAACATCAGTTATGAGTTCATCCTTACTTCTCCAGCATGTCTTGTTCGTTTAGCTGATTTTTTGGACACTGGGGCTAGAGATGAAAAACCTTCTGCAAAAGAAGATTGCTTTTTGAATGTAGACTAAATTAAATATATTAGAAAAGAAGATAGTAGATCTGATACATTGGAAACACATATCTGAAAGAGTAAAGAGGAAAAACTGTATGATCTGTTGATTAACTTTTAATTGGCATAATCTTCTTACATTGTTGAGATTGTTGAACATGATTGGTTGGTTGAATTTTACGGCATGTCGACCCTTGGGCATTTTATGACAAAGATGTTTTTGTTTTATTCATTCTTGTTAGGTATTAAAGTCTAATTCTTTTAAACTCATTTTTTTATCTATCTATCTAACCCATATATGGGACCCTAACAGGTACTACCACTCTGGGTCAGATTTGACCTGAGAGTAATAGTAATGAAGGGGTACTCCACACTCCTCAGTGACAGTTTCCCCAATTAAAAATTTTTGGACATACTTTTTGCTATTATCCCAGTCTTGGAACCTTTACTCTTGATGCATGTTACTCAGAACTAGTCATTAGAAGTCATCACCCATGAAATCCAAAAGGACAACAGAAACTGTGATTAACAGGCTACAGGTCATAGGTCATTCTCCAATATCAAAAGGTATCAAAAGTTGAATGCTGATTGGTTGATAGATATTACATAATGGGGGAAGACAGAAGAGATGGAATGTTTTATTTTTATGAATTGTGATTCAGATACCAATTGAAGTAGTTGTGTTTGTAAAGGCTTAGAATTTAAACCCCCACCCCAGGAAGCAGGAGAGGCAACAGTATTCTAATATATTAGTGGAATAGATCACTAATTAGGACTGAGCCTATTCTAGTAGTGACCACCCCAAGTGGAGTTTAACAGGTTTGAATTCAGTTTTCCTTTTTTGATACTGGTTGCCTAACCAAGTTTAAAGAGCCCAGTCTGTCCTACTATTTACCCATAGCTGGGGGGAGAGTAGTTGGATTTATACCTTTTCCAAGGGTATTTGCTATGTGAACTGTAGTTTTGTCTAGGATTTGAACTTGGGTCAACGGGTCTATTTCCTACGACTAACCATTATACTAACATCTCCAAGTATTAGGATAATTTAAAAAGTGATGGTTTGGAGACATAACCCACTAGGAAAATGAAAACACTGAAATAAGTAGAAATATAAAATTTGAATATATGTTCGTCAGCTTCTTTTTTATCATCAACATAGAAGCAACGATCCATGGCTTTTAAGACCTGTCTTGAATCAAGTGGCAGCATGGCTCTTGCAAAATGTAACATAATATTCTACTATAGTTCACAACTGATAACTACATTCTGCCTTGTTTGGTTTGGTTTGTTTTGTTTTACGGCATATCAACCTCAGTGGGTCATTTAATGCCGATAAAGTTTTGAAATAAATCAATTCTTAATGGATAATACAATTTTTTTTATAAATACATTTTTCTATTTAACCCATAGATGGGACCCTGACAGGTACTACCACTCCGGGTCAGAGTGGACCAGGGAGCAATGGTGATGAAGGGGTGCTCCACATTCCCAAACCTCCAAAACTGGAACCTCACCATCAGATAGAGTTTAACGTCATTCCCAGGACATGTAGACCCATAGCCACCACCTTCTAGCACCCATATGATAAAGAGGGGTTGGGACTTGCCATAAGGGCAATAGGGTTGGGAAAATCATATAGGTGCTAGGGCTTGACGTGACCAGCCGATTGATCGGAGGGGGCCTCTCCGACCGCCCGTCTAGCCCAAGATAGGGCCAAAGTGGAGTATTGCATGTCAAGATTCTATAAAACTTGAATATGTTTGTCAGCTTCTTTTTATCATCAAGCTTTTAAGACCTGTCTGGAATCAAGTGGCAGCATGACTCTTGCAAAATGTAACATAATATTCTATTATAGTTCACAACTGATAACTACATTCTGCCTTGTGTTGCCATGTCATCATAAATCATTATGATACATAGATATGCTACAATGCCAAATTTAAACATTAATTTTTCTATCTCTTATATTCTTAGATCTTGATAATGATATACAGCCAAGATAGATATAAAAAATATGAACACACAAAACCTTGAACTGTTTTCTCTTAATAGAAACAAGAAAAATTAAGACAAAATAAATTTCTTGTCTGTTGTCTAACCCAGTGGTTCTCAGATTTTATTGTACAGGGTGGGGCAAAATGATCTGATACATATATATCATTTGTTGAATAAAAATCAATTTCTTTGTTGGGTCGTTCACAAAGCGCTTAGTCGCTGACTGCCGTCTCACGTTGGGCAACTGCTTCTGCTAACTGCCCAGCGCTCCACTCACTTGGTTTTTATGGGCACAGTCCCCCAACATCTGGGCACATCAGTCGAACCTCGCGTTCATGCAACACACAATTCACGTGCATTCGGATGGACGTGTGTAGGCGCCAACATCCAGGCACCTGAATTGCACCTCACGTCCATCCAGTGCCTAAATCGCATTTGTTTTTGCATGTGGGAGGACGCGGGTTCGATCCCGGCAGGCAAGACAATGTCTTGCTCTTTTTCTAAAAGAGTACGGTAGTACTCGTTCTCCGTCACAATCATAAATGGGTATGAACTCCAGTCTTGCTATTACATTCACTTTTGGACTAATACCCTTGGGAAAGGTATGAATCTCCTTATCCTCCCATCTATTGGTTAAATGGTACCACTATCATCTAACCCTCTGAATAGAACAAAGATCATTTTGCCCCACCCTGTATGATACAATATAGAGACTGTCCTTTCCCTCACACTACTGAAACTACCACAAAAAGGTGTGTCATGGGTAACTAAACTACACCTGGTGGTGTGAAGTCACTCCTAGATCATTCTAATCCAGAGTGGGAGTACTTGTTAGGATCTCATCTATAGGTTAAATAGAGCTGTTTGAAAATTATTTATATTAGATTGGAATACTTGAAACCATAGAGAACTATGTGCAAACAAATGAGTATTATTAAATAGGAATAGCTATTTGAAACCATATAATGATTTATTATGGCTATGGGTATAATTTTTTTTTCACCCTTTTCCCCCCTATAATTTACAAATAGGCTATTATTCAAGGGATTCATATTTTGTCACTAAATTTGATCTACCATAAACAACAATGGCAACATCATTTTAAAACAATTACTAACGATGATGGTTGTCCTAGGTATGATACTATACTGTATCTAATCATGGGAGCCCAGTTTTAGAGTTATGGTGAGCATAGAGTCTCCTTTGTTACCATTACTCTAAGAATGCTCTCAGAAAATAAAATAAATTTTAGTCCAATTTATAACTGAATTATATAATTTTCTAGGTGTTATAACGCACTTAGCGAATAATAAGACGTGTAGTCCAGCTGATGTTAACTGCAAGAAGTGATCACTTCCGGCTTTTATTTGCAACAAAACAACATGGCTGAAACAGTACTTCCGTTTCATAACAAAACAATGGTAGAAACGATGCTTCCATTTCTTAGTATACCACAGTAGGTTTGCACTGAATTTATTAATAATCCAAATATTCATAATAATGGAAATAACTATGAAATACTAATTATAATTCCTCATTTCTTCCTGAAACATCAGTATCATTTTAGACCTTTGTCACAACTGAAACCCAAAGTGTTATATTGTATATTAGTTACATTCTCTCTCTCTCTCTCTCTCTATATATATATATATATAACACAAAAAAAAAAACAGCACATCATAGCAAAATTTTCATTAGAGCAATACACATAAATCATCTAACTTTAAAATTAATGGAATTTCCAGTCTAATTTGCCTCTGGAGTAAGCAACAACTTTATACCCAGAGTTTTTATGTTCATGGATTTGTTCGAAATGTACACAACTTAGTATTTCTGCTATTAAAGCACAAACTAGTACAAGTCAGAAAAATGCATTCTCAAAAGATATCATCTATAACTAGTAGAGCTAACCAGTGTTGCTTGGGATTTAAAAAGTTAAGAATAATTCTCTTATCTATATTTAATCATAGACTAATAAAATTTATTTTTCTATATATTTGTTTTATTATCTTTTATTCTTTATAATTTATTTTTTTCTTCTTGTTTATATTTTTTTCTTTTGTCTTATTTTCTCTTTGTTATGTTTTATTCTTTATTGATTTATTTTTTCTTATCATTTTTAAATCAATTTTTTTTATCTTTGAGCTGAAAATTTTTTTCTAATCATCAAATTCTCAATATAATACAGATAACTAAGTGTTGTGGGGTTTTAAGACTACAAAAATAAGACAAACGACTGGTAACAATGTATACAAATGTATTGAACAAAAGGAGTAGAAATTTACAACAAAGAAAGTGGAGATTGCGTCCGACTAATACAGTTACGAGCTGACTCGCATTTGCTTCGTCTCAAGCCACAATTGTTCCTGGTACTTATAGTAGCCGTCGGCGCATTCCATTTATGTCGATAGGTTATATCACCTATAACACTAAGAAAAGGTAATCAGAATCTGTCACCTCTCCCTAAATAGAAACATCAGTATCATTATGGACCACTGTTAGAGTGTTGTCTTATTGATAAAAAAACTTATAGAGTTTATAAGTGTATTTGTATCTGTTTTCATTCAAGATTCTTTGACCTTGGAGTTGCCTTGACAAATTTCAATTGAACTTTATCTCCACCAATATAGAATATTGGCAAAACTTTGCAATGAAGCTGTTTTGGGACGACTGAATTACTTTTTAAGATAAATAAAGTAATGAGAACCAGACTAGAAACAAACAGAATTATATTCTTCTTCTTCTTCACTTGGGAAATCTTCTTATTCTTCCTCCTCTTCTTCACTTGGGAAATCTTCTTATTCTTCCTCCTCTTCTTCACTTGGGAAATCTTCTTCCTCTTCCTCCTCTTCTTCGCTTGGGAACATGATTAGCAATTACAAGCAAGACAAGAGACAATTTGATTGTTTGCACATTGAGTTAATTAGTAATGTATCTGAGTTGATAGCAAACACTGATGGACATATCAGCAAAGTGACGGCAATAACTTGACTAAATTAAATTGATGAGATCATGCTTTAACTGAGTTGCAGTATAATTCTGACCAGTATATTTACCAATCCCTCCATACGAGCAGGATGTGACACAAGGTCAATTTCTTAAGCAGAGTTTAACAGGTTTGAATTCAGTGTTTTCCTTCTCCTAGACTGGTTACCTAGCCAAAGTTAAAGAGCCCCATCTGCCCTACTATTAAACTCATAGCTGGAGGGTGAGTAGTTGGATGCATACCTTTCCCAAGGGTATTAGCGCAATATGAAATGCAAACAGCCCTGTCTAGTATATATGTCTGGATTATTCTTTGTTAGCAGTCATCATTTTTAAATGGATTACAGCTGGTGTTTCCTTCTCCTAGACTGGTTGCCCAACCAAAACTAAACCAAGTCTGCTCTACTATTTACTATAGCTGGGGGGGGGGAGATTAATCCATTTCCCATGGGCATTAGTGCAAACTTAAATTCAAACAACCCCATCCAGGATTTGAACTCAGGACACCAATTTCATTTCCTACAATTGTTGCATAATCTATGCGGTTGCATAGATTATTGTCAACCCCCCCCCCTGTATTTCTGAAGGGATGGCCCCTTTTCATATCACGGGTGGGACTTTCCATGGAATATTACAGAAAGCCCGCGAAATACGTGAAGTCATGTGGGACCAAGTTAACCCGTGAGTACCTGCTTGGATATCCGATGAGAAGCATGGGCTCATTATGCACACGCGCGTTGTGTTAGTAGAAGAAGAATTTTAGTTAAGTAAATAAAAGTTTAAATAAATAAGATGGTGTTCTTGTTTGATGAATGTCTTGGCAAAAAGACTGATCAAGAAGAAGGAATGCATCAAAGACGAACATCCAACAGGAATCTAGAAATAGAATTCAACATGGAGAGGAAGAATAGAAACGACTAGAGATCACCAAATGGCCAAAGAAGTAAGTAATGCATACCTCTATCTACCTATGTCTATCTCTCTCCTCTCATCAGTAAAAGAATACTTGTGTATATACCCAACATGGGTATATGTGTATGAGTATGTAACAACATCACTAGTTAGGACTGAGCCTATTCTAGTAGTGACCACCCCCAAGTAGAGTTTAACAGGTTTGAATTCAGTTTTCCTTCTAGACTGGTTGCCTAACCAAGGTTAAAGAGCCCAGTCTGCCCTACTATTTACCCATAACTGGAGGGCAAGTAATGTGTATGAGTATGTAACACAATCAGCATTACGATTTTGCTAAGTGAGCCTTAATTTAGTGTCATACTCAGTACACACTACAAGTATGGGAGCACCCAGTGAGAATTAACCTCACTACACAATAACAATGATGAGCATATCTGCTTATAATGAGAGAATATAAGAAACTGTTATATACTCTACCTATGAATGTTAATCGTTATGTCCGAATCCTCATAAATATGTCCGCCCTGTTGGCTGGGGCGTTAGAATGCACCGACTGCACCTCTGCAAAGGGGTAAGACTCCCTCAATGGGGCCACCTGTTCACCGTGAGTGGCCACCCATGATGCTTAAGGATAGAACGCAGGTGGATGAGCAGTTCATGACTTGCAATACTCCTCTTCGGCCCTTACTTAGGCTAGACGGGCGGTCGGAGAGACCCACTCCAATCAATCGGCTGGTCACGTCAAACCCTAGCAACTATAGGATTTTCCCAACCCTATTGCCCTTATGGCAATCCCCAACCCTTTTTATCATATGGGTGCTAGAAGGCGGTGGCTGAGGGTCTACATGTCCTGGGAATGACGTTAAACTCTATCTGATGGTGAGGTTCCAGTTTTGGAGGTTTGGGGAATGTGGAGCGCCCCTTCATCACCATTGCTCCCTAGTCCACTCTGACCCGGAGTGGTAGTACCTGTTAGGGTCCCATCTATGGGTTAAATAGAAAACATGAGTTTATAAACGAAATTGTATTATCCATTAAAAATGAAATTATTTGAAAACTTTGTCGGCATTAAACATTTTTGAATACCAAATTACCAATAGAAGTATTCGGCATAAAATAACCCATGGGGTTGACATGCCGTAAAACTCAACCAACCAAACCAATCATAAATACGGAAGTATTATGCTGACTGAGGAGTCTGATACCACAAGCAGTGGTTTACCTTTCTTCATGCTGCTGGCCAGGATTGTATTTTGTTAATGTTACAAAGATTCCATTTCATTTCCAACCTACAGTTTGGAAATTAAATACATTTAATTGTAAAATCAGCCAATATTTATGTTTCCTTTCCACACAATCATTTGCACTTGTCAGATTTAGACCTTAAAATATTCTTGCTGATAAAAGACTGTTACATGATCCCCATTTCTTTTAGATTTAAAACAATGTGAAGAGAGATAAAAAGAGGAAACAACCATATATCAACAACACATACTTCTCCCCCACCCCCGATTCTTTTTCTCTTTATTTCTCTCAATTACTAAATAATATAGTATGAAAATTCCCATAAACAATTAAAAGGCACCCCTTTTTCAGACACATGTAATTAAAGAAAAACAATAACTCTCCCTAAATTACTTATACCTCATGTTGATAAGCATTTATTAGAACTGGTTACTCTTTAGCCTGATGAAGATTTTTTTCATCATAACCCAAAACAGGAGGGCTCAGTATCTTTCTTTACATGAATAGTTTTCATTTACAGTTTATTGGTTGTGGCAGAGGAGGTCAATTAACCCATTTCCTTCTGAAATCAAGCATACAATAATCCAGCCTTTGGCTACCCTGAATAATGCAGACAACAGTCATTAGATTTTGGCAATAATTCAAATTGACTTTTAGAGGCATTTAATTGTATTGTAGACAATATTCCTATGATACACAATAAGATTATTCTTCCCAATAATATAAAATGGTGATATAGAAATTAAATACAGTAAAGACTTTAATAGAACAGTTTTGATTAGTATGAGTTGTGATGTAGTATAATTGTTTAGCTTAATTGGTAGAGTATCTACCTAGGAACCACAAGGTTCTGGATTCAATAATGGTCCTCGCCAACTCAGCGCCTGAGTAGCAGAGCTTGGATCTGTGCAGTAAAGTGAGGAGCTGATGGTAGGTGTGGTGCTCTAACTCAGATGCAAAAAAAAACAATCTACTTGGTCTCATGCTAGCGAAAAGGGGATAGACTCCCTTGCTGTCTGGCTGATCCCAACAGTAGGCCACTCGACCAATTTGACTTTTTTTACAATTGAACACACTCATTGGTGCTTAAAATTGGTGATTATATATATATATATATATATATATATATAAGATGTAGATGAAGATGTAGATTCAAATTTACTTTTTAAAAAAAATATCTAAATAAATAAATAAAATATGATAAAATAATATATTTAATGGTGTCCTGTCTTTGTTTTTGTTTTTCTATTGGTCATTTTAGTTTATGCTAATTTATTTGATTCACGGTGGTATATATTAATGCGTTTGCTCCAAGTCTCTTTAGTTGGATCTTAGCCATGAAGAGCATATTAAGCAAAACTTTTAGTAGGTTTATCTGACTCATTAGATTTATCTTTATTATACTTTTGGGGGGAAAAAATGTATATACCCGTCACCTCCACCATGCACAGGATATGAAACAATGTTATTTTTTAAGCAGAGATCTGCTAGTTTGAATTGAGTTTTCCTTCTCCTAGACTTGTTGCCTAATGAAGGCTAAAGTGTTCAGTCTGAGGGTAGAACAAGTGGATTCATGCTTTTCCCAAGGGTGTTAAGGCTAAGGTAAATGCAAACAGCCTTGTCCAGGATTTGAACTCAGGTCATCAATTCCATTTCCTCTAATGATAACCGTCTTGCTAGCAGGTTTCCAGAAAGAAAAAACTATGTGGGCAATTTGATAGTAGAGATATGGTTGAAAAGAAAAAAATATTTCCAGGGAACTGAGAAAACTATGGAACATGAAGGTAAATGTCATACAAATTATAATTGGTGCCAAAACAATCCGCAACTGTCTGGAAAAGAGTTTGGGTGAATTGGTGATTGGAGGAAGAATTGAGACCATCCAAACTACAAGACTGTTAAAATCAGCTAGAGTCCTCACAAACTAAGGAGACTTGATGTCACTCAGCCTCCAGCAAACCATCAGCTATGGTGGGTGTAATGGAACAAATTTATTCTTATAGTTTTTTGCCAGATCTATATGGTCTATTGATGGGACCCTAACAGGCACTACTACTCCGAATCAGTGTTTTCATGATTCATCAATACTTGTCACAGCTGATGGGATCCTAATTTTGTTTCTTTCTTTTTATCCAAAATGTAAAATTATTTTTTCCCTTGTGAACCTTCAAAGAACATCTGGGTTTTATATAGATTTGATTAAAAGGGGTGAAAAAAAAAAAGAAAGTAGTAGTTACATTGATAATATCTGATATATGCAGACATTATAGACAAAACAATTACAAACAAAAATAACAGAACTAAATTGCTACTTGTAAAAAAATAAAATAAAAAATAAAAAATATATATATATATATATATATATATATATATATATATATATATATACACACACAAGGCGTATCATAAAAGTATTGAGATTGAAGTTGTATTTACCAAGATAGAAATGAACAATGAATGGAACATTAATTTTTTTCAGAATACAAGGTGTGTTAAAAAGTACAAAAGATCTGAATACTTTTTTGACACACTTTTATATATATATATATATATATATATATATATATATATATATCTGTTCGTATGTATGTATTTATATAATTATAACCCATCAAAAACTCCATTCTATTAGTGGGACTTAGAATACACTGACTGCATCACCCCCCTCAAGTAGGGTTTCCTGTGTATGATACTAATCTGCATCCAGTATTGAGATTCCAGTTCTGGAGATCTGGGGAGTAGTAGTACTTTATTTTCTTTCTTTTTTTTCAAATGTATAATGACCTGTGATAAGTGGATTTACTCATGAAATCCAGACAAACAGAAACTGGATCCTGGATAATCTGTGGCAAAATAAGTAAGGTTTAATAAATAAATAAATAAAAAAATAAAAAAAAAGGTTCTTGATTACTTTTTGATGGAATTTCTAGCAAACCATCCACTTTAGCATAATACCACATAGCTGATCGATTAAATTGAACATCTGCTGTGAACAGCTGGACAGAATGTATTTACCCAACCCCTCCACTACAGACAAGATGCAACACAATGTCATTCTTTAAGTGGACTATTGCTGGTTTGCTAAAGAGCCCAATTTACCCTACTATTCATCCATAAATAGAACAGACAGATTCATGCTTTTTTGAAGGGCATTAGTGTGAAGTAAAACACAGTTTCATCCAGGATTTGAACTCGGGTCATCAATTTCATTTTTTACAATGATAAACATTATGTTAAGCCTTCTCTTTATGCTAAGTGTATTTTAACAAAGTATGAAATGTTTAAGATGATAAAAAACTTTATTAATATGTTGGCTCTTAAAACATTAGTATTTCAATTTGATAGAAATACTATTTCTCTGAATTTTTGAGATGAGGCTTGATATTTGAAGAGGAGGTTTCCGAATTTGAGAAGGTTCTCAAGTCCGACAAGAAATACCTGAAGAAGTCCGAAGGGCACATCAGCCGAAACATTGTGTAGATAACAATAAAGATGAGGACAATAATACAAATTGATAGGAATAGTTAAGCAAAAATATATAAATGTTAGCAAAGGATAATAATTCCACTATTCTCTGTTACAGCAACCCTTAGCAGAGATAAAAATCCAAAGTGGCATTTTCCAAGGAAACTCATTGTTGTCATTTGTTATAGTAATCAGATGCCATTGAATTATATATAAAGAAAATGCAGAAGAACACAAAAAGCCTTGTTCAAGGTTTGAAAATAAAAATCATATTGATCTTGATCATTTTTCTTTTATTTATACTAGCAAAAATATGCACCCTCCTAGCACAAGTATTTAAGTATTTAATGTAATGGAATAGATTACAAAGACTAATCAAACTAAATAAGAATGAAGATAAAATCATTTGAAACAGAGGGGGTATAATAAAAAAAATAGAACAACTTTGAAACTAACTCTTCCATCATTTTCCATCACTCCCGTCTTTCATTGGTACATTTTCCTAATTTAACTATTTAGTTAAATTATAAAGTAAATAATAAAATTACAGTTATTTCTTCTTGTTAAGAGATTTCTTTGAAGATTTATCCCAGAGGTTTTTGCTCATATTTATTAAAATAAAACTAAACAATTAGAAATCAATAATACTAAGCGCATATTTATTAAAATCAAATTTTTAAGATCAATATGCAAATTAGCCTTCCCATTAACACTGTAAACCACTATTTTGTTTTTATATATATATATATATATATATATATATACACTTGAATGTTATTTGTATGTATATAAGGCCAATAGTATTAATAATTCAAAACTATTTTATCAATAATTGAGGTTTAAATAAAAATAAAATCATGGAGAATGTGACGTAATTAACTAAGGGAATTGTGACTTGGGTACTGATATAGTTTCAGTTACAGACAGACTTACACACAATCTCCATTATAATAAGATAAGGTTTTTTGTGTTTAAAACCTGTGCACTGGAGGTCAGCAATATACGGATGATTACAGTTATGCTAAGTATGCTTTCCAGGAGAGAATCTATGCCAATTTGAAGAAAAAATACTTTGATTTGATCAACAGAGGATGAGCTCTCTTGCTATGTAACAAAGTTTAAGTCCATGCTTCTAAAATAACTCTCCAAAGATTTAAAGATCTCAAAATAATTGTGAATTTTTGAAGCAGTCAATATAAAGTCTGCATATTTCTCTTTCAGACTATTACATCTTCCATCTAGTGGTGAAATTCCAATTCTGAAGCTCTGGGGAGAGTGGAGTACATCTTCATTACAATTACTCCTAGGTCCACTCTGACCCGGAGTGGCAGTATCTGTTAGGGTCCATTCTATGGGTTAAATAGATAAAAAAATGGGTTTTAAAAAATTTGTATAACCTACAAAAATGTGAATAAAACAAGAACATCTTTGGTATGAAAGGGTTGATATGCTGTAAAATATAACTAACCAATCAACTAACCACATGCTTCATCAATAAAATCATTTTATTTTTTCATGAACAGAAATTTAGAGGATCTTAAACAGGGATGCTGTAAGATATTTTGACTCAAATCATTAGAGTTAATTCACTAGGAAATCAAACCAAGCAAAAATGTGTTAATAATTAATCCCAAAAATTATATATTTCTTATAATAAATGTGAATGTCAGTGTGTCACATTTGTTCAACTTTACTCCTAGAGGCCGTATCCCAACATATACTATTTTTGAATCAGGCCATATCCCAAAATATCATACTATTTTGGAATCAGGCCAACTCTGTGGGCAAATTAAAAACATTCCAGACCGAATCTGGATATGCAATTCTGAAATTTTGGATTCCCAAATTTTAATTATTTTATTTTTTTGGTAATTTTTTATGTAAAATAGAAATGTCTGTAGTAATTTACAAAAAAAAAATGATAGAAATATATATTCATTTACCATTGAGATAAGAGTAAGTTTCAGTAATTTTCATGATTTTTTTTTACCAAACAATTACATTTAATCCCCCAAATCATATATATAAGTCCGCATCCTGATAGTTGGAGGGGGGAAAGGCTAAAGACATAACTGGTGGGTGAATTTAAATCCATCAAGACATCAAGGTTTTTTAAAATGTAAATCAAACATAAACTAAATATCTTTAGGATATTAAAAAAGAACTTGCCCTTGTCTAATATACTATACAAAATATTCAATATCAGGAAATATGCCAATACCTATATAACCATCAAAGAAAGTTTGGCTCAGACTGACCTGAGTTGTACATGAAAGACAGAACTATATTTTAGTCTTATTGAAAAGTGGCTGAATATCTCATGTTAACAAAAATGTATTCACATTCCTGAATACATAATAATATTTGTTTTTTTTCCCAACTGACCTTCAAATCTTATATCATTTCTCTTTTTCAATCTTTTTTTTTTTCCAACCTTTGTTGTTCTTACTCTCTAATTACATTCATAGCACTTAACCTTCTGACCCTTCTGTCTATGAGGCTGTTAATTCAAGAATTTTTTTTCTTTACTTTTTCTAATGCTTTTTTGAAAGCTGTGGCCATGGAAGAATTGAATTGAATAATTCAGATTCATTCCAGTTTGTATATTTAAATAGACAATTTTCTCTTCTTTCTCCCTTCAAATATTAAGGTCATCTTGATCTTACAATGCTTCTATGGCATTTGGAGAATTCTCTTTATTATAAATACTAGCAAAACAAACTTCCTCCAGGCAGTGTAAAAATTATTTTTTTAAAGCTACTGCCTGTGGGGGTGGGAGTTAAAAATTCACTGTCAGAGTTTGTACCATGAGTAAAATCATCAAATTTATTAAAGGAGGAAAAAATAAAACAATTTGAAATGGAAACTTAGTTCTGATAACTTTAAATCTATATTAAAATAAAACAAATTATATATAAATATATAATACCAGACATGTATTTATCAAAACTCATTTAAAAAACAATTAGGACCGTCTAAGGTTGCATGCTCAAATTTTGTGTAGTTATTCTATGTTATTACAATTTTGGGTAATGTGATGTAAGCAGTGACATAGTTTAGACAAACAGAAATATAATCTCTATTATTGATAGATAAAAAGAATTTGATTTATTTCAAGATTTGTCTCAGATTAATGAACATGTTCTTTGTGTTGTTGTTGTTACCATGTTTTGGCTGGTACATTCTACTACCTTTTTCTGCATATATCAAGTTTTTTTGATAAAAAGTCAACTTCTTTTAAATCAAAGATACCAGAATTTTGTAATTTCTTGTGGAAATACAATCAATGTGGATAACATTTGGCATTATTTATTTATTTCATCTTAGTCCTTCTCTAATCCAGATCAACAAAACCTTACATTCCATAAAATACATATCATTCATCTTATTTTCTTCTTCTTTAATCCAAAATAGATCTTCATTCAGATATCATGTTTATCTCTGGTAACCATGCAAAAATCAGTGTAACTAATGAGTCATGGTTGCTGGCTAACAAAGATAGGAATATGAAATGAATGAAATCTGTATTATAAATCAATCATCCTTCTCACACAAGTCTAAAAAAAAAAATTATCTAAAGAAAATTTGCACAACAATGTGAAAAAAATGACAAAAGAAAACAAAAAAAGAGGAAAAATGAGATCAAATTGGGTGGATTCAGATATTTGGGGAGATCAGTGATGGAGATTCAACATTTGGCCAAGATGAAGGGGAGCATCAATCATCCAGGTTAACATCAATAGATATATAAAGTCTGTACAATTAAAGTCAGACAACTTGACAGCAAAACAAACGACACCCCCATGGTTACATGTTTATTCTTCATCAAACTAAAATTCTAAATAAAAAACTCAACAACCAAAAACTGAAGATGAATTGCAATTTCAACAATCTTCCCACTAAGATGATCAACAGCCTTAAAATTGAGGTAATTTAATATTTTGGTAGACTGAGAAGAAATGTATTATATTTGTAAAGTAAGGGTATTTGCCTCATACCCCACTTGTATGGGCTGGGCACAAGGCCTCGCTTTAACGTGAGTCCACCCACAAGCCGAAGCTCATGGGTGGCAAAGAACAAAAATTGCGTAGATCCCCTCTGCATTCCCCCTCAAGGGGGGCGCCGGGCAATAAACCCAGCCCTGCCCCAAGGGGGGCAAGTATTGCCTGGGGGGAAAGCCCCCTGGGATCGACGCTATTAATTGTACTTTACCGGGCAGACAGGGAAGAATCAGAGCACAGCATCCGGAACAGATACTACACTCTGATCCTCCCCTCTAATTCAGGTATGTATATTTATAAAGTAAGTAAAGTCAGAGGAGTGGCCTATTGTCGGTATCAGCTGGACAGTGAGGGAGTCTATCCCCTTTTCACTAGTGCTAGACCAGGGAGATTGTTTTTCCATCTCGGGTGAAGTGCTATACCTACCATCAACTCTCCACTTTATCATGCAGATTCAAACTGTGCTACTCATGAACTGAATTAACGAGGGCTGGTATTGAACTCAGAACCTTGTGGTTCCTAGGTGAATGCTCTATAGAATGAAAAATGTATTACATTGGTAGCCAGAGAAGAAATGTAATTATATTAGTAGTCTGACAAGAAATGTATCACATTGTTAGTCAATGAATAAATATATTACATTGGTAGTCAGAGAAAAACTATGAAGCTGAAAAGTTCATAGGCTGACCAAGATACTCTCATGGAATATGACCAAATGAGGTTTATTTTTAAACATAGTCCCTTTACAGTCCACACACTAATTCCATTGGCATTGTAGTGCTTAGATCCCATTATTAAAATGATATATCTGGGTTAAGGGATATATTATGCAGTTGGTATTTGGTATATTATCACTGTAGTAGCTGGTACGTCGAATAGCAGTACGTCTTCCGAGCAGTCGTGGTGTAGTCTGGCGAGTAATTTTAGGCTGGTAGGCTTAGGCTTATTTTCCCAGTACCCCACACGTACCGAGTCAGGCACGAAGGCCCTATTTATGTGGGACCACCCACAAGCCGAGACTCATGGATGGCGGGTAGAAAAATTGCGTCGATCCCGTCGGCATTCCCCCTCAAGGGGGGCGCCTCAGGCGCTGGGCAATAAACCCAGCCCTGCCCCTTTAAGTCAAGGGGACAGGTATTGCCTGGAGGGATGGCCCTCTGGGATCGACGCTATTAATTTACCATCTCACCGGTCCAGTGGCCGAAGCGCACTGGACCCCCGTCCTGAAAGACGGGTTGTAGGCTTAGGCGCTTGTACTACCAGTGTCGAATATTTATACATGACACTGTCCAATCAGATTATAGTGAGGAGGTACCAAGGTATTTACATATTCATTACATCATAAAAAAAAAAAGTTATCAAAAGCAGTGGTCATATGAACTATTCAGCCTGTCCTCGTATGTAGAAATAGTTTATGAATTGATGAAGATGATGTGTTTGAATTTTCAAAAAAAAAAAAAAAAAAAAAAAGTATTACCTCCTGTCATAGTTATAACATTTAGTGCATGATAATTGTAATTGTAAATGTAACAAATCTTATGGAACAGAGATTGATTGAGTTTAAAGGGCCAAAGAAAGGGAGAAGAAACCAATGAAAGTTTAATATGGATTTATATGATTCTATTGTATTTCTTGAAATCCTTAAATTTCATACATAAAATTCACAAAACAAATAAGCTTAAAACATATTCAAACTTTGCTCTGAGACATAAAAATATTTTATTTCTCTGAATGTTTGAGATGAGGCTTGATGATTAGTATTATCTGCGTTATTCGGACTATTTTCCCCATCTTCATTGTTATTTGTACAACGTTTCGGCCAATATGACCTCCGGCCTTCTTCAGGTATTTCTTGTCCAACTCGGGAACCTTCTTTTTGAACTCAGGAACTTTCTTGTCGGAATCGGGAGCCATCACGGAACTTTGAACCTAACCCTTTATTTAGTCCACGGGGGTATCCTGTTCTCATTCCGCTGAAGAAAGCCAGAGGGCATATCGGCTCAAACGTTGTACAAATAACAATGAAGATGGGGACAATAGTCCGAATAACGCAGATAATAATAAAAATATTTGTTTAAAGCTACTGCATCATTTCATTAAAAGAAAAGCTCTGTATAGTTGATATATGTAAGTATTTTATTCAGAGTATCTGATGTGATCTTGAGCTTGAAATATCAGAATTACAGTGAGTAGTAAAATAATGACCAGCCTGAAATATTGGGCTTATGGGTTCACATGGTTAAACAATAAAGTTTAATATAGATTTTGCAATTTCAACAACTTTATAGCAACTATTTTTGTTAATTTGATTATCTACTAAAAAGTGAGTGTTTAGTATGATATATTTTACCTTGATTAACTACAAGTTGCATACTAACAACTGTTGTTGTTGTGTTTTGTGTGGAGAGTGGGGGGGGGGGATAAAAATCCAAAGATTATAAACTAGTTGTTTTGAACAGTTTTATATAACTTTGATCCAAAGTCAAGTATGGATTTAGTAAGATCAAACAACTGATCATTGTAACTAGTTGACACAACCTGATTGTGTCAATATTGGGTGACCTTGATGAATTTAAAACAGAAGGTTGGTGGGTAGTATGAGACTGTGTTATGTCTGATGTCAGATATTGGAAAGTGTTTTAATTGCCATGGTAATTTTTTTTTTTTATCTATTATGATAATTACTTTTATCTTATTTGTTGCATAATATTTAAAGAGAGAAGTGACAGATGGCAAAAAAGACAAACAATAATGGGACAGAATAAAAATTAGTTTAGAGTATTAATTATAATTAAGAGTAAATTATTAAAAACAAATTTATTGCTTACAGATTCTCAAACAGATTAAATTTTATTTAGAAATAAAATTAAAGCATATCACTGTCTAGTCAGTAAAAATAATTTTAAATAGATCTATTTGACCCATAGATGGGACACTAACAGGTACTACCACTCTCAGTCAGAGTGAACTTAGCAATGAAGGAGTAGTGCACACTACCCAGATCTGCAGTTTAGTGTCACCCCCAATGCACCTCTTTTTTAGTTGGGTGGGGGTGGGGTATTACCTCTTTGCTGGGCATACAGTTCTTGTATTCTAATACCTGTTAATAGGGTGTTGAATATCACACAGAAAATGTGTAATATGGTTTTAGAAAAAAAATCTATCTTTAATACTCCTGTCCAGCACAGAGAAGTAACTTACATCTATTAATAATGGAGATTCGCTTCCGGTTTTTGTCTGTAACAAAAATTACGTCACTGCTTGCATCACATTACCCAAAATCATCATAACTTAGAATAAAATTTATTCTACAATTTTTGGCATGTTCAAATTTTGAGTGTATTTATTCAATAAATACACTCAAAATTTGAACATGCAACATTAGACAGTCCTCATTGTTTTTTAAAACAAGTTTTAATAAATACATGACTGGTATTATATATCTAAATATAGTTTGTTTTATTTTAATACATATTTAAAGTTTACATTTCAAATTGTTTTATTTTTTAATCCTTTAATGAATTTGATGATTTTACTTACTTAGGGTACAAACTCGCTGACATTGAATTTTTTACTCCCACCCCTCAGGCAATATGTTTCAAAAATCTATTTTTACATCGCCTGGAGTGCGTTTTTTTATTTTGTACTAGTAGTTCTAAAAGAAAATGCTCATCTTGAATTAAATCCTGTGAAAAATAATGCATAGATTTCAAGTCCAGATCCAATCCCAAATGGTCTGTCTTTTTTTTTTGGCAAAGATCCAAACAGACATTACTTCATTATACAAAGTGGTGAAAATGTCAATTAGCATTTGAAAAGATAAATCAACCTTTTTGTATTTTTATCTATTTTATTTGAGGGATTATTTGACAATTATTTCAAAGTAATTTTCAAGTGTCAAAATAAATATTATTAAAAGAAAAATTTCTTTTTATTATTCAAAAGTTGTTCAATTTAAAAAAATGGTAAGTGACTTTCACCACCCTGAGGACAAGGTTGTGTTGGCTGAGCAGTGTGGTCCCACGACATGCATAATTTTGAACATTTTCTGAGACTGATTTCATTCATTATGTTTCACTCTAAAGTCAAATATTGTTATCATTCATAAACTCTTTATTGAAGACAAAAAGAAATAGAACAATCATTTGATGTAGAGATGAGCAATCATGTGACATGGAATTAAGTCTTTCTTGGCCAATCAGAAGCCACAACAAACTGAAGCTGTGGATCTTAATCCCATTGTTGGGATTATCTTCCCATTTGGCCTGTAAGAGTTATCTTCCCCCTGATTTGTTGCTTGTTCTCACCAGGGGCTATAGTATTTAAGCGGCTGGTTTGAACGTCTCTTCCTCTCTTTTCCGGTTCCTCGACCTACAAGACACATGGGGTAGACATGGTCTACCCCTTCTCGTTGGGGCTTTTGGCCCCCTTACATTACTGTAAGTGATTTTTACAGCATGGACTATTCTTAGTCTCATGTCTGTACTTTTATGTTTTTCCCTTCTACTTTTGTATGTATGTTTATGTACACCCTATGTATTATGTATCTTGTTATATCCATGTGCTGTACCATATTAAATGTTTTGTCTATAAACCTTTGTCAGAGTTTGTATCTTCAAGTATATATCATTTTAAATCTTACACTATCAAAAGTATATAAATAACACCCTGAATTCCACAATAGGCAATTCTCATTCCTGAACCCCACCTGAGTATTCAATAGAGAGTTCCTTTTCTCACCTCAACCACCTGTCACAGATAAGCACACAGAACATATTCCTTTGGAATCAAACCAATTTACCTCACATATGCACAAAGGATAACTAACCCAAAACAAGTTATCCATTATGGTAGGTCAGTTTTGGGACTGTAACATCTCCAATGTGGAGAAAGTTGCAAATTAACATAAAGAATTACCCAAAAAATATTTATCTTCAAAACTTTGCCTTCATTTGAGGAAATAGATTTCAATCTTTTAAAAAATCATCCCTGATAGAGCTTAATTAATAAGGTAAAAAGCAGTATGGTGATGATGGGAAATATTTTCAATTTTTAATTTTAGTTATAATATCTTATTCGTTTCATCTTAGTAAAATAAATTTCTGTTTTAAATATTGAAATTAATAAATTCTCTAAACCAATTTCTGGACCAAATTTTAATTGAAAATCTTTGATGCTATCTTCTCAAACAATGATGCAGGTAAGAGATCTAGTTTTTGGTATCAGTATTTATTATACCAACATACAACTTTTGCTGTTTGAGTGAATTTGATTTTTTTTAAAGTGAAAAATCAACCTTCCCTATTATCCATGAACTTACTGAAAATCCATAGACCAGAGAATGGACATTCAACAACTTAGTAAACCCTCTTAACTAATATAAAGAAAAGGAATTGTCTTGTACATTTCTGTATGTAAATTCTACCTCCATTTGTTGATTCTACTGTTGTTTGATAGCATCTACCCCTACTTCCTTACCAGGTAACAGTAGTATGACATCCGGGCCAGCAATTTGCTCCTCTTCCACTCTCTTCCCCTGTGTTGCCATGATATTCAAAGAAATCTTATAAAAAATGTTTGATAGTCCCACTGCTAGATTTAAACTTGAGTTTGTCTTTGTTCATGATAAGTTGAGAATTCTGTCTTTTGTAAATATCATATTGATCTATGATTTCCAAAAATCTTATTTCGCTATTCAAATTCTCACATTTTTTTTACACCATCTTCTTTTAATGAATCCTTTATCTAAATGCTTCACTTCTTTAACAACTAGACGTGTATTTTTAGAAGAAAAAATATCTGAGAGTTCACAGATTGAGAATAAAGAAAAACGTTAATCAATACATGTACTAATATGCAATGAAAACTTGGATTCATATTCTCTCCACAGAAATTTTAATATTTTATTTTAGGTTAGTCGTTTGGTCGGATTTTACAGCATGGGTTATTTCATGCCAAAGACATTTTATAAACAAATTGATAGAAATGATTTATCAATTTCATGTGTATCAATAAATTAGAAGAAATAACTTCATATGTATTAATAAATTCATTATGTTAAATTTTTCATTAACTTCAGGTGTATCAATAAAGTAAGTAAAGTCGTCGGGGCGGCCTAATGTCAGTATCAGCCATGCAGCGAGGGAGTCTATCCCCTTTTCACTAGCGCTAGACCAAGGAGATTATTTTGGCATCTGAGGTGGAGCGCCAAACCTACCATCAGCTCCTTACTTTACCGCACAGATCCCTATGCTACTCATATGCTGAGTTGGCGAGGGCGGGTATCGAACTAGGAACCTTGTGGTTTCAAGCCGAACGCTCTACCGACTGAGCTAACCCGGCCCTTCAATAAACTGGTAAAAATAATTTTCATTAAATTTGAAGGGTTTGTAGGTAAATATTTTATTTTTGTTTGGTTTTATAAACTAGTAGAAATAATTTTTATTAACTTCATGTGTATTAATATTTTAGTCTAAATAATTTTCATGTTAAATTTATCATTAACTTCATGTGTATCAAACTGGAAGAAATAATTTTCAGATGGGACCCTAACAGGTACTACCACTCTAGGTCAGAATAGACCTGAGAGCAACGGCAATGAAGGGGTACTCCACACTCCCTAGAGCTCAAGAATTGGAACTTCACCACTAAATGCAGTTAAACATCTTACACAGGACACTAAATTGGTAGAAATAATTTGTATGATAGATTTTCATATGTATCAACAAATTGGTAGAAATAATTTTTATGATAGATTTTTTATTAACTTCATGTGTATCAACAATTAGTAGAAATAATTGACTTCATATGTATTAACAAACTGGTAGAAAATCTTCATCCACCTCATTCAAGCACCCATATGATAAAAAGGGTTGGGTGTTTACCATGAGAACAATTTGAAAATACAGTATAGAAAATCATATAAGTGCTAGAGCTTGATATGACCAACCAATTGATTGAATGGGATCTCTCTAATTGCCCGTCTAGCCTAAGTGGAGTGTTGCATATCATGGGATCACTTAGTATTTAGGTCACAGACCGCTCAGCCAACACAATCCTGTCCTCAAGTATTACAGCTAACAGGTAGACCTATTTGGGAAGGGGTTTTACCCCTCTACAAAGGTGTAGTTAGCATATTTTACAGACGCAGCCAACAGGGAAATTTAGTTTAGGTTCTCTGTGTATACATACAAATAAATACATAAGGTGTATTCAAAATTATCAGAACCAAAGCTGTATTTACCAAGACAGAAATAGACAATGAGTGAAACATTAATTTTCTTCAAAATAGTATTCAATAGATTTTATTCAAGTTTTCCATTAGTCAAAGCACCTTCTTTTTTAATATGCTATGAAGCTCCATCATATTTGCTTTGATGTTAAATCTTAACACTGAGATGAATTTTCAGTTTTAGAAGACGAACATACACAACAAGGAGACCAAGAGAGTATTAAGGGTACTGTACTTGCACAATCCTGTTTTTCACCAAAAACTGTTGTTCAAATGTATCAAGACTGGCTTCATTATTTTCTTTTAATTTGCAATGACTAATGTAGATGAAGTTTAGATATCATCACACTATGATTAAGTTGCTCAGCTGTACACACATCTTCATTTGAATTAATTTTTTTTTTAAATTTTAAGATCCAGGCTCAATACTTTTTGATTTTACTCCTCATACAGAGATGAATAGAAATAAAAATATAGTTTCTTTAAAGACCATATAAACAATATAACCAAAAGTTTTCAAATAATGAACTGATTTATTTTTGTTGTTTTTATTTTAACATAACTCAGTAAAAATGACAAATTCTAATAAGATCTTTGTTAGCACAACACCATTAAAATATTCTTACAGAATAAAGTAATTCCCAATCTAATTTGAAACCTTATAGTGTGGGCTCAGTGTTCACACTCATCTTGATCATAATTTCTCAAGAGAGATAATTATTAACTACTAAGGTAATTTATGAGGAAGTGCGTCCCGGTCTCCTGCCTCAAAAATTGCTACCCGGTGACTATCAACTCATCGTAATTCTTGTTTAGATATGAAGATGGATATATAGTTTGGAATAGACTGAGATTGATAGATAGATAAACAAACAAAATAATATAGATAGATATGAACAAATGGAAATAGATAGATATTTTCGACAAGTAAATGTATTGGGGGGGGGGGTTCGCATCTTTTTTTGTCATAATTCTTGTTTATTTAAACTAAAAACAAGACATTAAACAAACATGAATAAAAGAAATCTTAGTATTTAAAGTAATATAGATAAATATGAACAAATTGAGATAGATAGATAGATAGATATGAAGATGGATAGTTTTGAATAGACTGAGATGGGTCGTTATTTTAATAGTCACCGAGTAGCAATTTTTGAGGCAGGAGATCGGTACGCACTTCCTCATAAATTACCACTACTAATTACATACTTAATTTGCCATATTTAATTATTCATTTGTAAGTTATAATATGAATTGCATAAATAGTATGTGACACAATACTGAGATTGATAGCTGCAAGAGGTGGCCTTTAAGCAAGTGGTATTGTGGTGTAATGGACTCCCACCACCCTCAGCACTCTGGATGGAGGACGTTTTGAACATTTGTGAAGATGTTATTGAGAGGTGATAAGTCAAATTCCATCACTACTGAAGCAAACATAGACACACATGGAGAGATTAGAGATTTAGTTAAATGTAAAAAGTCAGATAGGATCCAGGTTCAATGCGAAGCAGTTGGAACTAAAACGGCTAAGTGTAAACCATAACCAAAGAACATATAATAACAGAAAATAAAAGTGAGTGGGATTTTTTTGTGACTCGTGTATCTGTCATTCTTTCCTGCCACTGGGATCAAGTGACAACATTCCTTTAATACTCCAGAGAATATTACAGTATTAAAATGAAATATATCTTTAGAAATTACAATACCACCAATATAAATTGTATGTTAGTAGGATGTTGTTTGACATAGTTCTATGTATTTCTATATTTCAAGAGATGGTGAGGCTGTAGTCCTGGTGATCTGGGAGTAGGGAGAACCCCTTCATTGCTATTACTCCAAGGTACACTTTGACCCTATAGTAATAGTACCTGTTAGGTACAAATAGATCTGGGCTAAACTTGCAAATCGGTCGGAAAATTAAAACATATTACAGGGTGACCCAGAAAAAACAGAACCAAAATTATTTATTTATTTTCCCATTAAACTAACCCAAAACCCCAACCCTCCCTAGTTAAAATTAACAGTTTTATTACAAAATTTGTGGGTTGTGTTTTTTCTGGGTCACCCTAATTTTCCGACCGATTTGCAAGTTTAGCCTAGATCTGTTTACAAATCATTTGTATTACTATCATTATCATCATCATCATCATTATCAGCAGCAGCATATAACCATGTGCCAAAAACTAAGAAACTACATAAAAATGTAAAAATAAGTATACAATGTAAGCAATTCTCTAACCACTAGGCATAAAATAACCCCAGACGCGTTGACATGCTGTTAAAATTAATCTATTTAAAGAGAGAAATATGCATCCATAAAACTGTCAAGAAAATTATTTTTATCACCAAAATTTGTTAAAAACTTTGAATGGAAACAGAGTTTTAGTTTTCTTATATATTTTTTTTCATCTTACTTTAAGCAACTGGGATTGTTTAACAGCAGCTTTGTATTTGAGAGTGACTGACCAAAAACATTGGTTAAGTGGATGCTATAAAGTTCTGGAATGTTTTGATAATTTCTAAGAAAACACACCCAAACAGAAACTTTAAACCACAAATCAATTTACAAGGGATTGGGTTGAAGGTGGGGTATGAAGTTTTTTTTTCTTAAGTTTTTGTTAAGGAATAAATAAATACTTAACATTCTTTTATGTATCTATTTCCCTTCCTTTAAGAAACATTCTTTTCCCCTTCAGATTTAATGGAACAAAATTGGAAATCCGTTTCAAATTTGGGTTTATCTCAGTATTGGTTTTGAGTTTTTTTTTTTTTAGGGAGGGGTCCGATTTTTAGGGAGGGGTCTGATTGTTGTTGTGGTTTTTGTATTGGCTTTGTTTTGTTTTTTTTGCTTATTTATTTATTTATTTATTTATTTATTACAAACAAGACTATAAATTAGGTACTGACAAACTGAGCCTAAAATGCATTTTTGACAAAATGACTTTAGCCCCCCCCAGAAAATAATTTACCAAAAATCAGGGAAATATCGGATTTTAATGAAATTTTCAGTGTTTATTTATCAATTAATGATCTTTATGATGCATTATTTATTTTATTTCAAAACTTTCTGATTTTTTTTTTCAGGTCACCAATTATATTTTTCTTTTTTTAATGATGGTCAGTATGTTACTACTTATCGATTTAGACAAAGTTTGACCTTAAATAATAGATTTAATTATTTTTAATTCGCTTTTAAAATTCGTAGCAGACGACAAAAATGCCAGTCCCTACTATAAATAGACCAATAAGTTTAAAATTTGTGTTTATCTCAAATACATTTGTTTCTTTTTTTTTTTTTCTTGTTTGTTGCTGTTGTCTTTTATCACAGCTGTATTGGCATTTTCATTGGCATTTTTTTTCTTTGTTGATTCATTTTGCTTTTACTTATTTTGTCATTACAAAACAAGACTATAAATAAATCAATGACTCCATAAAATATCTAACTCTAGTTAACTCTTTCATTAGTACATGGTATTTTAAGAGTCAAATTAGGGAGCCTTATGGTGGAATGGTTGTTTGCAACATAATCTTTTAGACCATTACTACTGAAGTGAGCATGATCCATTGCTGTGTCCTGAGTTTGACACTAAACTGCACCTGATGATGAGGCACCAGTTCTGGAGATCTGGGGAACGTGGAATTACTTATTCATTGCCATTACCCTCTTAGGGTCCAACCAATAAGTCAAATAAGTATATTTTAAAATCATTAGTATTAGATAGGAATGCTTGATACTATATAACTGTAAATTATTTTTTATTAAGAATAGTTACTTGAAGCTATGATTGTTTACTAATGATTATTATTATCAGTTACTGGAAACCATATAACTGTTTGCAAACAAATGATTATTGTTAAATAGAAATAATTATTTATATAATTGTGAATAAATTACAATATTAGATAAGAATACTTAGAACCATACAGCTGCGTGAAAGTTATTTGTTTTAAGATAAGAATACTTGATATATAACTGTATGCAAAAAAAAAAACTCTTACAAAACAACTACACAAAATATGTAAATATAAATGTACAATGAACACAATTCCCAGTTCTGTAGGTATAAAATAACACTAGATGGGTTGACATGCCATTAAAAAAAAAATCAATCAATCAATCACACTTGTGCTGTACAAAGCTAATTTTTTTTTAATGATTTTTGTGTGTTATATATATATATTTACCAAACCCCTCCGCACAAGCAGGCTGTCACACAAGGTCAATTTCTTAGGCGGAGTTTAACAGTTTTAAATTCAGAGTTTTCCTTCTCCTAGCCTGGTTACCTAGCCACGGTTAAAGAGTCCAGTCTGCCCTACTATTTGTCCATAGCTGGAGGGAGAGTAGGATTCATACCTTTCCCAAGGGTATTAGCGCAAAGTGAAATGCAATTACCACATCCAGGATTTGAACTCAGGGCGATGAGTCCATTTCCCATGACTTTAACCATTACACCACACTTTTGTGTGTTTATATGTTATTATAACACAGCAATAATGTGTGTGTTTGTGACAGCATTCTCCTGATGTGGGTTATGCCAGTTCCATGCATTCAATTGTATTCATGTGTGAAGTTTCTCAGTGATTGATATCCAAATGTGGTCCCCCAGCCACATTTATGAGCCTCATTGTTCATGACTGTTCATCAATCTTATAGACAAGGATTTTTCTCAGTTGTCTAGCTTATCAATCAAGGCTTCTCTGAATACACACAAGAGATGCTTGGATGGCATGCAATTGGGCATACTAAGGCAAGTGGTCCCTACAGGTTACCCACAGAATCAGAAGCCACAGCTACTAGAAACTGTCAGATCTCAGCAGTATATTAGCGCTTGATAGTATTTCCTATGACTTTAACCATTCAGTTATAGCACTGAACACTCACTTTCACACCATTCTATATTTGGTATTAACCAGTGCCATGATGTCAACACATGGAGGGGAGTATGTGTAGTAGAGGTGGAGAGTTTGCATGCTCTACAGTGAGACAATTTGTAGGTCAGTGGGAGCTCACCCCCTAACTACATGACACACCGGCTGTGCCACACTTTTAGCACAGCAATAATGGCAATTGATAACAAGTTTTTTTATTAGCACAACAGTGTTAAAAATATCCACCTTAAAGCAATTTTGAAACCAATAATGATAATAGAATTGGGTTGTGGGGTTGTATTATAAAATAGATTAGGCACATAGTATCGTCTATCATATTTTTATACAAGAAGGAGGAGGAGGAACGAGTAGAAGCTCTATAAGTAATTTTGACTAACAAGAAGAGATCCCCTTTAGCCTGAAATTAAGAGTTTTCCTTCTCCTAGACTGGTTGCCATACCAAAATTAAAGAGCTCAGTCTGCCCTACTATTTACTCATAGCTGGAGGGAGAATAGTTTGATTCATATCTTTCCCAAGGATATAAGCACAATGGGAAATACAAACAGGCTGATCCAGGATTTTTTAACTCATTTCGCCATGTCCATTTCCTATGACCTCATGTGCCTCCAAGATGGGGAAAAGGGGGTTTTGTTCCAAAGGTTTTGTAGCACACATCTACTACTATTATATTTATTCCTTCCTTTCTTTATAGACAAACCAGATCTGAAAATTAAGTACAAGTCCAACCTAACAGATAGGATTTCAGCTGAGGAGTGTTTTAATACGCATCAATGACACTCACCAATTGTAGGTTATATCCAAATACACAAACTCCATATCATACAAAGAAAAAAAACATTAAAATAGATGATATTATTTATTATTATCATCTACAAAAAAAAACAAAACCAAAAGTGTTCCTCATATATATTTGTCCACACAAGACATCCATTACATCCTGTTTGTTGTCACAGTCTTTCCATT
This sequence comes from Doryteuthis pealeii, assembly GCA_023376005.1. NCBI lineage: Eukaryota > Metazoa > Mollusca > Cephalopoda > Myopsida > Loliginidae > Doryteuthis > Doryteuthis pealeii. The sequence continues at coordinate 45,248,826 of CM042153.1, forward strand.
GTTAACAATGATAGTTTTGTGTCCCCTCTCTTATTAGGTCACTATCCTTTTGATGGTCATTCTCCATGTCTTCTATTTTTTCATACCAGTAATCAAATTACCTCAATCTTTTCTTCTTGATGATGCCAGTTATTTTATTTAGCATTCCATGGTCACTCCTTATATCATCCCTTTTGATGTGATATACAGGGTGTCCCAAAAGTCATGTATTATCCAGGTTTTGAAAAACAACACCTTTAGTTATTTCAAAAACATATTCATTGATAGTGATTGTCGCAATTAATTTTCTATCTCTCAATTTGAGCATTTATTATAATTATTCTCAATAACAGTGATTTGAAATCAACAAAGGTGTATTTTTGAAAACCAGGATGGTGTGTAACTTCTGGGACACCCTGTATAAAGAAATAATGTCTAGGCAGATCTCATTAACAAAAAAATTACTATTAGAATAATCCTCTTTTAGTTGGATATTAACTGAATTTATTTCAAACATTAAACACAGAGTAAAGTAAATGAAACATCTTGAATAGAACTGAAAGATAATCAAAATAAATGCTTCTACATAAATTACTTCTCCAGACTAATTTAAGGCATCTATTAATAATGGTCTATGAAAAGTATTTTCCTTCTTTACAAATCATTGCTCCAAAGTTTATTTTATGTATACATAAGTATTAACTATGACTACATTATATTAGTGTTTACATACTGGACTTTGCTGGAGAAGCGAGGACAAAATTATATATATTTATCAACCCCTCCACACGAGCAGGATGCGACACGAAGTCAATTTCTTAAGCGGAGTTTAACAGGTTTGAATTCAGAGCTTTCCTTCTCCTAGACTGGTTACCTAGCCATGATTAAAGAGCCCAGTATGCCCTACTATTTACCCATAGCTGGAGGGAGAATTGGATTCATACCTTTCTCAAGGGTATTAGCGCCATGTGAAATCTAAACAGCTTCATCCAAGAATTGAACTCGGGTCGACGAGTCCATTTCCCACAACTCTAACCATTAGACCACGCGCCTCTGCGAAGACAAAATTATAAGTGACATTCTCCTGTGGAAGCCAACACATGGACACACAATGTTGATGACTTTTTGATTAATGGGATTCAGGCACTGCAACACTGATGGAAGAAGTGTATGGACTACAATGTGGACTGTTTAAAAATAAAGCTCATTTGGTCACATTCCATGAGAGTATCTTGGTCAGCCTATGAACTTTTCAGACGACACTTATATATATATTTTATTTGGTGAAATAGCCTATTGTTGATATCAGCCAGACAGCAAGGGAGTCTATCCCCTTTTCATTAGCGCTAGACCAGGGAGTTTTTTTTGTGAGGTGGAGTGCTACAAATTTAGACAAAAAATGATTTTGTCAAGATAAAACGTCAAACATGAAATGCACTAATTCAATTATGTTCAATGATTTATATAATAAACATTACTGATAAAATTATTTGATTTGTGGGTGTGTGTGTTTTGACCCAATCTTATGTTTATACTGCAAGTGTAAACCAATGAAGTAATGAAATTAAGATCAATTATCTTAAAGTTTCAATTGAAGAAAATACAGACTACAAACTGCTGGTGTTTATTCATGTAAATATATGCTGAGCTGTTTGCCATGAGTAAATCAAAGAGTCAATGTAAACATACATTAACCTTGTATAAGTAGTAGACATTAGGAGAAAGAAAAAGAAAAAATAGACAGGGAAAAAGAAAAGAGAGAGAGAGAGAGAGAGAGAGAGAGACAGGAAGGCAAAAGAAAGAGAGAGAGATAGAGTGAGAGAGGAAGGCAAAAGAAAAGAGAGAGATAGAGTGAGAGAGGAAGGCAAAAGAAAAGAGAGAGAGAGAGAGAGGAAGGCAAAAGAAAAGAGAGAGAGAGAGTGAGAGAGGAAGGCAAAAGAAAAGAGAGAGAGTGAGAGAGGAAGGCAAAAGAAAAGAGAGAGAGAGAGAGAGAGTGAGAAAGGCAAAAGAAAGAGAGAGAGAGAGAGTGAGAGAGGAAGGCAAAAGAAAAGAGAGAGAGAGAGTGAGAAAGGAAGGCAAAAGAAAAGAGAGAGAGAGTGAGAGAGGAAGGCAAAGAAAAGAGAGAGAGTGAGAAGAAAAGAGAGAGAGAGGTGAGAAGGAAGGCAAAAGAAAAGAGAGAGAGAGTGAGAAAGGAAGGCAAAGAAAAGAGAGAGAGAGAGAGTGAGAAAGGAAGGCAAAAGAAAAGAGAGAGAGAGAGAGAGAGTGAGAAAGGAAGGCAAAAGAAAGAGAGAGAGAGAGAGGAGAGTGAGGAGGAAGAAAAGAGAGAGAGAGAGTGAGAGAGGAAGGCAAAAGAAAAGAGAGAGAGAGAGTGAGAGAGGAAGGCAAAAGAAAAGAGAGAGAGGGAGTGAGAGAGGAAGGCAAAGAAAGAGAGAGAGTGAGAGAGGAAGGCAAAAGAAAAGAGAGAGAGGGAGAGAGGAAGGCAAAAGAAAAGAGTGAGAGAGAGAGAAGGCAAAAGAAAAGAGAGAGAGAGGAGAGAGAGAGAGAGAGAGGAAGGCAAAAAGAAAAGAGAGAGAGAGAGAGAGAGGAAGGCAAAAGAAAAGAGAGAGAGAGAGAGAGAGGAAGGCAAAAGAAAAGAGAGAGAGAGAGAGAGAGGAAGGCAAAAGAAAAAGAGAGAGAGAGAAGGCAAAAGAAAAGAGAGAGATAGAGAGAGGAAGGAAAAGAAAAGAGAGAGAGGGAGAGGAAGGCAAAAGAAAAGAGAGAGAGGGAGAGGAAGGCAAAAGAAAGAGAGAGAGGGAGAGGAAGGCAAAGAACAGAGGGAGAGGAAGCAAAAGAACAGAGGGAGAGGAAGGCAAAAGAAAAGAGGAGAGGGAGAGGAAGGCAAAAGAAAAGAGAGAGAGAGAGAGGGGAAGGCAAAAAGAAAGAGAGAGAGGGAGAGGAAGGCAAAAGAAAAGAGAGAGGGGAGAGGAAGGCAAAAGAACAGAGGGAGAGGAAGGCAAAAGAACAGAGGGAGAGGAAGGCAAAAAGAAAGAGAGAGAGGAGGCAAAAGAAAGAGAGGGAGAGGAAGGCAAAGAAAGGAGAGAGAGAGGAAGGCAAAAAGAACAGAGGGAGAGGAAGGCAAAAGAAAAGAGAGAGAGGAAGGCAAAAGAAAGAGAGGGAGAGGAAGGCAAAAGAAAGGAGAGAGAGAGGAAGGCAAAGAGGAGAGAAAGTGAGAGGAAGGCAAAAGAGGAGAGAGTGAGAGAAAGGCAAAAGAGGAGAGAAAGGGAGAGAAAGGCGAGAGAGAGGGAGAGAAAGGCAAAAGAGGAGAGAGAGGGAGAGAAAGGCAAAAGAGAGAGAGAGGGAGAGAAAGGAAAAGAGAAGGAAGAGGGAGAGAAAGGAAAAAGAGAAGAGAGAGGGAGAGAAAGGAAAAAGAGAAGAGAGAGGGAGAGAAGGAAAAAGAGAAGAGAGAGGGAGAGAAAGGAAAGAGAAGAGAGAGAAAGGAAAAGGAAGAGAGAGAAGGAAAAAGAGAGAGAGAGGAAGGAAAAGAGAAGAGAGAGAAAGGAAAAGAGAGAGAAGAAGGCAAAAGAGAAGAGAGAGACAGGAAAATTGGAAGAGAGAGAAAGGCAAAAGAGAAGAGAGAGAAAGGAAAAAGAGAAGAGAGAGAAAGGCAAAAGAGAAGAGAGAGACAGGAAAATTGGAAGAGAGGGTGACAAAAAGAAAGGATAGAAAAATAAGTGTGAAGAGAGAAAGAGAAAGAGGCAAATGAAAAATAAATAAAGGCAAAAAGAAGAGACAGGCAGGCAGATACTTATGAAGAGAGAGGGAGAGAGAGATAAAGAGGCAAAAAGAAAAGGAAAAGAAAAAGAAAAAAAGAAAGAGAAGCAAAAAAGGAGAGACGGATAGGCAAAGAGGAAGAGAGAGGGGCAAAGGAGAGAACGAGAAAGTGACATGCAAATGAAACGAGAGGCAAAAGGTGAGAGAGATAGAGAGAGAATAAAGCGCGAGAGAGAAGGATTGTATTATTATATAGTAGATGTTGTACAATGAGGAATAATGATCAGTTAAGAGGATCAAAAATTAAGTGCAAACCCAACACATTGTTAAATGAAAGAAAGGTCATTGTCAGTTTCACAGTTCAAGCTCATACACATATCAATACACATAACAATACTACATATAAAGACACAGATATAATACATATAAACGTAAATAAAAGAGAGACAAGTTGTTGAATATTTTGCTTGTACAGTTTCATCAAATACTATTAAATTTTCTCTTGAATCTGATGATTATATCTTTAATACATTCAACTTTTAGTCATGAAACCAACATAAAGATATTATTCATTTCTTTTAGGTTTTATTCTGCTCTGTTGTTGGTCAGCATTTGACCATTTCTTTGATTTAATAAACAGTTCTTAAATGATTTTTGTTCACCTATATATATACACCTATATATATTAAAGAACAAATAAATAATATCAGACTATCAGTGGAGTACAGACAGTCGCGATTAGCGTGGCAAACAGTAAATGAAATTAGTGGTAGGAAAAGTACCTCCAGATCAAAACTAAAGGCAACCAGCCAAAAAGGTAGACTTCAGAAATGGAAAGACCATTTCCAGAAACTTCTGGGGAACCCACCTAAAATCATGGTAAATAACACCCAAAAGATCATAGATAGACAACTAGATATAAAACTGGGGGGTTTTACAACAGAAGAACTCAATGAAGTCTTAAAGAAACTAAAAGGTAGAAAAGCAGCAGGTCTTGACGAAATACCACCTCTCAGATCCTGACTATACGACGGATCATAGAAGGGATTCAAGCAAAGAATCTAGAGGCAACGCTACTATTGGTAGATTTTTCCAAGGCATTTGATTCCATACACAGAGGAAAAATGGAACAAATACTACTAGCATACGGGCTCCCAAAAGAAACGGTTGCCGCTTTAATGATGCTCTATAAGGACACTACTAAAGCAATGGTACGCTCACCCAATGGTGACACAGATTTCTTTGATATCATCACTGGAGTCCTACAAGGAGATACATTAGCACCATATATATTTATAATATGCTTAGACTATGTACTCCGAACATCATTAGATACCATAAAAGAAGAAGGCTTCACACTAAAAACGGCAAGACGCAGGCGATATCCTGCACAGACTATCACAGATGCTGACTATGCTGATGACCTTGCACTTCTTGCAGATACACCACCACAGACTGAGTCACTACTGCATAGCCTAGAGAAGGCAGCAAAGAATATTGGCCTCTATGTGAACTCTGATAAAACAGTTCATATGTTTCAAAAGAACAGGAGACATATCTACACTCAACGGTAAGCCCCTTAAGCCAGTGGAACAATTCACATATCTAGGTAGCAATATCTCATCCACAGAAAGCGACATAAATACATGAATAGGAACAAACAAATTATCAGTAATATGGAAGTCTGATCTCACCGACAAGTTGAAGCGATGGTTCTTCCAGGCTGTGGTTATATGAGTGCTGCTGTATGGCTGCACTACTTGGACCATAACAAGGCACCTTGAGAATAAGCTGAATGGGAGCTGCACAAGAATGCTGTGTGCAGTCTTGAACAAATCATGGAAGCAGCACCCCACCAGCAAACAGCTTTATGGCCACCTGCCCACCATCTTACAAACCATTCGGGAGAGACGGACAAGGCATGCAGGGCACTGCTGGAGAAGCAAGGACGAGCTCATAAGAGATGTTCTCCTGTGGGAGCCAACACACGGACATGCTAGTGTGGGCCGCCCATCGACCTACATTGACCAGCTATGCAAAGATGCTGGATGCTGCGCAGAGGACCTCCCTGGGAAAATAAATGATAGGGAAGGTTGGCGAGAGATTGTCATGGATATCCGTGCTAATTGCGCGACATGATGATGATGATATATATACATAGATAGATAGATAGATAGATAGATAGAGAGAGAGGGTGAACAAAAATCACCTATATATATATATATATATGTATGTATGTATGTGTGTGTGTGTGTGTGTCTGTCTGTGAAGAAAATGGAAGTGAATCCAACTGTATGTTGAAGAATGATGAGTGAGAGTGAAAAATAGAAAATGTGAGGATGATTATTTGATATCTGAAAAAATATATATATCGGCCCTTAGTGTTTTAATTGTTGAATCAAACACATTTAAAATGAATATATATTAGGCACTTGTTTCCAATTTGAATATCATCTGTTGATGCCAAATATCATCTGTTGATGTCAATTTCTGTTTGACCCCTTGAACAGAAATTGACATTAATAGATAATACTTATTCTAATGAAGATTGGAAACATATCTATTTTAAATATGTGTTTTCATTCACCAATTGAAACACTAAGTGCTGATATATATTTTTTCAAATATCAATAAATCATCCTCACTTTCCAATTTTTACTCTCACTTATCATTCTTCAATATTTTTCCAAGTTTAATACATCAAACAATAAAAGAAACCTCAATAAATCAAAGCATTATTTCAAAACTGATAGGATCAATTTTAAGAAAAAAACTGTAAATAAGTGTGTGTATGGTATTATTAGCGTTGTTCGGGCTATTGTCCCCATCTTCATTGTTATTTGTACAACGTTTCGGCCGATATACCCTCCGGCCTTCTTCAGGTATTTCTTGTCGTGGAATAAATAAAGGGTTAGGTTCAAAGTTCCGTGATGGCTCCCGAATATGACAAGAAAATTCCCGAGTTCGAAAAGAAGGTTCCCGAGTCTGACAAGAAATACCTGAAGAAGGCCGGAGGGTATATCCGCCAAAACGTTGTACAAATAACAATGAAGATGGGGACAATAGTCTGAACAACGCTAATAATACTAATCTTCAAGCCTCATCTCAAACATTCAGAGAAAAAGTGTGTGTATATATATATATGTTTTTTTAAAAGCGAATGTTGTAAAATATTCCAACTGCAGTTTCTTGCCGTAGCAATTCTTCAAGGAATTATTCCTTGAATAATTCCCTGAAGAATTGCTACGGCAAGAAACTGCAGTTGGAATATTTTACAACATTCGCTTTTAAAAAAAACATATTTAGCTCTTTTTATTGTTCACTTTTTAAATCAATTTTTATTAACCCAGAAGTAAATTTATTTGCTTCGTAGATTAGCAAAGATCCGCAACATACATATATATATATATATATATATATATATATATATATATATATATGGGCCTGTTTATTGTTAATCACATTGTTTTGGTCATTGTACCTTCAACTTCCTTCAGGTCTCTGTAATAGGCAGAGTAATCTTGTGAGAACTATTGAGTGGAAACAATTTCAGGACTTTAGCACAGCCAACAGGATTCCTTGGTAACTGGAGCTAACAAAGGTGTCCTTTGTAATGTCTTGGAGTCCTATCACTGGTTTCTTTCAGTTGATTTACAATTTATGAGATTTATGATGTTGATATTGGCAGTGTATAAAAAACATAAATAGGAAACTAATCCCCCCCCCCATTTCATATATTGAATAAAGGGTTTGGTTTGAAATTCCTCATGAAAATTCCATATCAAAATTCAGCAACTAATTATTATATGTCAGACTAGACACTTACTGATCCACTTTTGCTATCTTTTACTGAAAAAAAACAACATTTTTCTTTCATATATCGTTCTCCTCTTTTTCTCCCCTCTTAGAAATTCAAAGAATGAATGGTTTTCACAACAGATCTTCAGTAAGATATAAAATCCCAGAATTTGACTCTTTAGGGAGAATAAACAATTGTCTCACAGACTAAGGGGCAGCAGAATGGTAACAGTAAAGAAAAAAGGAAAAAAAAGACCAAAACAGATGGATCATGTCACAGAAATTTCTTTCCACTTTCCTTAGAACCAAAATTAACCTCAGGTTAAAATATCAATGTTTACTAGATGACTTGTGAACCTATTGGGTTTCTATACTAACAACTGTCCATGATTATACTGATGCTTCTATTCAAAAAGGAGTGAAGGATTCTAAATAGCATTTCATAAGTATCTTTTATATCAAGAATTTTGATGATTAAAAAGATTATTTGGATAATTCAGATTATTGTCCTCATTTTTATTGTTATCTCCATAACGTTTTGGCTGATGTACCTTCCAGCCTTCTTCAGTTATTTCTTGTCGGATTTGGGAACCTTTTTAAACTTGGGAACCTTTTTGTCATAATCGAGAGCCTTTACAGAACCTCGAACCTAACCCTTTATTCAATCCACGGTGGGTAGACCGTTTTCATTCCATTAACCATGACCGAGTACAAGCGTTAAGCTGTGTTAATTATTCTATATTACTGTCTCCCTTGACCAGGATTGAACCTGCAACTTAGAACTGTATCAACTCAATGCCTATATCCACTATATCCACTATGCCATGTGTCCAATTGGACAAATAATGTTCAGCAAAAAAATTATTTTTCAATTGCAAATCTGATTGGAAATTGTTTTATTCTCAAAACCATTTTGGCTGGGTTATTGTTATATACAAATATAATTAAAATTTTTCAACTAATTTTAGTTAGAGAATAGAATCTAATCTTTATTTCAACTGAAACATTTAACTTCCAATGTTTATATTTTTAATTTTATTCATCTTTTTTACTCTGGCTGTGATATAAAGCCATAATCAAACCCTTCAACTGAACTGGGTTGCTAAATTTCAATGTTTTATTTAAAAATAAACCATTTAACAAGTTTTATAAATCTGAAAAAACACTAGAAAAAGTATTTTTTAATAGCAATGGAAACTGAAAAACTTCATACAAATTTTATATGGGCAAATATCTTTTTACGGTTTGAATTTAGTTTTCTAAGATATTTCTATATCAGTAAGATTTAGGACTTAGAAACAAGTGAAAGTTGTTTTCTCTAAAAAAAAAAAAAAAAAAAAAAAAAAAAAAAACAAGCTTTTTCTTGTCAATCAATTTCATTCCAATTCTATCATCTTACATATTCTCATGTATAGTTCATTTATATACACTAGCACTAGCAAAAAAAAAAAAAAAAAAAAAAAAGATTTTTCCTGAGTTAAAATTTTGAAAGATTTTGCCGGAGATAAAAATTCAGTGTCAGAGGATTTGTATCATAAGTAAAATCAAATTTGTCATAATTCTTGTTTATTTATCGTAATTTCTTTTATTCATGTTTGTTTAATGTCTTGTTTTTAGTTTAAATAAACAAGAATTACGACAACCCCCAAATACATTTACTTGTCGAAAATATCTATCTATCTATCGATCTCCATTTGTTCATATCTATCTATATTATTTTGTTTGTTTATCTATCACAGTCTATTCCAAACTATATATCCATGTTCATATCTAAACAAGAATTACAACAAATTACGATAAATAAACAAGAATTACAACAAATTATGATAAATAAATAAGAATTACGACAAAAAAGAGAAGCCCCCCCAAAAAAAATACATTTAATGCCCTAAGTTGGTTGTTTTCTTTCAAGTAACACCGTAGCTGGGGTCGTTATTTTAATAGTCACCGGGTAGCAATTTATGAGGCAGGAGACTGGGACGCACTTCCTCATAAATTACCAATTTTTTTTAAATAAGTCAGAAAAAAGCCAAAAATCTAGATAAAATTTGCAAATTGAAAAAAAAACCCCCTAATTTCTGAAATTTGTCATGAAAAAAATCCAATTAAGCAATCCTGTCAGTAAACTATCTTTTGTTTTGGCTACTCTGCTTCACACCATGAGTGACAACCATTTTATTTCCATCATCACTGTCCTCCTCTGCCACATATGGTTTTTTAGTCTCTCTTTCTCTTCTTTATTTGGAATTCATCTCAAGGCAACTCTGCTATTCTTTCATACAACAATTCATTATTATAATCATCATTATTATTATTATCATACAGTTGTGCTGATAGCACACATTCTCTTGACTCTCTTGCCATCCATCCCTATCAGCCTTAACACTTGGTAGGTCCTCTACACAGCATCCAGTGTCTGCTATTCTTAAATTTACTGTTAGATATGTATTGTTATATTATCATATTTTAAAATATCTTTAATTAAAAATTAATATAGGAGGAAAAAATAGATTTTGGACATGTTTCTTAAAAACTGACATATGGTGAATTAAAAATAAAATGAGCAAAATAAATTCATATAAAGATGAATCTCATCTTTCACAGTTTCAATTATTCACCAATTTCCAATCAATAATTGAAAACTGTGTCCATAATATGACACTAAGCTGCATTCAGTGGTGAGGTCCCGGTTCTGTCATTACTCACAGGTTCATTCAGATCCAGAGTGGTAGTCTGTGTTAGGGTCACATCTATGAATCAAATAGATCCATTGAGAATTATGGGTACTAGATGGGAATACTTAAATTTATATAATTATAAATTATTATTATTATATAATTTGAAACCATACAATTGTGTACAAATTATTAGTATTAAATAGGTATAATTTGAAAATACCGTGTGTACAAATTATTAGTATTAAATAGGAATTTGAAACCATACAATTGTGTACAAATTATTAGTATTAAATAGGTATATTTGAAACCATACAATTGTGTACAAATTATTAGTATTAAATAGGAATACTTGAAACCATACAATTGTGTACTATACAATTATTAGTATTAAATAGGTATATATTTGAAACCATACAATTGTGTACAAATTATTAGTATTAAATAGGAATACTTGAAACCATACAATTGTGTACAAATTATTAGTATTAAATAGGAATACTTGAAACCATACAATTGTGTACAAATTATTAGTATTAAATAGGAAGTCTTCATTTAAATTTTTTTTAAAGATTCAGTCCCAATACTTTTTGATCACACTTCATATATTCTGTCAAATATGTGAATGGATATTACACTTGAGAAAAAAAATCAATAAAGCTTGATAAGTCAAAGAGCCCTTAACCTATGAAAGTTAATTTGAATTTATGTTATAATTAACCTTCAGTTATGTATTATATTACAACTCTCATTATACAAATGGTCAAGTGTTTTGTGTATGCATCTGGATTAGCTGGTCAAGAATATATCAAATAAAATAAATGTTATGAGATTTTTTTTTAATCATAGGAAAATAAATAAATATGAAAAAAAATATAGGATAGAATTAAAATTCTAATAATTTGATACTGACTCCTAACACATTGTTTTTTTTTTCGTTTTTTTTTCGTTTTTTTTTTTAGATATTACTTATTATATATCTCCAATATAAGCAATGCTATACACTTACTACATCACCTTTGCATGTTATCCTTTATATAATTAACATAATTTTAATCATTTTTATACATTTTATAATTTAATCCTGCTAAATTAGATTTAGGTACAAAAACATAGGACTACTTAGGCCAATGGTCAGTCATCATCATCAGTAGTAGTAGTAGTAGTAGTAGTAGTAGAAAGGAGATTACCTCTTATATTTTTTTATATAATAAACTATTTTTCAAATCACTTCTTGGTTTATATATATATATATATATATATATAAGCAAAACTTTCCTTTAATTAATGATAATTGTTTAATTTTGTAATTCTATAACCACTTAATCTTTTTCAATCTTTTTTAATCATCTCTAAATTTGTATATATATCATAAATATTTTCTGTAGCATATAGCTTAAATGACTTTGAATCTCACAGGTCTCTTTAGACAGGAAACTGGATAGACACTGACAAAATATTTGATACGTATTGTTAAGCTTGATAAAAAAAAATATCAATAAAAAAAGACAAAATTCAGTTCATTTATCATTTTGGAAGAGTCTATTTAAATGGAGGTAAAGGTAGGAAGGTTCCATAATATAACTTAACTCTAGCCAATTTGTTAAAACTAAAATTTATTTAGCTGAAAGTTCACCTATTTATATCCATAACAAAAATATCCATACTCACAAATTTATTACACAATGTAGTCAGTTATTCATTTTAGTGTGGTTTGCACAAGACCAGAAATATGTGACACTCAGTTAGAATGAAACTCACTACTCAGATCTGATCTGCAAAACTAGTTAGTGAACCAACAAGATATATGATTTATGACAAAAAGTAGAGGTTGTGTAATACATGTCTTTTGATAGCAGTAAAATTATTAAAGTTTATAAAACACAAAATCTATATTTAAAAGAAAAGAACTTCTAATTTTCCTGCTATATAAATGCTGTATATGAATTGAATTGTGTCTCTTTAAGTCTATGTTAGCCTACATTGTTGATAGTATCATTTTAGATTTACAACATATATTGTTGCAATACAGAGTATTGTTTTACATTTTTATATGTCAAATATAATCTTCAGTGTTAAAGTTAGAGATAACTAGAGTTATTTACACTTTTCTCACTTTCATGGTGGTCCTGCACCCTAACACTAGTGAATATGAAGGGATGAAAGTATTATATATTCAGAATTATATAAATAATATAATTATGTAAAGACAAAGAAAGAAATTCTGTTTATTTCAGTGTTGTTTTTGTCATGCTACAAACAATAAAGACTTATAAGAACATGTACAAAATAAAGCATTACTAATTTATCTATAATATCAAAAGGTGGCAGCAGTACCTAAGCAATTTTGAAATTGCATTGTTCTTTTAGATGGTCTTAAAATTTAAGATAATATTAATCTTTTGCAAGTCTCTCTAGCAAACGAAATGTAATTCCTTTCGCAGTCTCTACCAACTGAGCACGTTACTCTCACTTACTGACACCCCAAATAGCAGCCGTCAGATTTCACTTGCCATCCAAACACTTGCTTTCTTCCTCACTTCCTGTGTCAGCGACAGTCCATCTTATTTCTGCTCGTTCGGCTGCGCTTATGCAAATTCCGATATACCTCATCCGGGTTTTTGCCAACAGCATTTCAGCTACAAGGGGGTAGCGAGTTCGAATATCCGTAGCCACTCACCACACTCTTCCCCTTCATACAGGCCAAACATATCCTGATGCGCTTTGTTTGTGGGGGCTAGAAATCCACTTGTTCATAGGTCTGCCTTTCAATTTCATCACACTCCCCCGTGATCTGATGATCACATAGATGACAAACCGAGGCTGGTCCTTGAGTCTAGTGCTCCTTCGCGGTAATGGTACTTCTTCCTCGGATGACTCGTCTGCAGAAGTATCATCTGTTGTACCCGCGTTGTTTACCTCAAGGGGATCACAACGTGCTTCGTTGATGGTGATCACCCTTGCCCTTCAAGTTGAAAGTTTGCTGTCACTCCCACTTTCTGACGTATTCGAGCCTATGACGGGACGCAGATCCCTTACATGGTGGGGCATCCCGTTGACAAGAATGTTCTGTGGGCTGATCACAACTGTGACGCGTCCAGATGTATAAGGGGACGTGCACTATCCGGTTGGGGTCTTTACCCAGACACGATCGCCCACATCGTATCCAACCTGCTGTTGGTTGGGCTTATCTCGAGGGAGTGCATCGATACCCTTCATTTGGACACGATAGCAATGAATCAGGTTGGCAGGGGCAGTCAGCAGCGACACATTATCCTTAGGTGTGACATTGTACCAATAGACTGCTTCCATTATGGTGCACTGTTTCCTCGCTGCAATCCGTTTTATACTTCGATGACATTGTTCCACAATGCCATTACCGGAGGGAACATGCGCACAGCGAAAATGCAATCAAACTCCCCATTCACTTAGAAAGTCCCTGAAGACCTTGCTGCGCAGAACAGGCCTTCCAAGTGGTTGATGATGCTTGCTGCGACTTGTCGTCTCGAATGACGCCAGATCGAAAACCGTGCATGCCCGCAGTCAATGAGCGACAGATAGTGTCTACCTTGGTAGTGGGTCACATCCATTCCCACTCAAAACCAAGTGTTGCTGACGTCCAGCCTACCCTTCAGTCAACGCGTGGATGGTGGGTCAATCGTCTGTCACTTCTCATAATTTCTTACCACAGCCCTTACCGACGCTTTAGAAACTGTTGGATCAACCTGCCTGACAAAGTACAATGTTCGCCTTATGCCGGGGTGGCCACTTCGGTGATGTATGGACCTTATGTAGTCAGAGTTGTGCTCGCTTGGCGACACAGAACTTGCACAGTACAGAAGTTCAAACCATCGCTGTGGTACTCTCGTCAAACTATCCGCTGGGTTATGTTCCGACCTCACCAGGGCCACCTAGACTAACATTTGGAGAAAAAGCTTGTAGATATAATTTTTGAATTACAATGATATTATATTTTGGACTTGAAAGTGAAATTTGATTTTTGTTTTTATTTTCATAATCTCTTTTGAGTAAATGATACAAAAACAAAATCTAATGAAACAATTCGTATGATAATTAGAAAGAGAAAAACTGACAAACCTATTTGCCATATGAAAATTGTTATTTCATATACAAAAAATACAACTGGGTTAACCTATTAAATCCAAATAGATCAACTTCATGCCAATATGACCTTCAAATACTGATGAGTTATCTAGGTTAAGAATAATGAGATCAGTCGACCAGAAACTTGTCCATCAATACCAGTTTATCACAAGGTTACGTAAAACTCAAATATAATATATGATATTGACATTAAAGAGGTGAGAAATGCCTCACAGAAAGTATTTCTTGTTTTATTTTCACATAAACACTACAACAAGTATTACATTTTTTGTACCGGAATTGGTGACTATTTAGTAAGAGAAAGTACTGTAAGCAACATGATTTATGATAAGATTTGGTTTCTTTGTTTAATGGCATATCAACCTTTATAGGCTATTCAATGCCAATGGTAGAGGTAGATAGAGATTAAAGCCTCACACCTCCATGGTTTTGAATTCAGAGTTTTTTTCCTTCTCTTAGATCAGTTGCCTTACCAAGACTAAAAAGCCCAGTTTACTCTACTATTTTTAGGCATAGATGGGGAAGAATAGGAGGATTCAGGAATAGAAGCATGAAGTGAAATGCAAATAACCTCATCCAGGATTTAAAGATTTTTTTTTTTTTTTTTTTTAATCAAATACAGTCTAAATGTAAGATTAACCTTTTCCTGGTGTCATGGACATATCTGGTTGGTTAAAAATGTGAATTTAGTTTTAACACTAAAATCTAATAATATCAACTGGCTGTAGAGAAGTTTGCATTTATGAATGAACCCAAGTGATATGATGGCTTCTATTTGTTAACAATATATTCAAAATTATCAATTTATTTTGTGATTTTTGATTGATAAATTATTGAATTTTCATACCATGACAACTAAAATGCTCTGAAGGACTTGCAGGTAATTCTTAACTGTAATGATGAGTCTAAAGTGGATAAATAGATTAACTTAGTCCTGATGATGACCGACTTTGACAGCCGTGGCAGAAGGCCAAGTGCATTTAGTGTTGATAATGAGGATTGATCAGGATGACCCTGAAATAACCAAAACAAAATATTCATGACCAAAAATCTTTTAACCATAATCTGACCATAATACAAGATTTATTTTTGGAAGGGTTAATGAAACTTGAGAAAGAATGTGCCACATTGAACTGTGGGAATAGAATATGTAGGTTGCATGTCAAATTTTAGCTATTTTTCAGCAAGGAGCCCAGGACAGGGTGTGGGTGTGGACTCTGGGTTCTAAGGGTTAAAATTAGTTTTGATACCATGACAACCAATCGTAGTCTTATGAATACCCAGGAGAACTTGCAGGTCATTCTTGACTGGCAACTTTGAATCAGGGAAAATTGATTATTTTATTTCCTATGATGACTCAGACTTTTGACAATTTATAACAATTTCATTTTACTTTTTTTTTTGGGGGGGGGGTAATCTTATTGTATTTGGTTTCCATGGAAACAACTAAAACCAGGTATCTAGGAGTAAAAATGATGATACATATAGCCTGAGGATAATACTACCAAAATATATGTGTAGCTTACAAATTGAATTTAAATTTTAGTTACCTCAAAACTAGTAAGATTTTTAAAATAAATTCAGTCTGAGAATATACAAAAGATCTGTTCAGTTAAAGAGCATTATTGTTCATTGATTGGTTGGTTAGTTGAACAGTATTTTAATCCAGCTTATTTCTGGGTTTTGATTGGCTGCTGGTTTTAAAGTGGATACTTTGATCAATATATACCCATCACATGACTATGTTATGATAGTTGGTATAGGGTCTGTATTTCATTACAGCCTACCTACCTTTGTCTGCCAACTGTAGGTTATTTAATGCTGCAGTCAGTCTTCCTTTCTTTTTTTTCAGGCAATTATCAGGTTTCAATTAAGTATTCCAATTTAATAATAGTATTAATTTGTAAACAATTGTAACTACATTCTTAATACAAATACTTTTCACACAGCTATATGTTATCAAATATTCTTATCTAATACTATTAATTTGTAAACAGTTATAGGATTTCAAGTAGCTTCCTTACTATTCAATAATAATTTGCTATTATATTTTCGATTAATTATTCCTATCTAATACGAATAATTTACAAGGCTTTATATGACCGAGTAATTATTTTAATCTAATACAAATGATTTGTACACAATTATATAATTTCAAGTATGCGTACATAAAACTAATAATTTGAAAGCAATTAAATATAGTTCACAATCATTTTAAATGTAAACACTTCATAGTTAATTACAATATCAATGTTGTAAGAGACATTGTAGTCTAAAATCGTTTTATACATTATCGCAGACAGATCTATCTATTTGATCTATAGATGGGATCCTAATAGACACTACCCCTCTGAGTAATGAAGGGGTGACTCTAGACTCCAAAGGCCTCCAGAACTTGAACCTCACCATCGGATGCAGTTTAGTATTATACTCAGAACACCTTTCACCCTATCAGCGGGGCTTAGAGTAAACTGTCTGTATTCCCCACATAGGGGTAAGACACCCCCTAAAAAAAGGAGGGGGTCCTGAGTATGATACTAAAATGAATGAGGCTCCAATTCTAAAGATCTGGGAAGTGTAGAGTACCTCTTCATTGCCATAACTCCCAGGTTCACTGTTAACCCAGAGTACAATCTATGGATCAAATAGATTTGTTTAAAAATTATTTCTATATGATAGAACTGTGGGCAAAAAAAAAAACTTAAGGAAAAACTGCACAAAAATTGAAAATATGAACAATCAAAGAAATGTAATTCCCTAACCTCTTGGTATAAAATAATCCTAGACAGGTTGACATACCATTAAAATCGATCAATCAACCAGGACACCTTGTTCTTTAGTATATTTATTAGAATCTACTGATAAGGAGGAAATTGATTAAGAAAATTCTTTACTAATTTATTTCTCACTAATTTATTATAAAGAGGCCAAATTGCCATTTACTAAGCTTAACTTTGCTACAAGCCCAGAAGTATGAGGCACCCAGTGTGAATCATGTTCACTAGTTGGTTGGTTGTTTTACAGCATATCAACACTTTTTGGGTCATTTAATGCTGAATCAAGTCTAGCAATATTCTGATGGTCTAGGTCAATCACCATTACACAACTTGAGGTACCCAAAATGGACATGTGATGCATTATTTCATTCAACTTCTTTTGGGGATTAAGTTTCTTTTTCAATACGTTTATTGATCAGGTAATCAGTATATGTTTAAATGTGAGGAAATGTACTTATATAAAGAAAGGTTTTGAAATACACACCATTTCCAGAAAGAGTAACACAGATAAAAAAAAAAACTTCTCTAATTTCTAGATTTAAACTATTATATACAATTACCCTCAAAATATACACCATGTTTCCTCAAGACATCAAACATTTTTCTGTTATTTTATTAGACAGTTCAGAAAATACTGCCTGATTTTAGAATAAACAATTTAAATACTGTTCTAACATTATTTTAATAGTGGTTGTATAAAAAAATTGTCATTCCTAATGATCAAAGTGTGCTCTTTGTTAATTTTCTATCACTTTTTTCAGAATTTGATTTTGAAAGTAATGAACATTAAAAAAAGATTTGATAGGTTTGCCTTTTTTTTGCAGGAGTTCAAGCTTGGTCATAATTTTGGCCTCATGACAATGCTCAGTCACATATTGTCAGGATGACACTACAGAAACTCACTGATTTAGGATATGAGACTTTGCCATATCCACCATATTCTTCTGATCTCTCATCCACCAATTACCATTTTTTTCACACCAAAAACCATTCCGTTCCAAAGAAGTAAAAACTGCATTTAAAGATTTCTTGGAATCAAAATCTTTAGAATTTCATCATACAAGCATAAATAAGTAAGTTAAATCATTGGGGTGGCCTAAAGTCAGTATCAGCCACAGTGAGGGAGTCTATCTCCCCTTTCACTAGCACTAGACCAAGGAGATGTTTTTTTTTAGCATCTGAGGCAGAGCATAACACCTACCATCAGCTCCTCACTCACAGATCTCAGTGCTAATCATACATTTAGTTGGTGAGGGCCAGTATTGAACCAGGAACCTTGAGGTTTCTAACCGGACACTCTACCGACTGAGCTAAAACAGCCCTTACAAGCATAAACTTCTTAATTGATGGCAGAAATGCATAGATATTCAGGGATCATATTTTGATTGATTCAAATATTGTTTCAATTTATTAATTCAGGAATAAAAGTTTATTCTAAAATCAGACATTATTTTCCAAATAAACCAACATATGATTACATAATCTATATTATAATGATCTGAATTTTATATGAATAAGATGTGATAAAAATATCAAGACAAAGTCTTGAATTTTTTTAATTTTAATAAAGATTTTCAAAACTGATAAATTTATAAAGTGTTTATAACTATGAGGGAGAGTCAAAAATTATCCGCACCTTCACCATCACAGTGTGACCATGATAAAGATATGAACTGTAACATCACCCAGGAACCTGGCCTCACCCAGCATCACTCCACTCCCTAAGCCAATGCCAATGAAAATTCCCCGGGCATTGTTCAGGTTGCTCCAGGCCAAAAGGAACTAGTTACCCCTCAAAGGCCATTACGCCTGCACAAAGGAGGGGGAGGAGATGTAAAATCAAGATATGATATTCACCTCTGCAGGAGGGTTTCAACTAATGTCCAGTTAACAGAACAAAAATTAACATGTTATAAATTCCATATTGGCTTTGTTGGTAAAAATCGTTTGAGGTGCCTAAATTTTACATTTCAGTAATAGTGTCATTCAAAACTTGGATCTATGATGAAAAAAATGAAACCTGGTGAAGACTAGTATCTGTAAAGTGGTTATGAAGTCAGTTTCTTCAGTTCCAAGAAAGTGTTTTACAGGTGACCAAAAAACCGGACGCCATTGTTCGTTTTTAATCTTTGAAAATTACCACTCTTGAAAAACGTGTTCAAAGAATAGCAACTATTCAACTGCTAGCAATGCCACTGAATCATAACATTCATAAACAATTGAGTAAACAATATTAAACTGATTAATGACATCTATTAGATACAGTCATATTAAAACTAAACAAAACAGATTGAATTAGGATTACAGATATTAAAAGTAGTCATTTTATTAAAATGGACAATTGAATGCATATCTTATGATTAACAAAATGTCTGCCTGTCCATCCATCCATCCAATACTCTGCCATTTTTGTCAGATTTCAACCAAATTTTCAAGAATTGTTAGTCATGCCTAGAAAGGTTTTAAACTATACTAGAATATCAGACTCAGACTGGTTTTAAGGTGGGATCTGTTGCTCACACTTGGCCTTATGCAAATTTGGAGATTCTCAAATTTTCTGATATGGTCCATTGTGAAAATATTTTGTTCTTACATAAACTATTCCACAATAAAAATCCTGTTTCTGTTCAGAATGCTTTTGCAGTTGACCTCACCCATGTTCATGTCACTCGTGCTGACCAATCTGGTTTGTTTAATTTCCCTATCATCAACACTGTTAGTTTTGGGCATAATTCGATTTGTTTTAATGCAATTAATTCTTGGAATACTGTTCAGTCGTTATTTTTTGATAAAGAAAAGATGAAGCTTGTTTCAGTAAATTATTTTGTCCTTAAAACACTTTTGAAAAATCATTTTATTGCCTCTTATAAACAACAGATTTGCATTTAGATTCTCACACGGCTAATTTGTCTCCTGATATATATGTATATGTTTACGTTGTATGTTTCATGTCTCGTTTCCTGTGAGCGTCCAAGGGTGGTCATGTCCATGGGATTAGCTTCATGCTATTAGGCATGGCCTCCCTTCAATAGTAGTTTAATAAAAATAAAGTTTTTCTTTTACTTATATTTTTTTTTAATAATTTGTACTACTATTGATTAATAAATTTCTTATTTCTTTGTCATACTGCCCACCTCTCTATTAAAAGGTGTTCGCCTCCCAGCATCTGCAACCTACTCTCTTAGTAATATTTCAGAGAGAGAGAGAGGGGGGGGTTACTTTAAGACTCTCTCTGTCAAAGTAAAGTTTCCAGCCGCTAAGACAGAATCCATTTCATGTCAACGGTTGGTCAGTATTTTTTTTTTTTTTTAAGTTTTAGAAATCTTTTTTCTTTTAATTTAGGTTAATACTTTACCTCTAAGTCTAGAAAATAATAAAATCAAATATTTATTCGAAATAGGATTCATTTTTAAGAGAATCTGAAAACTTACCAGTTGCAGTCTTCTGTAGGCTACGTCCTATGTAACCTGTAGTAAACGCTAAAAACAAAACGTCCATCAATATGAATAATTATTATCCTAAACTTAAATAAAATCGACGTCTTATTTTTAATAATGACCTTCTTACAACCCGTTATGTAATACTTATGGGTAAATACTCTAAGATATTATAATTCACCGAATGACTTTCTCGTACCCCTGTCTACAGTGGAATAACTCAAATACCGCTAATCGTTAAAACTATGGCCCCAAATTCGTGCTTACTCATGGAACCCCTAGACATCGATTTTGACAAGTTCGTTTTTGAAAATTTCAAAAGTTTTTAGCTAGGAACTCAATTTACAAAGTAAATATAAGCTTGGTATCCATCAAGTTAGCTAAATAGATTACTTTTGAAATTTGCAAATTTCTTTGAACTCGAACTTGAAAAGGGAGCTCTCTTATCATTATGTGTGTGTGTGTGTTTGTTTGTTTTAAAAATGAATGGCTTAAAATTTCCGACTGCAGTTTATCGCTGTAGCGCGAATCTTCAGGGTATTTATTTGTCCTACCATCGGTCTGTACTTATAACTAGGTTGTACCCATTTTCAATACAGTGGGTATGCTACCTACCCTCCTTTACCCCCTACGTAATACCTGAACTTACTAGGCAGAGTCTATGCTTGTTTTTGTGCCTACATCTATTGGTTAACTCTGATCGCAAGCTCAACATCCTCTTTCCACCCGACCTTCGGGTCGGGGGTCCAGTGGGCTTCGGCCGCTGGACCGGTAGGGTAAAAATAATAGCGTCGATCCCAGGGGGCTTTCCCCCCCAGGCAATACCTGCCCCCTTGATTTAAAGGGGCAGGGCTGGGTTTATTGCCCAGTGCCTGAGGCGCCCCCCTTGAGGGGGAATGCCGACGGGATCGACGCAATTTTTCACCTGCCACTCCATGAGCTTCGGCTTGTGGGTGGTCCCACGTTAATAGGGACTTTGTGCCTGACCCGTACAAGTGGGGTACGCGGTAAATACTATACCTGCCCCCTTGGGGGCAGGGCTGGGTTTATTGCCCAGCGCCTGAGGCGCCCCACCTGAGGGGGAATGCCGAAGGGATCGACGTAATTTTTGTTCTTTCCCACCCATTAGCTTCGGCTTGTGGGTGGGCCCACATTAAGACGAGGCCTTGTGCCCAGTCCATACAAGTGGGGTATGAGACAAATATCTCCTCTCTGAGTCCCTGCATTCAGCTAGTTTTAGTTTTTCATGTAGGCTCAGCATGCACTGGTTATCATTTCCTTTGACCACTCCACATTTGGATCATCCTTATGCTTTTCTTTCAAAGTCCACACGTGTTTAGCGAGTGTTGTAGTTTTGCTATATTTTTTATCCCTAAATGATAAACTGTGTTGCGCTATTCGGTTTTTTATCGGTTGTTGCGTCGCCCCTATGTAGATCTTAGTTTTCTTTGTGGTTGGTGACATTACCACTGCTTCATACACCACGTCTTTTAGCAAACACTTTTTTTTCTGTACCGGGCAGATTTGTGACCTACAATTACATGTTGATTCGTTTTTATTTTGCTCTTTCCCCAGCAATTTCTTGTTGTGGTTGCTAATTATTTATCGTATGTTGTTCGTGCAGCTGTAGCTTACTTTTAAAGTATTTATTAAATAGCTTTTTTAGCCAGGGTATCCCAGAGAAGTGCTTATCGACCACCCTTAGGAATGTTCCTGCAATTTTATTTTTCACTGCCAAGTTGAAGGGTTAAACCATATAATATTTCTCTGCCTATTTTTGCTGTCTCCTTTGTTTTTCACCTGTTTCATATTTTAGCTCCTCTTTGTGCTCTTGTTTAAAGGTAACTGTGATATATATGCGTGTATATATATATGTGTGTGTGTGTGTGTAATAAACATCTTAATAGTATTTACCACGTATGCAGGTCAGGCACATGGCCCTATTAATGTGGGACCACCAACGAACCGAAGCTCATGGCAGGCACAAAAATGCGTGGACCCCCTCCGCATTTCCGCCTCAGGAACTGGGCAATAAACCCAGCCCTGCCCCTTTAAATCGGGGGGGGGGTCCTGAGACCACGCCGTTACTTAATCTCTTAGTAGACATTATCAAAAAATTTAGCTAACAATTTCCGATCCAGAAAAAATGATTTTTTTCCATAACCATTTTTCTGGTCAAATGAAAAATCCAGAATTTAAAAATCATGTGTTTAGAGTTGTATTACGTGTGAGTAATGGCCACCATGGAGCCATAAACATATACCACTCAACAACGTTTATTAACTTACAAGTCCTCAAAAAATAATTTGATCTTACTAGCTTAAAATCCAACCTGGTTGAAAACTAATGAATAAAAATATTAACAATAACGAAAAGCGTTGGAGGTGTGTGCTGTAATGGTTACCGTCGTAAAATGTACGAATCCAATTATTCTCCCTCCAGCTATGGGTAAATAGAGTAGACTGGGCTCTTTAACATTGGTATGACAAGTAGTCTAGGAGAATTCAAACTAAAGGGGCTCTCTTCTTGTTGTTAGTATCTCGTTTGAGAGCTCCTCTTCTATTCTAGATAATTAAATTCTTAATGAAAGAGTTTAATATAGGGAGTAGCAAAAAAAATCGGATACTACGAGTTTTAAAAGCGAACTAAGAATAATTAAATCTATTATTTAAGGTTAAACTTTGTCTAAATCGATAAGTAGTACCATAATAACCATCATTAAAAAAGAAAAATATCATTACATATGCAGTTTATTTTTAAAAGATTTAAAAGTATTTGTTTTGGTCAATTTTGTTCGCCGACGCCATTTTGGATGTTTTTCAATGGTTTTAGGCGCTTGTTTACAATTTTAACGTAACATTTGGGATGGAAAAAAAATTTACCAAAAATCAGGTAATTATCCGATTTTAATTAAATTTTCGGTATTGATTTACCAATTAATGAATTTTATAATATCGGTTACTTTATTTAAAAACTTTAATTTAGTATTTTTGCTATGAAAAATGAATATATAAAATTCATTTAAAGTATGAAAATCCTGATGTTAAGTTTAAAATGTTATATTTTAGTTTCTAAAAATAAATATCTACTTAATGCAAACATGTTTTTTTTTTTTTTTTTTTTTTTTTTTTTTTTAGACGAAAGTAATAAGTTTTGAAGAAAAACTCGATTGAAAATGTACCCCCTCCCCTTTTTAAGCAGAAAAAAAACATCGATGTATAATTTTTTCTTTTATAAAATAATAGCCAATTAAATAATTATCGAAATGGGTAAAAAAGAAATCTTCAAAAAATTAATTATTTATTATTTTTTTACATTTTTTCGATTTTCGGTACTTATTTTCTCATAGAATAGCCAACGTAAAATTTTTTTTTTTTTTTTTTTCTATTCATAACTTCGGTCTCAATTAGAATCCGGTAAGGACCAACTTGAAACAATTTTACGCCCCCAACATAAGGACGGTCAAAATTAAGTGACCTGAAAAAAATTAGAAAGTTTTGAAATAAAATAAATAATGCATTATAAAGATCGTTCTTTGATAAATAAACACTGAAAATTTCATTAAAATCCGATAATTCCCTGATTTTTGGTAAATTATTTTCTGTAGGGGGGGGGGGCTAAAGTCATTTGGTCAAAAATGACTTTGAGGCTCTGTTTGCCAGTCCCTAGTTTAATACGTTTTATACATTTTGAGAATTGATTGAATAAAAATGGGTCTTCGCCTTGTTTAGTTGGTTAAAATAGTTATGTATTTCCTACAGACATCAGAAGTTTGTGTTTCCTGTTTTGAACTTAGATATAACAAGCTAAGTTGTTTGGGGTTTTTTTTTTTTTCAAACAATGCTTAGGCCCTCCCCAATCGAAAGATTGGCACAATACAATCTTCCTACTTTACATTTTCTCCTTCATTTTAGCCTTCTCATTCCAAAATCAAGACTTAGTAAATAAAGCTAAGCCGAGTTGTTGTGCACTTATTTCTTCTTTCGTTCATAAAAGAATACAAGCTGTCGTCATTTGAGCAAATTTCACTTTAAACCTTATATCCAACAATTTATTAAAGAATGTGAACTCGAAAGAAATATAAGGGTCATAAAAAAAGCTTTGTCACTTGTGTAAGAAGAAATGTTCATTTATTTAGAACCAACCAAGGACAAATATTCACTTTAGGGATAATGAAAGTTTATATCACATCCTTCTAGCTAGGCAACTTATTTAATTTTTTTCGCATAGAAATGAAAGTGATACTGTCAGATAAATTGAAATTTTACATCATTAAATCAAATATAGTATTCCCCTCACACACAATATGTGTGTGTGTGTATTTTCATTTTTGCATAATACAAAATATATTAAAAAATATATATGAAAAGTTCATATGATGACATATCTGCTGTTGATTACTTTTTTTACCTATGGGATCCAAGTACTGCAACACCGTTGTAAGAAGTGTGTGGACCCCAAAGAGTATGTAATGTACACTGTACATGAAATAATTTTAAAAAGTTTTTTAAAGTTTTTTTTTATTTCCTTCATATCTTGGTCTTTTCTCTTTATTTATACAAAAATTAGAGTCAGCTTAAAATGTCTACATTGTAGACATCTACAATATATAAGTTGCGTCCTAATGATAGGTGGGAGGGTCAAAGTTAAATGACATGAAAAAATGTGAAAGTTTTTAAGTAAAATAACAGGAGCTATATAACTTTCCAACACTGAAAATTTCATTAAAATCGATTAATTCCCTGATTTTAAGTTGTTTTTTTCGGGTGAGGTGGGGGTGACTAGTACTGTCAAATTTAACGCCTGGTCCCTAATAAAGCTAAAGCATACCCTTTTCGTGTTGACTAATTTTTTGGCACTTAAATGGTAAAAAAGGAAAAGGCTCCTCCTGAAAAACAGCACCTAGATGCGTTTCATTTATTTTATTTATTTGGGCTATTACTTTCGAGAAAGAGAGAGGAAAAAGCCTATATGGAACTTTTCTTTAAGTAAATTTCTAAGTATTTATTTTCGAAACAATTAAGAAAGATTTCTTTAATGAAAATACGGCAGATAATGCAACAGGTGTTCTTCAGATTCTCCCAGCCCGTAATACACAATCAATGTCAACAACACTCTGCAAAGTTCTTTCCAAATTAAATGTTTTTACCATAAAATTATATTTATCACAATTTTTAATTATCTTAATGCTGTAAAATAGAATTAATGTTAAACTAAAATTAAGCCCATAAGTTTTTATTCTAATTCATTCATAATTTTAATTTAATCTTTATCTCTACATCTTCTTGGATATTTTCAGAGACCGGTAATAATAATAATAATAATAATAATTTAGTTTCTATTGTGCATGTTCACACTTAATTCCGTGACTGACCGAACTTGACAAGTTCAATTTTTTTTTTTTTTAAATTTTATCCACTAAAAATACAAAATAAAATAAATTCTATCTACTTGAAATTTAAAAGAAATACATACATTTAACTTCAAGTCCCTGTTGCACCAAGCCGCAACATCTTGAAAATTAATACTTTAATATTATAATTGTTGTTTAATGTTTGTTTACCCTGTTTTTGTGTTTGTTTTTATAAATCGCCATTTTGCCGCATCACTGCGCATGCGTGTTTCGATTTTATTTTTAAGAAAAATGCAATGACACCAGTTGCAGACTTGGGGTTAAAGTTGTTTTTGTTTTTTTAAACACGTGTTTAAAAAAAAATAAAATTATGCATTTTACCAGATGTATAAAAAGTACTAAACAGTAAAATATAATTATTTGCCGTGTAAGTAAATTGAAACTCAGAAATTTTTACCTTTTTTTTTAAATTTTTCTTTTAACTTTTAATTATTATAGATTGATTCCCACACCCAACATTGGATTTTTTAAAAAAATTTGTTTACTTTTAAAATGAAGTCCTGGATTCCAACAGTTTCCGCATTATGTAATTCCCATATTTAGAGTAGGTTTATGTTTTGTTAAATGTTTCCATAAGAAATTATATGAAAATATATATTTTAAAAAAAAAACGCTAAAAATCCTGAAACAAGTGGAGCGTATTTAATGCTAACATTAAAAAAAACTATTACTAAAACAAACAATAAACATGAAGAATAAAAAAAATATTCAAAATAAAAATTAACTTTTCTTTCCTAAAACTTTTTTTTCTAAATTTTAAATGGGTTTTCTTAAAATTTAAACAAAACGTAGAACTTCGAAAAGTCCGTAAAATTGTCAAAAAACTTTTAAACGCATTTGCTGAACAAATTTATGATGACAAAGATAGCAATATAAAATTTCAAATTTTTTTAAAGGGTCATGAATATGATATTTGTTCGAAACAAGTGAATTTTAAACAATTTTTTGTTTTGTTTTTTGTTCCTTTTTTTTTTTTTTTCCATCAGTTGCAAATTAAAGTTACCCACAATTGCATCTCCAATTATTTTTTTTTTCTTTAAAAAATTACCCTTACTTACCTATTGTAGATATGTGTGTATCCAGGAATTCATCATTAACATACCGACACAAAATGCAAGATTTTCCAACTCCGGTGTCTCCAAGTAAAAGAAGACGTAACAATATATCATAGCACTTGGACATGATGATGATGATGATGTTGATAAGTTAAATTAGATGTTTTGAGCAATTTGTAAAGGTTCGATATACAATCCGAATTCTCCATAGGCTAGCCGCAAACAAACATCATTATCATTGCTTCTTCTTTACCATTGGGTTTTAAAAGGTGGGTCTGCTATTTTACAAAAGCAAGTGTGTTGATTTAAAAAGGGATGGATAGACTGACGGAGTTAAAAACGAATTGAGTTGCAGGTAGGTATGCTCTCTTAGTGTTTCGGAGAGAATTGTTTTGATAAAGAATTAAAAAAAGTTCTTGTTTTTCATATATTTTTTAACGAGTAAACTGCAAAGTAGTCTCAGTTTAAATCGAAGCGAAAAATTCTCTAATGATATAATATTATTGATACTTGTGGAATAAGTTATCGTCTTGGATTTGTAAAAGTTGAACTAATAAAATATTCATTCTAGTTATCCAATTCAGGAATTTTTTTTCTTCTCTCTCCCCAAACAGCAAAGATCCCAGCTTATGTTTAAAGAGGTGCGTCAAAACCGGCAATTTAAGGACTAAGGAGAAACGAGTCTGATAAAAGAAAGGAGTGGTTTATTGTTTTTACTTCCTTCTTCTTTTTTTTTTAAATAGTCCTGCGATTTTTGTGTGTGCGAATCACAGTGTAATGTTGTTGCTGATTTGGCTAGCCCATCTGGGATCCAGAATGACGAGGATGGAGAAGAATCCGTAACAAGGGTGGACATCCTCAACCACAAGTGATATCTACTTAGTAGTAGTAGTAGTAGTAGTAGTCGATGTTATGACTATTACAATTGATAAGTAATACTGATTGTTGGCTACTACTTACCACTATTGCAATATAACTTGTGCGGTACACACAGGATTTATTTTTGGAGAAAAAAAAAACGATTAATTGTAATAGGACAGGCACTTTACTTATTTATTTATTTTTACCTAGATTCATCTTTTTCCTGAAAAAAAAGCAACAAAAACCGAAAGCTTGTATTTTATTTTTTGTGCGTGTGTAATAAATTCGCCTTTTATATTTGATGACAAATAGATGAGACTGAAAAAAAAATCTTGCTTAAGTTAAATTAAATGTAATTTTCAAACCTAAAACCAGAATTATAAAATATACGCCACCCTTACCCAACCCGGCCCTAAAGCCAACACACAAATGCGATATAAATCACAAACTAACAATTCAATGATTCATCGTCGTATGATTATTGATAGAACTGAAGGTTAAGCGCTAAAAAGGGGGGGGGGCACTTACATTTAACTATCTACCGGCTTGTTAAAATTCGTTGACAAATATTTTTGTGAATTCCATGTTTTACAATAATTCAGACTATTAGGAATTTTTTTTTTTTTTTTTAATAACGAGCTTTCAAAATGATGCATGCCGCGTGATATTAATCAGGGTTAGCAGCAAGCACGCTAGACCAAGTGAGTTCGATTTGCACTAAGTGCTTCATACTTCTGGTCTTTGCAAACTAACCCAGATTAAACTACAACTACTGGGTCCTGGTCCAACCCAGGGGCCCTAAGGTAGAATTTGTTTTGAGAAACCCTCTTCATCGCCACAAATATAAACCTCAACTACTAAAGTCAATGAATAATGAATGCTTGATCGTTTGTGAATGTGAAAGAAGAAAAACTAAGCTGTAATTTTATACAGCGCGTGTATAATAGCTGAAGCTGATATAATGCAACAAAAAAAAAAATAAAACGTTCTTGGGTCCTTCACGGAAGCCACTGGACCCTAAGTAGCTACCTTTTATCGATTACTTCGAGTTGGGTTTGACTGGATCAATTACTTACTTGACAATTAAATTAAGTTAAGCTTCCTCCCATCCCAAATTATGAATTTTTGGAAAAAATGCTTTAAACTTTAAAACAAAAAAAAATATTATAAAATAAAACCAGTATTTATTTTTATTCATTTATTTATATTGGCAGTTTTGTGATAAATCTCATCTCTGGTCGGTTATATTTGAAGAAATGTTACCCACAGAGATCCCGAAATCTAAGGAGTTTGCCAATAGATGTCGCAAATCTGGAATTTTAAATTAAGCACTTGCATCGGAAATGTTCTTTTTGCAGATACGCACTGTGTAACGGTCATTTTCGTGTGAAATGAACCCAGCGGTCTTAGTTCAAATCCTGGACGAAGCTGTTTGCGTTTCACTTCGCACTAATATCCTTGGGAATGGTTATGGAAAAAAAATTTAAAGATTAAAAAAGGCTCCAGATTTTCAAAATTTACTAAAAAAGAAAAAGAAACTACATTATTTTCTAACAAATCAGAGAGTGTGTTACAAAATTCAAAGTTAATAGTCCAGCTTAAAAACGCGGTAAGAGTAACCCTGTGGTAGTCTACAATAAGTTAACGCTTCAATGGTTATCTGACAAAAGTTCGCTTGTGCACAAGAGGCTCGATGCACCTTTCAGTTATTTGGCTAAATTAATTGTATTATCTAACCAACCAGAATAATTCCCGCTCAAACTAAACTTCCATTCGTATCCACTTTTGCCCACATCATCTGTTTATCAAGCACATTAGGTTTCACCTCACCACCGGAGTCACAACGTCAAAACAGCTGATACACTAGCTCACCCGCATATTAAGCTTTCCTATTTTGCGCCGACTAAAACTCACTTTGTAAGCAGACAACTTGGAGACAACTTTCAACCGTAAGAACTCTGATCTTCTCTTTCATATAAATTACTACTATAAACAAAGACATATACAAGGATATTTTAATTTACACAATAATTTTTCCATTCAATCGTAAAAAAAAAAATTCTCCTTGTATTTTCTGACATAAACCATTGTTATTTGTTGGTGTATATCTATATATAATATATACTTCTTGTCATTTCTCTTTTACCGCATCTTTCTTTAATATAATTAAAAACCTTCATCTTTAACTTTTTAGACCTTATTTTACCGATGCAAGTATAATTGGGGAACGAGAAAAGTTTTGGTCCTTTTACCAAAAAGAAAAGATATGAAGTAGATGTAGACACATTTCTGCCTACAAAATCATTTTTTAATCAATCAGTGTTGTATTCTTAAACATTCTTCTTTTTTTTTTGGGGGGGGGGCTCTTGACCATATCCGTCCGTCATAAAAGGGGCGAAAAAAGCTTCAGTTAGAACAGATTACCCATACGATAAGATAACGCAGTAGGCTGTAACCAATCTTCCTCAAATAACCTACTTGATTTGTATGATTAAAAAAAAAACGAAAAATTCTCTCAAAAGAACCAAATACATTTTGCTATTTGAAAAAGAAATTGGATTTTCTTTAAAAATACAATGTACATGTATGCGATTTAAAAAAAAATAAAATAAATAAAATAAAAAAAGGGTGAATTTTCTTCCCCCCCCCCAAAAAAAAGAAAAAATTCTGCGACCCCAAAAAAAGAATTTATTCTCAACTCTTCTCAACTAGATTCCGTTTCCTAGAATCAGCAGACTCGTTTTCACCACCCCCACCCTGTGTTAGGGATAACCAGTGACCTGGTCACTCTTAGGACCACTTCACCAAACAAAATAATCCACATAGTTTAAGGATGTCTTAAGAAAAAGGAGAAATACTACGTAATCAGTAGGGACCTCCAATTTGTCCCTGTGTTGGATACTGGATAATAAAGTATTCAGTATACTAGTACATTCAAACTACGTGTGTGCCAGTCATATAGTAACTCGCAACAGAGTGCTAAAACCTCGAGGTAGACGGTTCGCGTAATGGTTCCGTAATCCTTGCAGTCTCAGGGTATTTGCCTCTCATCCCACTTATGAGGGCGTGACACAAGGACATTTTTTGTGGGGTGGGCCGAAGCACATGGGTGGTAGCCACAAAAAATGCGTTGATCCCGTCGGCATTCCTCCTCGAGGGGGCGCCTCAGGTACTCAGCCCTGCCCCTTTAAATCAATGGGGCAGGTATTGCCTGGGGGGATAGCCAGACCGAAGCGCTCTGGAGCAGGCGCAGTTTATTTACCTCGTACCCCACTTGAACGGGTTAGGCACAACCGAAGCTTATGGGTGGTAGGCATAAAAAATGCGTCGATCCCGTCGGCATTCCCCCTCGAGGGGGGGGCTCAGGAGTTGGGCAATAAACCCAGCACTGCCCCTTTAAACCAAGGGGGCAGGTATATTTACCTCATACCCCACTTGTATGGGTTGGACACAAGGTCTCTTTTTTACGTGGGCGCATAAAAATTGCGACGATCCCGTAATCATTCCCCCTCAAGGGGGCGCCTCAGGCGCTGGGCAATAAACCTAGCCCTGCCCCTTTAATTCAAGGGGGCAGGTATTGCCTGGGAGGATAGCCCCCCCCCCCTGGGATCGACGTTGTTAATTTTATTACCGAGCCATTCCAGAGGCCGAAGCGCTCTGGAGCAGGCTTCGGTGTATTTGTCTCATACCCCACCTGTATGGACTGTGCACAAGGCTCCGTTTTAACGTGGGTCCACCCACAAGCCGAAGCTAATGGGTGGGAAAGAACAAAAATTGCGTCGATCCCGTCGGCATTCCCCCTCAAGGGGAGCGCCTCAGGCGCTGGGAATAAACCCAGTCCTGTCCCCAAGGGTGGCAGGTATTGCCTGGGGGGATAGCCCCCTGGGATCGACGCTGTTATTTTCATTACCTCACCACTCCAAAGGCCGAAGCGCTTTGGGGCAGGCTTCGGTAATCACCTCGATGCTTTCAGACAGCCGTGTATAAATAGTCCTCGGCCAGCGCCTTCATTCTCTACGCTAGGTACGCCAGGCTAGTCTACAACACCCTGTCAAATTTACCCCCCCCCCCATATTTAACACAATGAAATTTGTATAAAGGTTAATATTATCTTAAAAATCTTGTGGTCATTCCAAAAAAACAAAACATTAAAATAAAACTCCTGATGATTTTTAAAGTTCAAAAATATTTACGTTTCTTCCTTCACTATTACCTAAACTGATCATTTGACGTATTTTGGTGGTACCTAGTAATCAGGATAGAATCCAAAGAATAATCTGAGAAAGGTACATTAAGTACACTACAAAGTTTTTGTAAAAGAAACAATTAGAAAGTTGCCAATTTCAGATTCCAGCACCCAGGAATTTGATCCCTACGTGGTAGCCACAAACAAGAGATTCGCAGAGAAATTCCCAAGGTTCCTTTTAGACGGAAATAGTGACGCATCCATACCGGGTTCATCAAGCCGAGGCCACCGATATAGTAATTCTAGTTGGTCTTGATCAAGCTCAGTAGTCAATTACTGAGGCGATATATTCAAATCGTCTAAACCCCAAATCCCAACGAGGTAAATTATATTACTCTCAAATTATACAAATTATGCTTTTTATTTCTCCCAAATTATACCCATAATTTATACTCTTAAGTTAAGTAATCGTCCTAATGTAAAAAATTATTACTTTTCGTAAATTAAAGAATAAGTTTAAAGATTAAAAAGTTAGAATTTGTTACCTGTATAATAGGCGTAATCGTTTCCTGGTGATTTTAAGTATTGGTCATAAAACTTAATCAGAATTTCTTTGTTCTGTGTAATATAGATACCAACAAATGCAACGCCATAGATGTATTTTACAAAATCAAATCAATACCCCTGATTGAAAAAAAAAACTTACCAAAATATCAGGGAATTATCCGATTTTAATGAAATTTTCAGTGTTGATTTATCAATGAATAAATTTTCATAATGCAACAGTTATTTTATTTTAAAAGTTTCTGATTTTTTTTTCAGGTTACTTAACATTGATACACTCTTATTTTTGGGACGCAAAATATATAACTGAAACTAATTTCTGTATAAGTAAAAAATATAAAAGACCGAAGGTGTGAATAGAAAAAAAATTAAATGAAAGATTTTGGAAGAAAATAAGTACCGAAAATGTAAAAATTAAATGTAAAAAAATATATATATATTATTTTTTTTTAGATTTTTTTACTTACCAGTTATGAAATATAATTTGTTTTTAGATCCACAGTGAAATGATTATACATCGATATGTGTTCTGTTTAAAAAGGCGGGGCCAAACTTTTAAACTGAGATTTCTCCATTTCAACCTTTTCCAAAGATCCTCTTCATTTTTTGAACTTTTAAACTCATCACTCTTAAAACTTGACTTACACGTTTTGAACATTTTGTCACTGTTACATAATTCGTGGGTCGCCTACGAATTATGTATGTAAGTGTAGATTGATTCAAATAACGGTATGGTAAATGGAAAGTTACCATGACCGTTGTAGGGAGTTGTAAAAGTGATTGACAAGGCAATTCACCTTCTCTGACCTGAACGCCGATTGCTGATTGACTGAAGCCGAGCGTGAGAAGGGAACTGATTTAGTTAGTTAGATTTTGGCCGTTAGTTAAACGGACGTAACGTTCGTCTCTTCCAAAATGCCAACTTCTTTTAAAATAAAGAATAAAGAAAACACCCCAGTCTTGCTTAATCATTACCAACACTTTTGCCATACAACCCAACCCAGCAGAGGAAAATAAATCAGCCCAGAAAATGGCCGCCGACAAAGCAGAACAGGTAAGAACCCAACCCCTCTCCTCTCGCCATTTATATACCCGATATGTAAAAGGGATATATAATATTACCTGTCCTAGAAACATTTACCTTATATACGTTTAATTTATTCTTAAAGCTTTTCTAGACACACAAAATAATGTTTTGTACAATGTTTCTAAATTATCGAAATTTATTCAAAATAAAAAATAAAGTCTGGAAAATTCTAGAGAGTAACATGGCGATTCCCTTGGCATCGAGTAAAGTGGTGGAAGAAATCAAGCGTTAATGCAACTCTTTGTCTGCGCCCCACCACCGGTCAAAAACTAGGAACTGCTACGTCACAACTCGTTTTCCCCTCCTTTGGGGTAAAGGACATATTTCAATTTAATCATCATTTATCCTTCTCGGGCTTCGAAGGTTGGGATATCTCAGCTTTCCTCTGCCGATTAAAGGAAAAAGGAACGGAAGCTTCCGAGATAAATTAACGAAATATTCTAAAACTCGACAAGTCCAGAGAATCAGGATCAAACACTTAATTTCTCCCTCACAGCAAATGGACGAAATTGCGCCTACAAAATTCAACTCCCAACTTTAATCAATTCAACGAAATTCAAGTAAACATTTCTAAGATTCAACACTCAACAATTTCTCAAAGAAATCAACTTTCAAAGACTCCTTTTCGAGATCTTCACAACGACAATCATTACAACTCAAAAAATGAACTTTGTTCAGGTTTCCGCAAATTACATCAAATTTGCAACTCTTATTTATCTCCCAATTTATCTTTCCTTTTCTTCTTTGTTAAATATATTAAATTTGTTAAATATATTTTTGTCTTCTGTCTTATCTTTTCACTCAGTGTCCGAACTTAAAAAATGCGGTACTTAACCCCCTTTAAATATTTCCTAATATGCCCTAAATTCGGTATTTTGCTCATAAATTAGAATTAGAAATTATGTCCTCAATATATTAAGATTTGGTAATTTACCAATATATTGGAATTCGAAATTTGCCCCCACATGTGAGAATTAATACCACAACGGTTTAATTAATACCACATACAGGATTGTTACAAAGAAAAACAGTTAATTCTAGGATCAAATTATCCGATTGGCAAAAATTACATCGTTATCTTAAAAAATAAATAAACCTATCCGTATTACATGCGAAAGTGTAATTTTCAGGCCGCAATTTAGACAGAAAAAATTACATATTATTACTCTCTTACAATTATACATCTACATATGGCTGGTTGTAACGGGTATACTTTTTTAGCCAAAATTTACTATTAAAATGATTAAAATCTTTAAAAACTTTAATATTAAAATTTACTATTAAAATGAATAAAAACTTGAAAAAATTTAATCTTAAAATTTCACAATGAAATTGATTTTTAAAAAAATGTCTTCGGTTTTGGTATTAATTTTTTAAATCGAAAATGAAATGAAAATTTGAATATTTTTTCTAAGAGAAAAACTGATAAAATAATCAATATATACTTACTTTTTTATTCTAATAGGTCGAAAAAGTTGAAAAAATATTTTTTTTACGCTAAAAAAAAACAATCAAACAATATATATATATATATATATATATATATATATATATATATATTGTATAAAAACAAAATACATATGTCAGTTTTGCCCTTCCGTATATTCTAAGAATCACACATTACTATTCAACAATAAGAATTACAAATTATCTTTAAAATATTAATATAGCGTGGATCGGACCAATTTTTAGTTCACCTGAATTCTAAAATTCATATATTTAAATATCCGTGAAAAATTCGATTTTTTTCACGGATATTTAAATATTTAAGCACACAAAAGATTGAAAATCTCTTAAAAATTTATTTCTTAAAAAAAAAATTGGGGGGGGGGACAATTTAATAGAATATATTACATACCAATTAAAAAAAGCCAAAAAAAGTTTTCAAGTAATAATATTATGACACTTTTTATTTTCGATTTCATTAATTTTTGCTAAAAAAAAACTACTGCGTTATATATTATACAATTTCTTTGATATAGTTATTCAGACTCTTATCTTTATAGAAAAAAAGTTTTCTGACGGCTCATTTTTTTTTTATCACATAAAATAAAATAGACCTCGTAAATAAAATATTTCCCTTAATATATTTC
Source organism: Doryteuthis pealeii (assembly GCA_023376005.1). Classification (NCBI taxonomy): domain Eukaryota; kingdom Metazoa; phylum Mollusca; class Cephalopoda; order Myopsida; family Loliginidae; genus Doryteuthis; species Doryteuthis pealeii. Next base: position 45,284,626 of record CM042153.1, read on the forward strand.
TGGAAAAAACTGTCAGATATATTTACATCCAAATTTAATTGATTTTTCATAGAATTTAAAAAAAAAACCTTTTATCGTAACCTGTTTTTAGCTACGTTAAATTTCAGTTGATTTAACAGTGCAAAAAGGAAAACATTGTTTTTCAATCATAATTTTCATTATTTCCGTGAGCTGAAAATTTTTTTTTAATCATCAGGAGTTTGTTTAATGTTTTTTTCTTTCGAATGTAAAAAAATTTTTCAAGAAAATATTCATTTTTCTGCAAGTTCCATTGTGTTAAATATAGGGGCGGGTAAATTTCACAGGGTAAAATTGGTGGTACCTAATATATATATATATATATGAGGATAGAGAGAGAGAGAGATTATTTCTAATTATTTTTTCGTCTTTATTCTTTGTATTTCTCTTTTTATATTTACTCTCTCTCTCTCTCTCTCTCTCTCTCTCTCTATAATATATATATATATATATATATATATATATATATATAACTTCCTATTGCCACCATCCCATTTCTTTTTTCATTCAGTCAATTGAGCAATAAACATCATTCTCATTCCTATCTATTAATTTTGTTTGTAAGTGTGTCTATCATCAAAAGGCAAAAAATAGTCCAATGCTTTTTGAGATTCAACAGACCGTACATAAATAGATTACGCCACAGAATCAAAACTGCAATGGAAAATATCAACAAACCAACGACAACAATTAACATGCTTTGAGCTTTTATTAATTTGTTTACATTGCTTCACAGATCTTTCAAGTTGCTTTTCAATTAGTAATGAATGCCACCCAATTATCATGGATGATAAATTTGTCGTTTAGAAATTACACACACACTAAGAAATTGTAAGGATAGACTCATGATAGTTACAGATTTTGTGGAAGGTTTGTTTAAAATACAGAATGATCGATTGCTAGATTTTAACAGCACATCAACCTGTCTAGGGTTATTTTATTCCTTGGGGGTTGGAGAATCGCGTTCATTGTACGTTATTATTTTAATTTTTTGTAAATGTTTTTTTAAAGATATTTTGCACATGGTCTTATTTAATACAAATAATTTTTAAACAGGTCTATATTATCCATAGACGGGACTCTAACAGGTACTACCACTCCAGTCCAGAGTGGATCTGGGAGTAATGCTAATGAATGGATACTTCACGTTCCCCAGATCTCCTGAACTGGAGCCTGACCATCAGATGCAGTTTAGTGGCATACGCAGGACACCCCTTTAGCAGGGTCTTACAGTCAGCATGTTTTAAGCTCTGCTGACAGGGAGGACATAACAAATCCATGAAGAAATGAGATTTAAAAAAGAGAGGGAATGAAAGTGTGTATGTAGGAAAATTCGTGATGTTTCTAAGTATGAAAGTTTGTTAGAGGCTTACATATTTGAGAAGAGTTTCTTTAGATTGTTGGTTGTGTGAAACAAACCTTTATGTGTGTAAATCAGTTTATGGTATTGTGTATTCAGTACACGATACCATACTGTACTGTGTATTATAGTATAGTGTCATGTTTATTGTACCATAAGGTCTGCTGGTCCACCAAAACTACAAGCAGTACATGCTGTCTTCTTCCCTTCTTTTCCTTTGCATTACTATATACAGGGATTATAACACACATGCAGATTATATATATATATATATATATATATATATATATATATATATATATATATATATATATATATGGTAGAAATATGAGGAATGGAAGAAACAAAGCTTAGACAAAAATGTGTAGTATATTTCGCCTGAAGTGTTGAACTCGGCTTCGTCGGAATTTATTGAATTACCAGGATCATACAAGTGTTTTATAGAAGGGGGAAGTGGGTGGGTGCGTAAGCTTATCTACCCACCCACCCAAAATTTTTTAAATCATCAGGAGTTTGTTTAATGTTTTTTTTCTTTCGAATGGAAAAAATTTTTCAAGAAAATATTAATTTTTCTGCAAGTTTCATTGTGTTAAATATAGATGGGGTAATTTCAAAAGGTAAAATTGGTGGTACCTAATATATATATATATATTATATATATATATATATATATATATATATATATATATGAGAGAGAGAGAGTGAGTGAGAGAGAGAGAGAGATTATTTCTAATATTTTTTCGTCTTTTTCTTTGTATTTCTCTTTTATATTTTCTCTCTCTCTCTCTCTCTCTCTCTCTCTCTCTCTCTCTCTCTCTCTCTCTCTCTCTCTTCATTCATTACTTTCTTTTCTGTTTTTCTTTTCACATCTCTCTCTTTGTTTCTTTTATATATATATATATATATATATATATATATATATAAGCTTAAACTTCCCCCTTCTATAAAACACTTGTATGATCCTGGTAATTCAATAAATTCCGACGAAGCCGAGTTCAATACTTCAGGCGAAATATACTACACATTTTGTCTAAGTTTTGTTTCTTCCATTCCTCATATTTCTACCACATTCTGTCGGATTCATTCCAATCCTCTTTCCTCATATATATATATATATATATATATATATATATATATATATATATATATATATATAAACAAAACAATAGTTTAGTAAAATGATAAATAGTCCTGATAATGATAGTTTAGACAAAAAGTAAGCAGCCTTGATTATAGTTCAGAAAAGAGTTGAAAGTACTTGGTTTACCAATAATAACTATTTCAGACAATTGATTAAAGCCTTTCAAGATTATAACACAAAAAATTGTTAGAAAACTTGGAAAGAAAAAGAAAAACTTGAAAAACTTGAAAACAATAAGGATTCAATTACTTTTAACACATTTTTTGATATATATATATATATATATATATATATATATATATATATATATATATATATATATATGAGGGGTAAAGAATTGGGTAAATCCAACAAAATGTGGTTGAAAATAGAGGTAAAATGACGACTAAATTCAAATATTTCGCCTAGGTCTTTTGCGAAGCTTTTTCGAATTCATTCAAAATTGGTTCCACAGTCTACTTTTATGCTGAAAAGGTAATTTTTTTTTTGGGGGGGGCACAGTCGATGGGGGGGCGTACAGAGTGATAAATGAGAGGCAAAAGGAAAGAAAAGAAGGGAGGGTTGAATGTGTGAGTAAGGAGGTGAAGGGAAAAGCGTAATGGGTTTATTTATGGGGTATGGTACTTTTTATGGGATCATTTATAGCCATTGAAGAAATTTGATAGTCTGGTCTAAGTTAGTGTGTTGCGACTGTAGTCTAGGAACGTTTGTGAAAGCTGAGGGATTGGAATATTTTTTCCACGCATCACTACTCAAACCCATACATAGTAAGAGCTTACGCCGTCTATGCGAATCAGCACTCATTACGAACACAAAAGTTGTAAAACAGAGGTTAGGTTTCTTCCACCTGTCAATAGCTATCGCAAAAATCGTAACTCAAGAGAACAAAATCAAATTAGAAAACGGATAAAAAATAAAAAATAAATTCAAAAAATCACAAAATCTCTAAAAATATAATGGAGTAACGAATTTACAAGTAGGTACTCGACTGACCCCTTGGTATATAATATCGGAAATCTGATAGAGAATTATCTTCCCCTGCCGCTAGAGGGCGAATCGCCAACAGAAGGTTGACGCCAAATCCAAAAAATATCACTTATCAGAGAGCAGTTATCGAGGAGACACGCAAAAATAAGCGCTCTCACCACCTTGCTGCAAAAAAGGGCTGAACTTGTCTGTAGGCCGTCGACCTGGACGGAGGCGTTTTTTAACAGCATACTTTCTGAGGGCCGTTTCGACAGCATACTTATCAGAAGGCTGAGGACCTAAATAGTTAACTTAAGAAAGGCCCCATCCACCGTCATTTAAAAGATTGTTACTTAGGCGAGTAGCTTCCAAAAGGCATTCCCTACACTTTTTTACCTATCGTACGAGAACTGAACTACAGAAACTCTACAACCACCGCGAGCAGAATACCCCTGTTAGTGCCACTTCTCCAACGAACAGTATTTCACCTCACAGACAAGTCTAGTAGCAAATGCGGTTGGAAACCTTTTCTCACCGGCCGGAATTCCTTCTCACCGGCCGGAATCCGCTCTCACCGGTCCCCTATAAATTATAGGAGTTAATTTGATGAGTTGATAGTATTGAATATTTCAAATAAAGGGTTTATCAAATAAATATTCTATACAATTTTTTATTAAAGCTAAATGTGATCTCCCCCAAAATGAATAAATAAAATATAAATATATGTGACTGTGTTGGGGGGGGGTAAGTATTCAAGTCTACTGACTACATATGTATATAATGACAAGATAACCCATGAAGCTATTGGGTTTCCATTGTATTTGATATTCCTATTTAGGATGGAGATAAGAGTTCTAATTAGCATTTTATAGTTATCCAGAATTTTGATAATAAAAAAAGAAACATACGTTCTGTACAAATGCAAACCCCACAAAATTATCATTCTATTGCAAATTGGACTGGAAAATATTTTATTCACAAAGAGCATTTTTCTAAATCTTGCTGTGATGTACTGATTTTATTGGCTTTGAGTTAGATACATACAAACATAATGAGAATTTTAGTTATATATATATATATATATATATATATATATATATATATATATATATGCTAATAATGGGTACCCGGGTGATTTGATAATGGATATGATCAATCAAACCGTATCTAAATTTAATTGCAACAAAGAATTTGGACCATCAAAATGCCCCATGTATTTAAGGTTGCCGTCGATAGGACCTGTTGGTCAGACGTTGGGTAATAAGATCACATTACCCGTAATATGTTGTTTCAATACAATTAAGGTCAGAACAATCTTCACTACTAGATCTGCATTTCACTCAATCCAAAAAACGTTCTATTGGAAGGACGACGCAGCCAACATGTTCCGAAAGGAATAAGAAGTATTCCTCAAAAAACATCCGTGCTCTCACAGGCACAGGACTTACCATTGGTGATCACCTGTGCAGTTTAAATAGCTGCAAAATCAACTATAGTGATCAGCAATTTTCCGTACTATACAAGGCTAGGACAAATCACTATCTGCATGTCTTCGAGGCAGTTGCAATTTTTCCTCACTGCCCGGTCTTGTGTAGGCAACGGCGTTTAAAACATTCCCTGGTAACATTTGCAGGGGATGTTGTTGCTGAAGTTGGGGTGACATGAAGGGTTTTTTTCTCCTTCTTGTTGCCCCAACCTTTATATTGTCCCTTTTACCCAATTTATACACTTTGACGTTTAAAGGTCTACCGGCTGTAGAACTTTTGAAAATGCACCGGTCGAAAGGGCTCTTAACTTTCTCTATATTTTTTCGCCTCATTTTAAAATTGAAATAATTCGTTTAATTAGCTGATTACCAAATAAAGTATGATAGTATTTAAACTTGTATACAAATTTAGTTGTACCAAAAACTAGTTTATACACACACACACACACACACACACACACTATATATATATATATATATATATATATATATATATATATATATATATATATATAAGGTGTGTCATAAAAGTATCGAAATTGAAGTTGTATTTACCAAGATAGAAATGAACAATGAATGGAACGTTCATTTTTTCTGAATAAGAGTTGTGTAAAAAAGTACAAAAAATCTCGATACTTTTTTGACACACTTTGTATATATATATATATATATATATATATATGTGTGTGTGTGTGTGTGTGTGTGTGTGTGTGTGTGTGTGTGTGTGTGTAGAAAATATAAAAAAATATTCCAAAAAGATAAATTTATTCAAGATAGTGAAATCAATGTTAAAACTTTACAGTTTTATCAAACATTCATCAGGATTAGGATGGAAACTTATCATCTTAACAGTGATGGATTACTTTTCAAAATAAAATGGAAGATGAGAAATATCTTTCTTTATGCAAATTAACACATTTCTTTTCTCCTTGTCAATCAAATTCATTTGAATTCTATCCTCTTACATATCTTCATGGTTAATCCATTTATATACATAAAATCAAGCTTCTTAAAAAATAAAAATATAAAAACGTAGATTATAATATTAAATATACTCTCAATATTGATAAGTTGTATACCTAACTTAATTACATATGGATTTGTCAGTTTTTCTTTTTCTTCTACTTTTTTCATCTTTTTATATCTCTTTAAGAAAATACACCACATATTTCAAACGTCTTTACTTGTACCAATCAGGTCATCTCTTACCAAAAACGAACACTTTTTCCATCCTAATGTCCTGATGGAGGTTTGATAAAAACTAAAACATTTTAACGCTGTCTTCACAATCAAGAATAGATTTATCTTTTTGATTTTTTTTTCTTTATACTGTTGGATTTATCATATTTTCCTCCCTAATATATTTATATTCCAAAAGTCACCTTGGGATTTAGAAATTAAATCTCTATAAATCCAAAGTGGAGATATCTATGCCCCAGAAATTTTTACAATTAGGACAAATATATCTCCATACTGATATTTTATTTTAGAATAAAAATAATCTTAAATAATTAACAAAAAGAATATTATTTTATATCTAAATCTAAAAAGGGGAAACTCTTAGTTCATGTCTTTCAAAACAAAAGCGAGATCTCCACCATCGATGGCAAACTCCTAAACTCGGTAGAACAATTTAGATACTTAGGCAGTAACATCTCCTCCACAGAAAACGACGTTAATGCACGTATAGGAAAGGCATGGGCCGCTATAAATAAATTATCGGTCATATGGAAATCCAATCTCACAGACAAGTTAAAGAGACAGTTCTTCCAGGCCGTTGTCGTGTCAGTGCTGCTGTATGGCTGCACCACCTGGACCCTAACGAAGCGACTAGAGAATAAACTAGATGGGAGCTGGACAAGAATGCTGCGGGTGATCCTGAACAAGACATGGAAACAGCACTCCACGAGAAAGCAGCTGTACGGCCACCTACCACATATCACCCAAACCATCCGAGTAAGACGGACAAGACACGCGGGACACTGCTGGAGAAGCAAGGACGAACTCATAAGCGACGTTCTCCTGTGGAAGTCAGCACATGGGCACGCCAGTGTGGGTCGACCAGCAAATACGTACATTGATCAGCTCTGCGCGGATACAGGATGCTGCACAGAGGACCTCCCGAGAATGATGAGCGATAGGGACGGATAGAGAGAGATTGTCATGGATATCCGTGCCAACAGCGCGACATGATGATATATATATATATATATATATATATATATATTATATATATATATATATATATATCAGTTCTGTAATTAGAGCATTTCATTTAATACATTTGAAACCAAAGTTTTATCCGAAAATCCTTTTGTTAGATATTGTTATCAGATATCTTTATAACAAAGGAATAGCTTTAATGAGAGTCCTGTTGCTTTCTGGGTCAAAATGAATATTTATATTTAATGCCTTAATTACAAATTCAATTATGTTCATAGTTTCATTCATTCATAATCCCATCTAAGATAAGTCGTTAATGCATAAAATTTGTTGAGTTTTAATATCTGTCATTTTTAATTGCTTCATAGTTATTGTATTCACCATGTGGGTCAGGGTAAGTCTTTTTGGCTATAACAAAGTGCTTTTTGTTGTTTTTTTTAAAGGCCAAAATATCAATATATGGATGGCAGATACTTTCATTAAGGAAGAATCAAATATAACTGGAAATTCATAAGTAAGTAAGTAAAGTCGGCGGGGTGGCCTAAAGTCGGTATCAGCCAGACACCGAGGGAGTCTATCCCCTTTTCACTAGTGCTAGACCAAAGACATTTCTTTTTGCGTCTGAAGTGGAGCGCCACACCAACAATCAGCTCCTTACTTTACCACACAGATCCCTGTGCTATTCATACGCTGAGTTGGCAAGGGCCAGTATCGAACCAGGAACCTTGAATTTCCGCTGGACAAGCACTCTTGCTGAAGCCTAATGGAAGGCCCATAAAATCGTAACAAATGTAATCTCACAATGACAATACTTACTCCAGTGAAAAATCATTGATTTTTAGCATAGAAATATTTGTAATTGTTTTTTTTAACATTTTTTTCAAAAATATGAATCCAAATAGTTTAAGTTCTTTTTAAGATATTTTCTTTATACCTTCATTGATCTCCATGTTTCTAACACACGTGGGCATGCCTACAAAGTCAGAAAACAGCACTGCTCATGTGACTTTCGGAAACATTTTTTCACGCTCAGAATTGCGGAGACATGGAATAAACTGCCTGCGTCTGTTGTAGGCTGCCGAAGCACTGAATCTTTCAAAGCCTCCATGCTTCCTGTAGTCCGCCGACACTATACCTGATGCCACTCTCCACATACATATGCACACACGCGCACACATACATGCATATTACTACTGTAAACTGTTCATGTTCCTGACACTAATACATTATTCTGTGTACTTGACATGAGACTTTGATGAGTTGTGGTGCACCTGAGCACTGTACACAATAAATTTCATTATATCATTAAAAACAACATCCAATAATACAACCAAAAGAATCATTAGATTTATAAGATACACATCTACAAATTCTTCTATTAATTCATTTCCATCTATTAATAATGGAGATTGGGTGTATTTCTGTCTGTAACCAAAACTACATCACAGCTTACATCACAATATTCCCAATGATTACGTAAGTCTATTATTGAGTATTCATAGTCAAAATTGTTAATACGAGAGTAAGTCAAAAAGTAATGCCATTTCGTTTAGGACAGATATAATCACTAACACAGGAACATGCATCATACATCAAAATGAAGCTGGTCCTCTGTGGATCACATCCCTATGTCACCACATAGTCACCATTTCTCTCAATAGCAATTTCGAATGAGAGCAAAAGTCATCGGGGTGGCCTAAAGTCGGTATCAGCCAGACAGCGAGGGAGTCTATCCCCTTTTCACTAGCGCTAGACCAAAGAGATATTTTGGCGTCTGTGGTGGAGCGTCCCACCAACCATCAGCTCCTCACTTCTCCGCACATATCCCTGTGCTACTTAATAAACTGAGTTAGCAAGGGCTGGTATCAAGCCTGGAATCTTGTGGTTCCTAATCAGACATTCTACTGACTGAGCTAAACCGGCCACTACATAAACACACCTAATTGTATTCACATTCATATTAGAAAGAAAGGACTCTTTTTAAAATATTCTAAATAAACTACACAAAACTTCTCCGATGAACGGATCTTATAATTTCTTCTCTGCATTATTTCATCTTATTTTTTTTAATACCCTTTCCGGTGGCGAAAGATGCTTGGTAGCGCTAGGAAGTGGCAGTCCTGCCTTAGCTACCGAAACTGTGTTATCACTCCTAGTTGGCAGCTGATGAGGGCAGGGTATCGCACGTGCTATCACACGTTGTATGACGAAAATTAGTGCTTTGTTTTTAATTATGACTATTTTCTTATTGGAAGTTCGTTCGTTTGGCATAACAAATATTAATGCCAAAAAAGTTCAAATTCTAGTTTGTTTCCTTTCTTCTTTACCCAACTATATGTGATGTTGTTCCTTCCACCTGGGCAACACTGGGTAGCCCTTCTAGTTTTCTGTAAACATGTTCTGTTTTTACATCCCTTAACATACGTTCCATTGAAAGAAACAAGAATAATATACAAGGGTGAGATTCATATGATAACATCATATCTGCTGTTAATGAATTTTTTAACAATGGGATTCAAGCACAGCAACACTGATGGAAGTAGTGTAAGGTAGCCTGGACTCTCTAGCTTTGGTATGGCAACCAGTCTAGGAAAAGACAACTAAATTCAAAATCAATGTTTCTGAACCCTCACGCAGTTGAACACACTGGTAAGGGAAAATTCCCAACAGAAATCTTTTATGGCAATATCTCTTGTTAAAAGTCACAATATATCAATGGTATCATTGGGATATAACTTCTGGTGGGCGAAAAAGTGTGATAACAAAATAAAAACTGCAGTATTAATGGTGATAACAGCAGTTATATTAGAATTGGTAGTGGAAGAGGTCACAGTGACATTTGTAAATAGTCATAGTAACAGTCAGAATTTTTAAAAAAAGAAATAAACAAAGTAGTAAGAATCAAAATTAGTAGTGTTAGTTGTATTTTACTTGTTTATTCTTGTTCGTTTATGAGAAAATAAACATTTAAATGAGAAAAGAAAAATGAGGATATTGAACATTTAATTATCTGATAAGTGACTCAGCTGTTTGTCCAACAACAGGACAGCCTTAACTTAGCACCAACCAACAACTGCTGCACATGAGAATTAATGTAAAATTGTCTGCTGACTTTAAGTCTTTCATTATCATATCACCACAGCCCAGATCATTACAACATTCAAATAGAATACAATATTTGAAGATAGTTATTATAAAAACTTTAATATTCTGTGGCTTTTTATATCATTATTATTATTATTATTATTATTATTATTATTATTATTATTGCTGTTTTTCTTTTTTTATTGGCTTTTTTTTGTTTCAGCTAATCTGGATAGATACAAAATTTTATAGGCCTATTTTTCCTGTAATTATTTTCGGTCTTGTTGCCATAGCATATTGAATAATTTGAAACGTGTTGAGCACTGGCTTCCATACAGCAAAACTTCCATGATGGTTCTACTAGTAGAGTCTCTTGGTGATGGAATATATGCCTTTTCCCTTCAACTTTTTTCCTTTTTTTCTTTTGTGTGTATGTGTGTGTATGTTTCTCTCTAATTTAAACTGCCATAGAAAAAAGTGTATTAGTTTTGTTTTGGTTAAGTGAATGGTATAACACTATAAAAAATTGTGGGTATTAGTTTATAACCAGCACTTAGTCCTTGCAATGCATTAGTGCATCCATGGATACACTAATACTGAACATTCGATAAGGAGAGACAAACTAATTTACATGAACAATGCACATATCTATATATTAATACTTGTGTTCCTTAATTGTATGACTGTTATCATCTTGCAACACCCACTATTTAAAAAAGAGACCGTCCAAATCAGTCAATATGAATAAAATGTAAATCCTGATTATCTGTAGTTGCTTATCTGCCGAATTCTTATTTCCTATGAGTCACCTTAGCTAAATAATGGAACATTCCGTATTTATTATAAAGAAAGAAAGGGGAGAAAAAGGACATGCTACACAGAAAAAAAGAAAGAATGAAAGAAAGGAAGAAAGAAATAAGAAGAAAGAAAAGAAAGAAAGAGTGTAGGGGAACGATATAGAGAGGGGTGAGCGCATGGAAGCAATAACACTAATCTGTTTGAATCAAACATAATAAAAAATAAAAGATGGAAAGAAAGAAAAGAGATAGAGAGAGAGAGAGAGAGAGAGAGAGAGAGAGAGAGAGAGATTATTATACTTTTACATAGTGAATAATTTTCCAATAGACCTTAAGTAACCATATTAAACATTGTAATGGTTAAATTATCATACTGCAGTATATCCACAGGTCCTGCCAGTGAATGTTTAACATACATAATATATAACAAGAACAAAAACATGATACACATGTCCCAAACAGATTGTACATTATGGATCCATGAACAGATTGTAATGAAGTAATACTAAAGAATGGTTAGAAAAGACAACTTCTATCTTCCATGGTTTTTATACACTACCCAACTCCAGAATTGAACTCCTGACAGGTAGCTAAGGCCACATGTTAGTACAGTGTGTGTGTGTGGGGGGGGTAATACACTCAGGTTTTGCAGAAGATATAGACAAGCAAGGTCTCAATAAAGAATCAAATTATTCATTAAGCATGGACAGTAGAATGAAAACAATCAACTCCTGTGGGTTTGAATTAACAGTCCAGTTAAAAATTCCCAGAAAGTTACCTACTCTAACAGGCATCTGAAGAAGGCTGATTGGTACAACTACTGAAACATTCTGACATAACAATAAACAAGATGAAGATATTAATCTGAGTACGTGAGTGTATAATAAAAGTTTTGAGATTCCTTGTCATATTAGTTTTAGTCAAAAGTTCAAGGAAGTAAATGAAGTGTTAATGTAAAACATTTTCATGGTGAAATATTGAAAAATACAGCTTATTCAGTGGTTAAAAGTTAAATTTTAGTATCTATTATATACACAAAATACTATGCCAAAGATGGAGACTAATTGTCTCTATTCTGTTCAACAAACAAAACTAAGAAATATGTTGTTTTTTTTTTTGTCTTTTTTTGCTCAATTAGTAAGGACTAAAAACAGCTAGAAGGAAAGAAGACAGAAGGGAAATTTTGAAGAAACTGAATGATCACATGACCAAACAGACAAGTGAAGTGAGAAGCCACACCTACAATCCAAGGGGAGACAATTATTTTTGCTTCCCTACAACAAACTTCAGATTAATATTGAATTGTTAACTTTCATATTGTTAATGATAATAACACAAGTATCAATATATTTACATGTTTATTTAAATAGAACAAAAGAATGTGGACCAAAATTGAAGGTAATTTGTCCAAAATTACAAGTAATTCCTCATTGCTGGTAATTATAAATACATTCTTTTTGTTTGTGTTCAGGCAAAGTCTAGTTTACAAATTGGTGTTTTGATGCCAAGTAATTTCATGCTTATTTGGATTTTTTCACAATAATAATAACCATGTCTGGTGGGTTCACAAAGTTTCAAGCAGCACTATATATATATATATATATATATATATATATAGGGCCGGGTTAGCTCAGTCGGTAGAGCATTTGATTAGAAACCACAAGGCTTCTAGTTCGATACCGGCCCTCGCTAACTCAGCGTATGAGTAGCACAGGAATCTTTGCGGTAAAGTAAGGAGCTAATGGTAGGTGTGGCGCTCCACCTCAGATGCAAAAACAATCTCCTTGGTCTAGCGCTAGTGAAAAGGGGATAGACTCCCTCACTGATTGGCTGATACTGACTTTAGACAACCCCGACAACGACTTTTATATATTAAAAATAAAAAAGCAGCTGTGCTGTTATATATATATATACTAGACAAAACGTGACCCGTTGGGTTACCTATTGAGCTCTGGATAGATAATTGGGATTAGAGAAAAGTGAGTTTGCAAAGCAATTAAATTTAAAACAAAAATAAATATGTCCTGAGAATTTAAAAAAAAAAAAATTAAAATCATTTTTTAAATTTCTAAGAAAGGGAATGTTTGACCTAATTTAAATTTATTAATAGCCAAGATGTTGTCCAGGCTGGCTGCTTATGAAACTGAACATACAAATACGTTTCAAACTCTCCAATCACTCTATGTCTCTACACTCTCTGAGAAACTAACATATATAATGAGGAGTAATCAAGATATACATAGACAGAAAAATGATTGGTAGAATGTGAGTAAGAGACGGGTCAGTTTTTGGCTTAATTGCAAATTATGACTAATTAGAACCAATTAAAATGGATTTTTTTCAAACATAACTCAATCCTAAATCTAATAAATATTTAATATGAATTTTGTGTCATTAAACTAAACAGTAAAAAAGCCTTTAGGAGACTAACATTGATTCACTCAGCTTTAGTATAATATGAAAATATATATGTGTGTGTGCATGTGTGTGTGTGTGTAGATATTTGTGAATATTCTTTTCTCTAAGGCTGGATCAATCACATGAAGTCTCATGGGAGATGGGAACTGGACACATTTCCTTTGAGGCTAGGCATTACCACTTACATCATTTGTAATAAAATCAGCAAGCATTTGTCTGGCTTGAAGAGGCAAATGGTAGTGCACAGAACCCTTCTCCAAGAAAGGAATCAAGTAAGTTCTACAGTCATCTCTCTGTCATCTCTGCTTCAATATTTGCAAGACAACTGTTTGAAGAATCATCTGAGAGGAGACAGTCAAGAGAAGACATAGATCCAGAAAATGCTGGAGAATTAAGAAATGGTAATTATCTTTCAAATGTATATGTATACATATATGTGGAGGTGCATGATGTAATGGTTATCATCGTAGGAAATGAATTCGGTGACCTGAGTTCAAATCCTGGATGAGGCTGTTTCCATGTCATATAGTACTAATATTTTTGGGAAAGTATGCATCCCGCTATTTTCCCCCCTACTATGAGTAAATAGTAGGGCAGACTGTGCTCTTTACATTGGTATGGCAACTGGTCTAGGAGAAGGAAAACTCTGAATTCAAACCTGTTAAACTCTGCTTAAGTAATTGACCTTGTGTCAAATCCAACTTAGGCAGAGGGTCTGGTGTATATATATATATATATATATATATATATATATACATGTTGAAAAGAGAAATAAATATATATATATATGTGAGAGAAAGAGAGAGAGAATAAAATTCTCTGGGAAACCCAGTCATATATTAAATAGTAGGTTACACTGGACTCTTTGGCCTTGTCATGGGCAACTGGTCTAGGAGAAGGAAAACTCAGAATTCATACCACTATTACCATGGTAGGGTAACTAGTCATGGTGGAATGGCAAGACCAGGAACTAGAAGCACTAAGACAGTTGGACACTGAATTAAACTTCATTCTAACAACTACTACAGTAATACTAATTCCAATTTGTGCATGCCGTTTCCTTGGAGAATATTTATGTCATGAAGAAGAGAGATCTGCAGCATGGGCAACTGCTAGTCTTCCAGAAGACTTTGTCAATGCCTGTCATGGAAACCAACAATATATCGATTGTTCTCATGATATTGTCCAATATTATAAAAAAGCAAAGATTAGTAAATAAAAACTTGGTGACTAAAACGAGAGACAAAGAAGGAAACTAAAAATATAAATATTTTCTAAACTTTTAATACAAACAATTAATGATCACTACTTAAATAGTTAGAACCCATTAGATAAGAGAATATTGATTTTATTAGACAACAGCCGGTTAGGTATTATAGGCAACTATAATTCAATAAAGAACTATTTCAGACAACTTTTGAATTAGTCTGTAAATCAATACAAATGAGAATGTGTTCAATTAAAAGCATTTAAAATTTGAATAAATTTCTACTAAATATAAGTTGTCTAGAAAAGAACATTAACTTTTTTTTTACTCCAACCATTCTTTATATTAAACTTTTTTATTCATAGATTTATCTCTAATTATATCAAGTATTAACTAGTTAAAGTTTTATTCATACCCAGAACAAAACCAAATATCTGTTAATATTGAAATTTAAACTTGAAATTTAAATTGTTAAAAAAATATTTTTAAAAAGTCTTGGAAGAGAAAGTTTGGGAAATATAAAAATTCCAGAATTTGCAGAATTTCATTCCTGAGTATTTATTAGTCATTTGAAAAAAGGTATGTTAGGATTCAGAAAATTCACCAAAAATAAATTTGCCTCAACTCTAATAACACCTTCTATGCTAGAAATAAAAATTGGATTTTTTTTTTGTAAGTTTGGCAGGATGAAGGTTAATCACTGCCATTTTGAATTTGAGACATTATACTAGTTGGAATTATGTCTAAATTAATGTCAGAAGTGAATTTCAAATGATCAGATCAATTACTGTCAACTTATTTTATGGGATCAGCTAATCTCTTGAGAGACTATGGATCCGTGTCTGGATCACGGCACAAGTTTTGGACATGGTTGTATGAAATACTAGCAATTGCCCATATGATAAGTCTCTACTCTTCACAACACCAATATTTGTCCAAGAATAAGGCAGTTTACTGTACAACTTGGCATCAACATTTCTACAGGAATAAAGTACTAAGAATTGTCTTCTTTCAACAGAGCTTAATATTTTATGAGTATAACCACAACTCTACAATGCTTTTGATCCTTCCAATTTTTTCAAATTATTTCAACTTGTTTTCAAAAGTTTTGGAGACTGTCCCATGCACACTAGTGATGATGGGCAGAGCTGACAGTCTTACAAAACAATGAATCTCTGCCTGGATCTTGGCACAGGTCATGGTGAGGTTGTATGGAAGACCAACAGATGCCCATGCATCAGGTCTCCCTTCTTCCAAGATCAATGTCATCTAAGGGAAGGCAACGTGTTATATCACTTGGCATTTGTGATGCCATAGACAAGACAAGAGAAAGTTAAAACTAAATTCAAAACCAGTAGCAGCTGAAGTTTTCAACTGGCTACTCTTAATCAGTTGGTATTACTAAATGACCCATGAAGCTGTTGGGTACAGTAGAATCATCTTATTCACCTGTGACTAGCATCCAGTCACCAGACACAAAAAAGACAGAGTGTAACTAAATAAACTTTCTAGCAGCTGACAGGACATTGTCAAGTGTTCAGTATATATGGATAAAAACATACACATTAAAACTACCAGCCAATCAAAATCCTGGAAATAGACTTGACCATGCCACATAGTAGAATAGCCCAATCTGCTATTTAAAGCACCTACCAAGTTTGGATCAGAAGCAGATTAAACTTGCAACACAAGTTGAATACTGATCACTCTACACAAATCCCTACCAGTAACTGTTGTCACAGTTGTCCATGAGGATACTGATCCTTCTATTTTGGTTGGAGTGAAGGATTCTAATTACTATCCTATACTTATTTCTGTTATATCAAGAATTTAGACACTGTGACCCTGGGTTTCATGCAGTAGTGCATTCTCTTTGCTCTGATGATGATTTTTTATAAATCAAAATATTGTCAATATTAGCAATGAAAATTATATAAAATATATTCATTTTAACAACATTGTGTGTTTTCATACCCTTTTATTTATACATATATATATATATATATATATATATATAACTGCTCTATCACTGATATTGAGCACTCCACTAATAATACTGCAAAAACACTTGGTTAATAACTTACTCACCAAGTGAGATAGTGATAACCATATATATATATATATATATATTTACCAACCCCTCCGCACGAGCAGGATGGGACACAAGGTCAATTTCTTAAGCAGAGTTCAACAGATTTGAATTCAGAGTTTTCCATATCCTAGACCAGTTGCCTAACCAAGTTAAAGAGCCCAGTCTGCCCTACTATTTATCCATAGCTGGAGGGAGAGTAGGATTCATACCTTTCCCAAGGGTATTAGCGCTAAGTGAAATGCAATTACCACGTCCAGGATTTGAACTCGGGGCAATGGGTCCATTTCCCATGACTTTAATGATTATACCACGCGCTATGTCTAGCCACACTGATGAGATGTGAAACATTGAAACACAGTTTTATATATATATATATATATATATATATATATATATATAAAGTCATCCACAGACACTGTGTTTCAATGTTTCACATCTCATCAGTGTGGCTAGACACAGCAAATACCTCCGACCCGGAGCAAAACCCAATTGACTTTTCACCAGCCTGGTTCATTAACCACTCAGCCATCGACAGCTGCCAGAGTGGTGTTTTAACTGCTTAATACATACATCTGTGTATATCTTTTACGATCACCAGAGAGATCAAATCTTAAACAACATACGATCATTGCTTTGTGCTAACAGTGAAAGTCAATTAAAATCGCTCCTAGAGAGCTCTACCGGTTTGAGAATTTTAGTAATCTCTAGATAGACATTTGACAGGAATTGTAAATATCAATGTTTTTGTTTTCTGACCTTCATAGTAGATGACCTTCAAATCAACTTTATGTTATCTAAATAGTTTTCTTCCTTTTTTCTTTTTTTCTTTTTTCTTCTTTTTTTATAAAAAGGCCAAGTGACTCATGAGAAATTCATTGGAGAGAAAAATATTTGTTGTGATAAGTTTTATAAAAGGGAAAAGAAACGAAAAATCTGTTGGTGACACTCCTTAAGAATTAAGCAATGCCAACTACGACAGTCTCAGATTCCTTTAAGGAACCATGTCAAAGAAATATATTTACAGAAATTCCTCCTCAACCTGAAATACCAAAGCCTGGTCAACTATCAGAAGATATGGTGAAGAAATTCTTTGAAGAAGTAAGTAATAACAATGAAAAATATATTTTCTATTTATTATGTATGCAATTCAATTTTATAATACATGTTGAATATTTGAAATATGTATAAAATAGAGCATTCTTTTTTTGTTTTGTTTTACGGCATATCAACCTCAGTGGGTCATTTAATGCCGATAAAGTTTTGAAATAAATCAATTCTTAATGGATAATACAATTTTTTTATAAACACATTTTTCTATTTAACCCATAGATGGACCCTAACAGGTGCTACCACTCCGGGTCAGAGTGGACGAGGGAGCAATGGTGATGAAGGGGTGCAAAATAGAGCATTACTCATAATTTTATTTAATATACACAAAAGTGGGTCCTTTTTTTTTCAGACTCAATCTTTAGAACTTATACTTTGCAATGTAATTCCCATTGGGAAAGAGTTGGTGTTGATAAGCAATTTCTCATTGATGCTAAAAACTAAAACAAGTAATAAAATATTGTATCCAATAAAAAAAGAGAAGAAAAGTCACAATATATTAATACTAAAACTGTTAAAACCTCAAAAACTTCAGAAATTCCAAAAAGGAACAAGTAACTATATCCCAATTATGTACAGGTCACACAATAGTAACACACTCCTTTTTAGAAAACTAGCCAGAATGCATAGCATGTCAAACACCCTTTATTGTTAAACACATTCTAATAACGTTCCATTCATTCTTCATTTCTATCTTGGTAAATACAGCTTTAAACTTGGTACTTTTTTGACACACCTTGTATTAGGAAAAAAATTAATCAATGGAATGTTATTTTTTTCAGAATACAAAGTGTGTCAAAAAGTACAAAAAATCTTGATATTTTTTTGACACACTTTGTGTATATATATATATATATATATATATATATGTAGTTTTGTTTTCAATTACAGTGCTTCAAATACTGTAGATTTTGGTACACTTTAAAAGTGACCTTGTGTCACAACATTCATGGAAATATTTGGTAGATACATACAAATACATATATTTATGTAACTGTAAATAATTACTTAAAAGTTCTCGGCCATACCAAAAAAGAAATAAGCTAAAGAAAGGAAACCTAAATGCCCTTTTGCATATTCATCAAACTGTTTAACACAATTGGCACATTGTTTCTAAAGTTTCTTTAGCTGTCAAAAAATTTCAAAAAGGGTACAAACAAGTATGCCATTTTTCCATATAGTCTCCTCCTTTTTCAATGCACTTGGTCCAGCAGTCCACAAGCTTGCATATTCCCTCCAAGAAGAAGGTTTTCGGTTGGTCCTACAACCATTTATGCACAGCTTTTTCACATCTTCATTTGTGGATAATGCTTGTCTAGCCACTTTTAAACTTATCTATCCACTCAAACACACTTCAACATGGTAGTGCACTGTCCCTGCATTGTGCTAATAGCCTCCAATGAATTTCAGCCCTTGATACTCCTTCCAAGCCAGAGAAATCTGCTCACTGCTATTTTTTCTTCATTAGTGCATACTGTTAGTAGAGTGGCCATGTTTACACTGAAAAGACAACCAACAAAATAGTGTGATGAGGCTTAGACTTTGATCACATGACCACAACAGAGCCAACTATAAGAATGCATGCACAGAACGCTATGCAATAATGATATTTTGGTGAAAGTGCAGATGATTTTTAACTTTCCCTCATATATATATATATATATATATATATATTTATTTATTATTTATATTTTAAAGATAAAAAGTGGCTTACCGGTGAATATGGGCACGATGGTTTGGAGGTGCAAAATTCAGGGGTTGAGTCAATGATATAACAAATACAAAGTGCTCAATACGAAGTAGAGCAAATTTATTATAAAATGGATACAATAGAAACCTACTCGAGTTTCACCATATGGATCTTCAGGGTTAAATGTATTATTAATACAATGAACACGTGTGATCGACTGCAATTAATCGGTACCTTGATTAATCCAGTGGATTTAACCCTGAAGATCCTACTTCACCGATTAATTACCAATTAATTGCAGTCGATTTAACCCTGAAGATCCTTATGGTAAAAATCGAGTAGGTTTCTATTGTATCCATTTATAATATATATATATATATATATATGTATGTGTGTGTGTGTGTGTGTGTTCAGAGTTTTCCTTCTAGACTGGTTGCCTAACCAATGTTAAAGAGCCCTGTCTGCCTACTAATTTACCCATAGCTGGAGGGAAAATAGTTGAATTCATACCTTTTCCAAGAGTATTAGCACTATGTGAAATGCAAACAGCCTCATCCAGAATTGAACTTGTCTCATCTCATCGTGTCCATTTCTTATGACATTAACCATTACACTACCACACTTTCCCTTCAGATGTGCTCAGTTGGGTGTTAAATGTTTTGTATCAAATGTCTACCAATTTGTTTTCAATATATATATATATATATATATATATATATATATATATAGTGTGGGATTGTCACTGTTTCAGCTTTTACTGGAACGGTGGGCCAAACGCAGTATTATTGATAGAGTGCTCAATATAAAATAGAGCTGTTATATAATATAATAAATAAATATATAAAGGTTTTACATATCTATTTATTTGGTGACAAAGGAACAGTCACAACCATTTTGGTTTCATGCGTCAACAATCATCAGGTGAACTTGTTTCAAATGCAAGGAAAATCGAAAAATTGCAAAAAATTACAGAAAATTCAATAGAGATAGGATGTGTATGATTGGACGAAATGTTATGCGTATATATGTGATGATGTTTTGAATGTATATGAGTGTTTATGGACAGTGTAAAGGTTATGTATATGGGATAACTGTTCTCACACACATTATATTGTT
Source organism: Doryteuthis pealeii (assembly GCA_023376005.1). Classification (NCBI taxonomy): domain Eukaryota; kingdom Metazoa; phylum Mollusca; class Cephalopoda; order Myopsida; family Loliginidae; genus Doryteuthis; species Doryteuthis pealeii. The sequence continues at coordinate 45,305,271 of CM042153.1, forward strand.
CTATGAATGTGTAACGTTTGATCAATGCAGACCTGTGAGAATTTGTATTCACGTGCATATGTGTGCGTGGGTGTGTGTATTTTATGGTATGAGCGGATGTCAGCATGCGGCATGTGTGAGGTTGTTCTTGGTGGTGGTGAGAGAAATAGATACTGCCACGGGGCGATTCAATGAAGGAGGTTAAATAATTTTAATTTTAAGATTTCAAATGTTGCATTATATTATATATATATATATATATATATAATATATATTCTGGAAACAAATCAGTAGAAAAGATTTTGTCCTAAATATTTGATACCCAACTCAGCACAACTGAAATAAGTGTACTTTGTTTCAGTTTAATATTTGCCACTGGAGTAAAAGACATAATATGGGAAAATGTGTATGAATGAAGTATTCCTGAGTACCATAAATACCAGCTGCTTTGGGCACCAGTTCAGTTGTGCTTAGTTAGTTGTTGTTTATAAATGCTGTTATTGTGGTTAGTGGAAGTGCTAGTATGAATATGATCTCTATTGATCTGTTTTTCTGTCTGTGATATATTGACATCCAAACTGTAACTATGTCTGAGGTGTCAGTCATAGCAGTTTGGTCGCTTGTGCTAATTCAACTCAATAGAGTATAGTATGCTAACTCACTCCAACAATAATGACACTTATTAAAAAGTTTCTCCACAAGCTGTTTCAAAAAAACTAGATAATTTAAACAAATCCTATAATAAAAGTCTCAAAAGAAGACAAATTCTGGTCTTCATTAATCAATTATCACCCTACAATCCCTAAAATTTATTGTCTTCTTAAAACCCACGAACCTGGGATTCCTTTAAGACCAATTATCTCTGTCATTGGATCTGCATTGGATCTGCCCCCACCCCACCCCAACATTGCAACATTTTTAGCTAAAATACTATCTCCTAGGTTATGTACTATCAGTGATACTCACATTAAAAATTCTGGCTCTCTCTCCAATAGAATAAAATTAAATCCTAATACATTAAGAATAGAGAATAAGGGAGATAACTCTTGAAAAAAAATAGTTTACAATTTGGGAAAAGTTATGGAAGCCATACAACTACATACAACTACATATATCTTTAATGCATACAGATATATTGCAATCAAATGTAGATAGATATGAACAAACTAATTTCTACATGTATTAAACTTTTCATTTCTGCATATAATATACATTGATATTTTTTATATATAGCATATAACATGTACTGTTATGTTTTATAGATATATAACAAATACATAACGATACTCATTTATAAATGAGATACATATTCAAATTTCATATTATACATATATTTGATATATATATATATATATATATATATATATATATATATATGTGTGTGTGTGTGTGTGTGTGTGTGTGTGTGTGTGTGTGTGTGAAATAAAAGGAAAATATATATATATATATATAAGCTATATGAATTTCATAATATACTTATGTTGTGCATTTGGTCTGCTTTGTTGATTATATGTTTTTATTTCCAAAATGGGTCACAATAAAATGTTTGTCATTTTCAGTAAAAATAAATTTGCCACCAATTTTTTTTTTTTTGTCTCTTTGTCATTTTTGTATGATACTTTATTCCTGAGAGGCTTGTTAAGTAAAACAATTTTTAATTCTGAAACAGCTGAAGCCAAATTTTAAATGATCAATTTTAAGACAAAAAATTCACTATCAATTGAAAAAGTACACCACAATTTTCCTATTCTTAGAGTTGTCAGTACTTTTGTGTGCTTTAAAATCTACAATATCTATCATATAGTGACAGAAAACACAAAGTTTCAAATTTCAAATCATGTACTTTTAAAACAGAAATGCTGATTGAACAAAAACCAAAATCATCACTTGATGTCTGTTACCCTGAAGAAAATTAGAAACACATACTAAATACATATATATTTCAAATATGTTTTAATACTGTGGATCCATTAATCGAATCACTGTGTGTCGGAACATTTTATCAAATATCAATAAATCATCTTCATTTTCTTTTTTTTTTCACTCTTACTTATTTTTCAACATACTGTTGGATTCATTTCCATTTTTTCTTGCCATATGTGTATGTATATATATTTATGTGAAGTAAATGGAAGTTAATCCGACAGTATGAATTTAACATTTTTAGAAAAAACAAATGATGTTGTTAGTTTGCTGACAGAATCTGTTTCGACCTTTTAATAGAGCGGTCTTCATCAAGAGCAACATATAA
>CM042153.1:45312500-45426552 GCA_023376005.1 Doryteuthis pealeii
AAAATAACTATTATAAATAAATGTTAGATCTAAGAATGTTTGACTATGGCTTTAATTATATGAAATGAACTTGGTATATAATTGACCAAGTACGTTTATTTGTAGGAAGAATCTGAAAAATAGCACATATATTTCATAGTTTGAAGTCATTCTTTTTTTAGGACTTATATATATATATATATATAAATATATATATATATATATGATATATCTTAGTTATCCCGTTCTGACACCAGTGTTATATGGTAGGATATCCGTAAAAGCGTATGGTTTGCAAGGAAGAATAATGGACAAGATTAATTTGATAAAAATCGTTTATTGAAATAACGAGTGTGAAAATTGTTGTTGTCGCCGTAGATAACGGTAGTAGTTCTCTGGAGTGGCCGAGGGGTCGGTGAGGTGTGGGTATCGTATGATACGTCGGAATCTCTCTTGGCCTGGTGCAAGGCGTGAGGTAGAAGTTGAGTTGATACGGTCACTTGGTGTAGGGACCAAGTCAGGAATATCTCAGTGGAATAGTGATGGTCAGGGAATGTAGTAGTGGCCGAGGGAGTTGAGTTCGTCAACTTAGGATACTGTTGTAAGTGGATACGGTCACTTGGTGCGGGAATAAAGTCAGGAATATCTCAGCGAGTTGTAGCGGGTAGCGCTGTAGTGGTCAGGGGGGTAAGGATGTCGCCCGGCTACGGTGAGGTGTTGAAGTAAGGCTGAGTGTCCGGGTGGGCGAGGGCGTGCGTGGTGGTGGGTGCGTAGCGGTTCCTTGATCCTCTCGTCTGGTGATATTCTCGGTTCCAGGCCGTCCGTCCAACTGCCGATTCTCAAAATACCCGAGCTTATATGCTGGTAGATGGGCTCCAGAATGCTTTTGAGGTGTTTAGCGGGAAGATTTTTCATTGGTTGAAAATCCGGATTCCTTACAATATTATTTTTTGTTTATTTTTGAATTCCTCTCAAGCGTAACTCAATCCGAGCCTATGCGCAGAACTGCGTCGAATTGGTCACTTCGTGAGAGGGTACCATTGAGTTCACATCCGTTTGTTGCCTCCGACTTGAGTTTTGATGTTTTATGCTAGCGAGGTGTATTTTGTGAGTAAGCATTGTGAATCATAAGAGATATCTTCTCTCTGATATAACAAAGCTCCCCAAGATATCAATTTGATTCACAATGTGTATGTATGGTTATGTAGGTGGTGTGTTGACAGATGAATAAATTAGAATTCTTTTAAGACGTGTATGAAATAGGCCTAATATTAGTATTATCGATATAGGTTTTAGTTTGTTTTTATGTTGTTGATGTGGGTTGTGAGTTGACTTATTTGCCCCATAACGAGGTGGAGGCGGGAGATAATGTGCATTCATGTGAGTGTCACATGATGAAAATGGTGAGAATGTTGGTCTTAGTACAAAATTTTTTTGTTTCGCTTCCATTTTTAGGTCAGTCCCTTCGTTGGTTAGGGTGGCGTGCGTTGAATGGTGATTTTGCTTTGGGAGATAGTTTATCGACATCGTTGGGTTGATATTCGTGGTTTTCTCTTCACGTGGTTTTGGGAGATTGAAGTTGGAGCTAAGATGCGGGGATAATTTTCGTCTTTCTCTGTGGTGGAGAGATATTTGCTGGTTTACCCCACCGATAGCTTTGGTCGTGTGGTCTCTTTCGCCTGGTGTGGTAGAAAAGTATCGCTTGAAGCTAATTATGATGGCTAACGTGTAGCGCAGAGCGACGAAGACGAAGGCTATTTTATATGGTACATCTACTTTTGGAAGGAGTTTTTCGTTCGCTAACACTAGAGTGGATGTACCTGGATTTGGAAAAAATGGTGTGAGTTTTTCCTGAAGGGGTATTGTCTGGATGGCGATTATGGAGTTGGGGTAAGGCATGGGGAATACAGTCCTGATGCTTATGGATGGTTTGTCATCATCCGTCCGAGCTAGTAGTGGTTGAGAATATGGGCAGTCGCGTCCGTGTGAGCGAGTGGGGTCCAAGTAATTCTTGCTTATAGCGGGTTCTTTAGCGTGCTCGCATTCCTGTGGTGTGGTGTGGCAATCGTTTGTACGGGATATCCCGTTCTGGTATTTTCGTCAGTAGTAGTAGTAGGGGTCATTATTTTGGTTGTACTGCTGTCGTCAGTCTCGTTGCCATGGGTCGCTATGGTATTTACGTCAGTTTCAATCACTGTGCTGGTTGTGGAATCTTTTGCAGTATGTGCAGTGTTGTGTGAGGCTGTGTTGTCAATCTTGTTGCCATGGGTCGCTATGAGGTATGCCTTTAGTTGTTCAAAGGTGGATGTGTCCTGCTTGGACTCTATCATCTGTTCAAATATGCTGTAGTCGAGTAACTCCTTGGCAGCCTTGACGAATTCGTTCTCAAGGTCAGGATACACGGCAATCTCGGGCGTGACGTGGGTCGTATAGGTCACGTTCAGGCTTGTGATAAATTGATTCACGTCATCTCCCGGACTGAATTCGTTTTTCAGTCTCATAACGTCAAGTATGGATTTGAGACGCCTTGATCTATCTTGGATGTCGACTATCTGGGCTATTGGTGGTATTGTCGGCTTGGCATGATCCAGGGCTTCCATCATCCTGTGTAAGTCGGCTTTCAAAAATTGTATATTTTCTGGTTTTGGGGGTGTGGGGCGAGTTCTTAATTCTTGGAGGAACTTCATCTGGTCTCTAATAAAGTCGAGAATTTCCGAGCGAGTTAATCTTGTATAGTCCATATTCTCCATTGCAACACGCTGACACCAATGATATATCTTAGTTATCCCACTTCTGACACCAGTGTTATATCTTAGTTATCCCGTTCTGACACCAGTGTTATATGTAGGATATCCGTAAAAGCGTATGGTTTGCAAGGAAGAATAATGGACAAGATTAATTTGATAAAAATCGTTTATTGAAATAACGAGTGTGAAAATTGTTGTTGTCGCCGTAGATAACGGTAGTAGTTCTCTGGAGTGGCCGAGGGGTCGGTGAGGTGTGGGTATCGTATGATACGTCGGAATCTCTCTTGGCCTGGTGCAAGGCGTGAGGTAGAAGTTGAGTTGATACGGTCACTTGGTGTAGGGACCAAGTCAGGAATATCTCAGTGGAATAGTGATGGTCAGGGAATGTAGTAGTGGCCGAGGGAGTTGAGTTCGTCAACTTAGGATACTGTTGTAAGTGGATACGGTCACTTGGTGCGGGAATAAAGTCAGGAATATCTCAGCGAGTTGTAGCGGGTAGCGCTGTAGTGGTCAGGGGGTAAGGATGTCGCCCGGCTACGGTGAGGTGTTGAAGTAAGGCTGAGTGTCCGGGTGGGCGAGGGCGTGCGTGGTGGTGGGTGCGTAGCGGTTCCTTGATCCTCTCGTCTGGTGATATTCTCGGTTCCAGGCCGTCCGTCCAACTGCCGATTCTCAAAATACCCGAGCTTATATGCTGGTAGATGGGCTCCAGAATGCTTTTGAGGTGTTTAGCGGGAAGATTTTTCATTGGTTGAAAATCCGGATTCCTTACAATATTATTTTTTGTTTATTTTTGAATTCCTCTCAAGCGTAACTCAATCCGAGCCTATGCGCAGAACTGCGTCGAATTGGTCACTTCGTGAGAGGGTACCATTGAGTTCACATCCGTTTGTTGCCTCCGACTTGAGTTTTGATGTTTTATGCTAGCGAGGTGTATTTTGTGAGTAAGCATTGTGAATCATAAGAGATATCTTCTCTCTGATATAACATATATATAGTAGACAACCCATGATGCCATTGGGTTACCATGGTAACACCTGGTCATGTGGATATTGATGTTTCTATTTAAAAACTGAAGGATTCTAATTAGAATTTCATAGTTATCTCCATTGTTATATTGAGAGGTTGGATAATTCAAAATTGTGTGGGGTCTGCATTAATGAAGACCCCATAAAATTATCATTCATTTGGAAATTTATTCATTCTTATGAGCAAAAAATCTCACTATGGAATGCCATTTTTGGTGTAATCCATGATATATATATATATATATATATATATATATATATATATGTATATATGTATATGTGTGTGTGTGTGTGTGTGTGTGTGTGTGTGGTTGTGTATATATATATATATATATATGTGTGTGAAATAAAATGGAACTTAATCCGACAGTGTGAATATGATATATTGAAAAAACAAAGGATGTTTACAAATGCATGGGCTCATCATATATTGTTTTTTCAATATATCATATTCACACTGTCGGATTAATTTCCATTTTATTTCACATACTTGTCTATGAAAAAACTATACATATGAATGTTTACTCCACTGAAGATATTTATCCATAAACATCACGGATTTACCTACACTTATGGGCTACTTATTTAACAGTTGGATTGTATTACGAACAATTTTGATATTTTAATATACACTTTTTATATAATTATACACTTTTTTAAATAATTCTACATCAGGCCCTTTTGAGTCTTATTATAAACTATAATGCTTCTGATTTTTTTTAAAATTAAAAATAAAATTCATTTTATTTTTAAATAAAATTCATTTTATTTTTAATACAGACAGCGCATTTTTTTTTTTTTTTTTGAATAATTCCAACTTTTGACTAGCAGCGTTCTGTTTTACTAACGGTCATTTCTTCCCGTCTTATTTTGTTGAAGACCGATCCACATGCGGTCGATGCAGATATTGCGAGGGTCCTCACATCAGTGAGGAGGACCGATGTTGCTTTTTTAAAACTGTAGTGAGGAATGCCCCGAAACGGTTTGCACATTCTCTCCTGATGAGCCCATGCATTTGTAAACATCCTTTGTTTTTTCAATATATCATATATTCATATATATATATATATATATATATATATATATTTATATATATTTATATATATATATATATATATACTTTTTTATCATTTACATTTAATATAATTTAATTTATATAGTATTTAATTTATGTTTTTTGGACTGTTGTACTAATTCTATTTTTCAGATTTGTATAAAGAGCTGGGATTTGCCCATCGTTTGACAAAACTTGAAGAAGAATTCCCTGGTACAAACATTATTCTTCATAAACAAGGAATCTTACCAAAAGTAAGATAAGTCATAACTCTGCTGACTTTTTATCTTCCAATTGGATCTTTTATTTATTTATTTATTTATTACTATTTTTTTTATGTATATTTATATCTATATTAAACACTGAATATCAAATATTCAGATTTTGAATGCAATATAAAAATCTCACAAACCCTTTTTTAATGATTGTAAAAAAAAGATTCAGATCAAGTCTCCAATAAGCACCCTAGCTTCTCAAGCTAATCAAAGGTTCACATTTTAACTTATCACCGATAAGTTCTGCTTCAAACATTTGTAAATAAACCAACAGACAATTTTTGTACTTATATTGTATCTGACAAAAACAAATTTTACAAATTGTATGATACTATTTCTGATCAACATCCTTTATTCAAATAAACATTTAAAATATTTTGTAAATAAAAATTGTATTTTTATTTAAATAAATATATCTGCATTTCTTTTCTGATTAAAAAAAAAAAAATAATGGTCTATCTTCACATTTTTTGGGGGGCCATTTCAGAAAAATGTGAAGACAGTTAAACCATTATTTCTTTCTTTTTTTTTTTACAATTTATTTTTAATTCTTAAAAATTATTTTTTTAAATCCTTGCAATATTTTTTAATAATTGGATAAATTTCTGATTTTTTTTTTGTCCTATCAAAGTGGGGTGTGGATAATAATAATGATGATAATAATTGATAATAATGATAATAATAAATGCTAATTCCATGTAGTCCTAAACCAGTGTATTTTCCCTGTTTTTAAAACTTATCATTTATTTTGTATTGTTTAGATTTTTCGAACTGTTGTCCTCATCACACATGAGTATGCTTACAAAGTCAGAAAACAGCATAACTCACATGACTTTCGGAAACATTTTTTCATACTCAGAGTGGCCAAGGCATGGAATAAGCTGCCTGCGTCTGTTGTGGGCTGCCGAAACACTGTATCTTTCAAAGCCTCCATGCTTCCTGTAGTCCACCAACACTATACCTGATATACACATACACATATGCACACACGCGCACACATACATGCATATTATTACTGTATGTTGTTCATGTTCCTGAACCAATACATTATTCTATGTACTGGACATGAGACTTTGATGAGTTGTGGTGCACCTGAGCACTGTACACAATAAATGTCATTATTATTATTATTATTAAATAGATATCCAAAGATTCTATTCACCAATATTTTAATATAAAAACAATGCAAAAATTTCTTTCTATGCTTTTATTGAGATGTTTTGTGTTATAAGAACTTGCATTTCTATTGTTACGTTGTTGTATATGGTCACGGTACCAAAACAATATATGTAGCATTGTGGTATTTTCACAGTACCCAAATGTATATACGTAACGTGGCGGCGGTGATATATTCACGGTACTAAAAATGTCTTCGGCATGTGGAGGTCATCTTATTGATAAAAATTACAATGCGAGAAATATGTAGTCACAACTGCTAGCCTTTATTATCGTGCTCGTCTCGTGGGTTCGTATCAGAGAGGAGAAAAGGCAGAGAGAAAGAGAGAGAGAACACTGTTAAATTACTGTGACCTCATACTAGGCACCAGAGGCCCGTCCATTCCCCTATGCGTCCGAAAGCAAAAAGAGACCGGTACCTTTCTTCGTTGTTCCACGTCACCACGTAACTTCCGGTTGACACTCAATTCTCCATTCGGGAGGTCACACTCCGGTCAAACTGTTTTTTGTTCATTACTCTTTTTTAAAACCTTTACTCTCTCACTTATTTCTTTCTTCCTCCTTTTCTAATATAGTAGTTCTCACTCACAAAAGTCAGGACCTTCATTATCTCGTTACACTACATCATAGATTAACTTTTACAAGATTTATATTCATCTACAAGGGAGATTCAAAAATTATCCTCACTCATTTTTTATGGAAGCTGAGCTCATTGTGGATGATTTAATAGGCAGAACCATGACTAATCGACAGAAAACAAGCTACCTCATTGAAGATATCTCAGCAGTTCACCATTACCATCTCTCAAGTTTGCTGAATCTTCTCATCAGTGGTGGAGGTTGATAGGTGTCCTGCTCCCTTTTTGTGTGTGACACCTGTCAGGCCTTTTAAACTTCTTTATCCACTCATAAAAAATCAAGAGAAAAAAGAAATTCTGTATACATCATTTCTTCAGTTTCTCATAGGATTTTGGTCCAGCATTGGCCATGTAGATAATCTAAGCTGACCCCTATGGAGATGCTTGTGGTCTAACACTATCGTAGGGAAATGGACACGGTGACCCAGGTTCAAATACTAGACAGGGCTAGTATTATCTGCGTTATTTGGACTATTGTCCCCATCTTCATTGTTATTTGTACAACGTTTCGGCCGATATACCCTCCGGCCTTCTTCAGGTATTTCTTGTCGGACTCGGGAACCTTCTTTTCGAACTCGGGAAATTTTTTGTCGTATTCAGGAGCCATCACAGAACTTTGAACCCGAAGGTTCCCAATCCGACAAGAAATACATGAAAAAGGCCGGAGGGTATATCGGCCGAAACGTTGTACAAATAACAATGAAGATGGGGACAATAGTCCAAATAACGCAAATAATACTAATCTTCAAGCCTCATCTAAAACATTCAGAGAAACTAGACAGGGCTGTTTGCATTTCACATAACACTAATACACTTGGGAAAGGTATGAATCCAATTATTCTCCCTCCAGCTATGAGTATATGGTTGGTTAGACTGGGATCTTTAACTTTGGTTAGGCAACCAGTCTAGGAGAAGGGAAACAGAATTCAAACCAAAGGTACAATCTTCCCATTAGTCTGACTACTTTAAGAGTTTTTCCTCCTACTAATTCCTACTATTGACTATTACAAGACGTGCATGAAACCTAATGGTTGCAGATAAACATCCATGTAATTAGATATATTTACAAAAACTAATATATATTCATCATTATTTTATAATAGCTCTATCACAGATATTGAGCATTCTCCTCATAATACCACATATATTGGCTCACTACTATCTAAAGAAATTGAGATACTGATAACCATACATTGTTGTAAATATATATATATATATATATATATATATATATAATATATATATATATGAGGAAGAATGAATAAAGAAAAGAAAGTACAGAATGGAAATAAAAGATGAATTTAATCATATATCACTTACACATGTGTTTCGGTCAGTTTATCTATGTGTACACGATTCAAGCTATTATTATCATTAAATAAACAAATGAAATGAAATAATAATAATAGAAAAATGTAAAAATATTCCATACACAGAGAAAATTCGACCTTCATCAGAGTGAAATTTAATTTTGAATGAAAAAATTTGTTGGAGAAGAACGGAAAAATATATATATATATATATATATATATATATATATGTATACATACATAACCAAGAACCTGTCAGTTATCAAGCACCATTGACTTTTGATGTGAACTTTTCTTTTTCTTGAAGAATTAGAATCATGTTAAGAATCTTCATCTTCATCTTCATCTTTGATGAAAGAATAAACTCTTCTTACAGAAGTTTTATGAATATCTTCCAAGTAATTTAATTTTTTGTTTTTATCTATAATTCATCATTAACAATATTTTACAATTCATAACTTAAATTACAGTCATAAACATATTCTTTAATGTTTTTCATTTTCATATTTTAAAGTTTCAAAATAACTGGCATTATTAATTATGTCACCAGAATTCTCTTCTGATATTTAAAAAGTTTTTTTTCCCAAATCATTATATTATGAAGTCCATAAAGGGTGAAATGTTATAATTGTTACTCCAGCAAATCTTTGGTTTTCATACCATATTTTACTTCCTTTTAAGTAAAGAAAATAGTTGTATATTAAACATAGAAGTATATAATAAGTTTGAAACTAAAAACAAAAAAACATATCATATATACAGAAATTATACAGACTCATTGTACAAATGGATATTGCATATTTTAATGAGAATTGTTATTATTTTATGAGTTTTTAGTGCATAATTGCATAATTGACTATTTTGTGGGTTATTTCCTATAAATCTAACATGATGAAAGGGGAACCACTCTTGACTGATAAATTATTTATTTATTTTCCCATTAAAATAACTCTAACCCTAACCCTAAATCCTAACCCAAACCCTAAACCCTAACCCTAACCTTGTCTTCTTTTTTCCTAGTAGATCAATAAATAAATAAATAATTTATCAGTCAAGAGTGGTTCCCCTTTGATTATGTTAGACTTATAGGAAATAACCATTTTGTGTTTGTCTTACTTGATATGGATTTAAGTGCTACCTAAGATCAATATGTAAATCAGTCTGGTTACCTTTCTCTTTTTATACATATCTGACTTTTGTTGTGTTGATTTGGGATTTTTTTCCGTATTAGCATCTGAACTACTTTTGTAATTTGATATATTATGTTTCTTTTCAATTTTCAATTCATTGTACAACTTTTCTGCAATGAAATATTAATGGTATTTATTTACTGGCACTCCACTATGCCAGTTGGACACAAGGACCATTAACGTAGGGGCCACACACAAATCAAAGCTTATGCAATGGTTAGTACAAAAAATGTGTGGATCCCTTCTGCATTCTTCTATTGAGGCACCTCGGGCACTGGGCAATATACACAGCACTGCTCCTTTAAATCAAAAGGGCTGGTGTTGCCTGGGAGGATAACCTCATGGGGTCACACTGTTATTGTAGTTCATTACTGGTCCAATGGCTGAAGCCACTGGACAACTAAATATTAATTCCATGATGGGATCTGAATTAACTGACTAGATGACAAGTCATTACACTGAACATGAAGGAAAATAGAATTTCCATTAATTTCATGTGTAAAATCAATGTACAAGATCTCAATAATAAATCATTAATTCAGTTAATTCTATGATGAAATGATAACATCATAGGAAATTCTGAACAATGTTCAACATATTTCAAGTTCAAATAACAAATATTGTATTTTTCTTGAATGAAAAATTCAGGCAATGCAGGATCTGTGGTCAAACGAACGTCTTCTGAATGTTATTGAGCAACTCATTGGGCCAGAAATTGCAGGTCACCCCGTGTGGAATCTGAGAACTAAAACACCCCAGAATGCAGCTACAACTGTCCCCTGGCATCAGGGTAAGAAATCTTTTTTTGACTTTTATATCACTAAGACATAAATATGTTTGTATTATTTGAGCAATCAAAAAACAAATCTTTTTTTGTCTTCTAAGGATTCAATTAGTTTTTGCAATATATTTAATTAGATTTCTATGAGTACAGATTTTATACACTGATTCTAGAAGAAGTGCTAGAAATTTGTCACAGGCACAATTCACATATACTACAATTTTATTCAAGAAAATGAAAGAAGCTAAGCAGAATATTTGGAATATTGTACTTTTTATTTTAAGAAAAGTAAAAATACAAAATATTTTATATATTGTACTTTTTATGATATTTTGGACTGTTAACCTCATATAAAGCCTTATCTCATAAATACACATAAAAACTGTACTTTTTATTTTAAGAAAATGAAAAATGTAAATATTTGATATACTGTACATTTTATTTTAAGAAAGGTAAAAATGCACCACAAATGCAAAAAGATGTGGACAGTTTATGAGAATATCCTACAAACGATCAATTAAAAGAGATTTGTGAAGTCTAGAGTCAGAGATTTCTTATTATATAATGCTTCACAATTTGAATAAATGGAGAAGAAGAAAAACTAAACCAAGAGAAAAAGCAACTTTTTTTCATTAGATAGATAAATTGTATTTATCTACAAATTACTAAGAATTGTTGACAGACCAAAGAAAATGTCTGAAATTTCTTTTTCTCAGATGTGGCCTATTTTGATGAAGACAGTCACAATGTCCTAATTCCCACAGCTTGGATTCCATTGGTTGATGCAAATATCAAAAATGGCTGCATGCAAGTAAGATATTTACCTTTCATATTCTAGTGATTTTTACTTAGGAATTGGAGAGAGCAAATATTTCATATGTTAAGCAATTTTTTTGACTTAATAAAGGAAAACCAATTTAACAAAACTTAAGTTTCAGTGTCATATTTTCCAGCCTAAAAAAATTAAAAATGTTACTTTAAAACATTAATATCACTGTAAAATAGCATGTTGGTTGATTGTCAACCCTTGTTGGGTTATTTAATGCTGAAATCAATATCCTTTTTCTTTCTTTTTTTTTTTTTTTTTTTGCAAGTATAGGAGGTGCTCGTAGTATAGTGGTTATTTTATAGGAAATGGACATGGTGACCAGAGTTCAAATCCTAAATAGGGCTGTTTGCATTTCACATAGTACTAATACCCTTGGGAAAGGATGAATTCAACTATTCTCCCTCTAGTTGTGAGTAAATAGTAGGGAAGACATTGCAACCAGTCAAGGAGAAGGAAAATTCTGAATTCAAACTTGTTAAACTCCGCTTAACAATTGACCTTGTGTTGCATCCTGCTCGTGTGGGAGGTTTAGGTAAATACATAGATACATATAGTTTTCAGTAACTAATGATAATAATCATTTGTAATAAATTAGAACTTTTAAGTAACTATTCTTAATATAAATAATATGCACACAGTTATATAGTTTAAAATATTCCTCACTAATACCAATAATTTTCAAACAGATCTATTTGATCTAGAGAGGGTCAATTTTTCCCATTACTCCCAGGTCCACTGTGGGTCTGAGTGAACATGGGAGTAATGGCAATGAAAGGATGAATCTACACATGCCACAGCTCCAGAATTGGAACTGCACAGCCCATACAGTTTAATATCTATGCTAGAATATCACAATAATCAATAACTGTTGTTAAATAATTTTTGAAAATATGGACCAGTAAATAGTCCAGTAAATGGACCAGTAAATGGAACAGTGTGAAATTCAACTATTATTGCTCACAGTACAGCTTTAATTATTTTAATATAGACAGCAGCAGTGAAAGAAAAAATTGCTTTTTTCCTTTTTTGGAGTTTTTGTTCTTATTAACTCTTAACGTCCTATACCACCTCATTCCACCCGGCCAGAATTCACATTTCCTAATTTGCCCCAAATGATAGCCTTTGTTTAAATGTAATATTAAACATATTTAGAAGTCTTTGATTTAAGGGAAATATCTCGGGTAACTTTAAATGAAAAAGCCATTTTTAGCCATTTTTTGATAAATCCTTATAGGAATGGGGCTCTGGACTTGGAAAATTCTGAACAGGATGTTAAGAGTTAAAGATAAAAATAACTGGGGAAAATAATTGACTAGCAAAACATGAAAAATAATTAATCGAGATCAAGTAATAACTTTTTGAGTCATCACATTTTAATTAGAAAAAGCTGTGCAAAGTTTTTTTTATACATTTATCATCTACACTCCCCCCCCGTCTCTCCTAAGACTTCTCTTGTTTCATACCAGAATTATTTAATGACCAACTCCCAAAACATCATGCGATATTGTAGTAAGTGAGTTTAAACTCCAGTCACGCTATTACATTCATTCTTGGACTAATACCCTTGGGAAAGGTATGAACCCCCTCATCCATCCAACTATTGGTTAAATAGTACAACTGTTCTTCTACAAGGATGGTTTTGGCACCACAAAAGTTGATTTCCAATTAAATAAAGAAATCAAAACAAAACAAAACAACAAAGATATTTGTATCTACATAAATTGAAACTGTTTCCAAGGGTAGATAACTCTGCTTTTATTTATTTATTGAATTTAATAATGCTAAACATTTTGAATAACAGGTATCACATTCTTGGTTATTTCCTATAACTCCAACATAAAAAAGGGAACCTCTCTGAATGAATTTTATCTGTTGATTAATCTACCCATTATTTTCCCATTAAACTAACCCTAAAACCCTAAACCTAACCTTAACCCTAACCCTGTCTTCTTTTTTCCTAGTAGATCAATAAATAGATAAATAATTTATCAGTCAATCAAAGTGGTTCCCCTTTTTTATGTTGAAGTTATAGGAAATAACTACATTCTTTATATGATGAATTTTTCAGGTTGTTAGAAATGGCCACAAATCTGGGAAAGTAGCAAAACATGAATGCTGTGCTGGTCCTACTTGGTATGTCATGTTAGATGAGAAAGAAATGGAACAGAGTCTTGGTAAGATTATTTCTCATATTGATTGATTGATATCAAGAACATGTCAACCCATTTAGGGTTATTTTATGCTGAGAGGTTAGGGAATCGCATTCATTATATATTCATATTTACAATTTTTTGTGTGGTTGTTTCTTAAGTATAAGGCTAGGCACAATTTGGTTAGAAAGGTGATTCACTGGGAATTATGCAAGAAACTAAATTTTGACCATATCACAAAATGGTATATGCATAAACCAGAATATGTTCTTGAGAATAAAATGCATAAAATTTTCTGAGACTTTGAGATAAAGATGGATCACCTTATCCCAACCAGAAGACCAGATCTTGTATTGATTAACAAGAAAAAAAAAGAACTTATCAACTGGTAGATTTTGCAGTCCCAGCAGATCACAGGGTGAAGAAAGAAAATGAAAAGATAAACAAGTACCTGGACCTTGCCAGAGAATTGAAAAAGCTGTGGAATATGAGGGTGAAAGTGATAACAATAGTAGTTGGTGCACTTGGAACAGTCCCAAAAACTTGGCAAAAAGACTGGAGGAACTGGAAATCAGAGGAAGAATTGAGTCCATCCAGAGAACAGCATTGCAAAAATCTGCTAGAATGCTCAGAAGAGTCCTGGAGACCTGAGAAGACTTGTTGTCACTCAGACTGCAGTGAAAGAACATCAGCTAATGCTGGTGTGAAAAAACTCACAAAGAGTGAAATAATAATAATAATAATAATAATGATAATAATAATAATAATAATAAATGGATTAGCGATATTAAAAATGAACTGAAAGAAATCGAGGAGGGCCCTGTAGCAAGCATTCACATACTTACACTCAGATCAACACTAAAGAAAATAGTAAACTAGAAAACACCAGGCCATGATGACATACACGGATTTTGGTTCAAGAAACTCACTTCAATCCACCAGAGAATGACCCAACAACTCAACAGATGCTTACAGGAAACGGATGAACCCGAATGGATGACAAAAGGAATAACTACTTTAATCCAGAAAGACCAACAAAAAGGAAATATCCCTAGCAATTATAGACCAATAACTTGTCTGCCCATTATTGAAGTCAGTTAGTCTACTGTTGGTTTGAATAACAGCAGCTAGCTAAGTACAACTGAAGCAATATCCAAGACAGTTGGTATTTATAGAAATCAAGAATGATCCATTCATGAATTTGGGTGATTCCATTCCTTGAGTTCTGATTGGCTGCTTGATTTGAATGATATTGTGGAGTTTTATAAATACCCTGTCATTCTGCAGTATACTTTGCAACTATTCGGGTTTGTATTGGGTTACAACCGTTTGTTGCCATGTCTTCCCAATTCGACAATAATTGGAACTTTGGTTATTCTTCACCCATGATGTGGAAAATATTGACAGCGGTAATAAAAGAAGAAATATACTTTTCACTTAATTGGCATAAGCTTTTTCCAGAAGAACAGAAGGGCTGCCGCAAGGGAAAAAGAGGAACACATGACTTACTTTATATAGATCAACACATCTTTAAAGAAGTTAAAAATAGGTGAAAAAATATTGCAATGGCATGGATTGACTACAGAAAAGCTTATGACATAGTCCCACATACTTGGATTTTCGAATGTCTAAAAATGTACAAAATATCCAACAACATCATAATCTTTATCAAAAAAACCATGCCAAACGGGAGAATCCAATTAAAAGCAGGAGGACAATCCCTGGCAGAAGTAAAAATCCTAAGAGGTATTTTCCAAGGAGACTCGCTATCACCACTACTATTTATCATAGCACTCAATCATTTACTCAGAAAATGCACAGGGGGATACAAATTCACTAACTCTCAAGAAAAAATAAACCACCTTATGTACATGGATGACATAAAAAAAATTGTAAAAGTTGAAAAAGAACTAGAAACCATGGTACAAACCATTGGAATACACAGCCAAGATATAGGGATGGAATTCGGAATCGAAAAATGTGCTATGCTAGTAATAAAAAAGGGGGAAAGAAAATTAATGGATGGAATACAACTACCAAATCAGGACACTATGAAATCACTTGAAGAAATTGAAACTTACAAATACTTAGGAATTTTAGAAGCAGACAATATCAAGCTAACAGAAATTAAAGGAAAAGTTAAAAAAGAATACCTCAGAAGAACAAGAAAGCTCTTAGAAACCAAGCTCAGCAGCAGAAATCTTATGAAAGGAATAAATACCTGGGCCATCTCCAATATAAGATACACTGGGCCATTCTTAAAATGGACAAAAGAAGAACTCAGACAGATCGACCAAAGGACTAGGAAATTAATGACGATGCATAAGGCTCTACACCCTATAGATGATAAAGATAGGCCATATGTATCAAGAAAAGAAGGTGGAAGAGGTCTTGCCAATATATAGGGCTGTGTAGAGGCCACAATCCAAGGACTCAAAGAATACACGAAAAAGAGCAAAAAAAGATTACTTATGGCAGCCAACAACAATAGATGTAATATATGGACCAACAGAAAAACAACAAAAACTAGAAAACAAAGATGGGAAGAAAAACAATTATATGGGCTTTTCAAACGACAAATCGGAGAGGTTGCACATAAAAAGACTTGGATATGGTTAAGAAGAGGAAACCTCAAGAGAGAAACAGAATCTCTAATAATTACTGCACAAAATAATGCCATAAGGACAAACTATATCAAACCAAAAATTGATAAGATGCAACAAAACAGTAAATGTAGATTGTGCGATGACAGAGATAAGACTGTAAACCATGTATTAAGTGAATGTAGCAAACTAGCACAATGGGAATACAAATCTAGGCACAACTCGGTTGGAAAGGTGATCCACTGGGAATTATACAAAAAATTAAATTTTAACCATACAACAAAATGGTATATGCGTAAACCAGAATCTATTCTTGAGAATGAAATGCATAAAATTCTCTGTGACTTTGAGATAAAGACAGATCACCCTATCCCAGCCAGGAGTCAACTGGTGGACTTTGAAGTTCCAGCAGATCACAGGGTGAAGCTGAAGGAAAATGAAAAGATGGATAAATACCTGGACCTTGCCAGAGAATTGCAAAAAGGCTCTGGAATATGAGAGTGAAAGTGATACCAATTGTAGTTGGTGCACAGTCCCAATAAACTTGGAAAAAAGACTGGAGGATCTGGAAATCAGAGGAAGAATTGAGACCATCCAGACTACTGTACTGCTGCAATCGGCTAAAATACTCAGAAGAGTCCTGGAGACCTGAGGAAACTTGTTGCCACTCAGCCTCCAGTGAAATACCATCAACTAACGCTGATGTGAAAAACTCAAAAGGAGTGAAAATAATGATAATAATAATGATGATAAAAACACCAAAAAAATGGAAATCAAAGGAAGAACTGAAACCATCCAGACAACAGCATTGTTGAGATCGGCTAGAATAATCAGAAGAGTCCTGAGGAGACGTGTTGTTCCTCAGATTCCAGTGAAAGACCATCAGCCTCCAATGGTATGAAAAACTCACAGAAGTGAAATTATAGAAATAATAAAATTAAAAAATAGAAAATCATGTTCAAAAAAGACAGATTATCATCCGTAAGGAATGAAAAGTCAAAATAGAAACTAAAAAAGACAGGTAGATTATCATCCGTAAGGAATGAAAAGTCAAAATAGAAACTAAAAAAGACAGGTAGATTATCATCCGTAAGGAATGAAAAGTTAAAATAGAAACTAAAAAAGACAGGTAGATTATCATCCGTAAGGAATGAAAAGTCAAAATAGAAACTAAAAAAGACAGGTAGATTATCATCCGTAAGGAATGAAAAGTCAAAATAGAAACTAAAAAAGACAGGTAGATTATCATCCGTAAGGAATGAAAAGTCAAAATAGAAACTAAAAAGACAGGTAGATTATCATCCGAATCCAAAATAAAACAGGTAGATTATCATCCGTAAGGAATGAAAAGTCAAAATAGAAACTAAAAAAGACAGGTAGATTATCATCCGTAAGGAATGAAAAAGTCAAAATAGAAACTAAAAAAGACAGGTAGATTATCATCCGTAAGGAATGAAAAGTCAAAATAGAAACTAAAAAAGACAGGTAGATTATCATCCGTAAGGAATGAAAAGTCAAAATAGAAACTAAAAAAGACAGGTAGATTATCATCTGTAAGGAATGAAAAGTCAAAATAGAAACTAAAAAAGACAGGTAGATTATCATCCGTAAGGAATGAAAAGTTTAAAATAGAAACTAAAAAAAGACAGGTAGATTATCATCCGTAAGGAATGAAAGTCAAAATAGAAACTAAAAAAGACAGGTAGATTATCATCCGTAAGAATGAAAGTCAAAATAGAAACTAAAAAAGACAGGTAGATTATCATCCGTAAGGAATGAAAAGTTAAAATAGAGAAACTAAAAAAGACAGGTAGATTATCATCCGTAAGGAATGAAAAGTCAAAATAGAAACTAAAAAGACAGGTAGATTATCATCCGTAAGGAATGAAAAGTTAAAATAGAAACTAAAAAAGACAGGTAGATATCATCCGTAAGGAATGAAAAGTCAAAATAGAAACTAAAAAAGACAGGTAGATTATCATCTGTAAGGAATGAAAAGTCAAAATAGAAACTAAAAAAGACAGGTAGATTATCATCCGTAAGGAATGAAAAGTTAAAATAGAAACTTAACAGGTAGATTATCATCCGTAAGGAATGAAAAGTCAAAATAGAAACTAAAAAGACAGGTAGATTATCATCCGTAAGGAATGAAAAGTCAAAATAGAAACTAAAAAGACAGGTAGATTATCATCCGTAAGGAATGAAAAGTCAAAATAGAAACTAAAAAAGACAGGTAGATTATCATCCGTAAGGAATGAAAAGTTAAAATAGAACTAAAAAAAACAGGTAGATATCATCCGTAAGGAATGAAAAGTTAAAATAGAAACTAAAAAAGACAGGTAGATTATCATCCGTAAGGAATGAAAAGTTAAAATAGAAACTAAAAAGACAGGTAGATTATCATCCGTAAGGAATGAAAGTCAAAATAGAAACTAAAAAAGACAGGTAGATTATCATCCGTAAGGAATGAAAAGTCAAAATAGAAACTAAAAAAGACAGGTAGATTATCATCCGTAAGGAATGAAAAGTTAAAATAGAAACTAAAAAAGACAGGTAGATTATCATCCGTAAGGAATGAAAAGTCAAAATAGAAACTAAAAAAGACAGGTAGATTATCATCCGTAAGGAATGAAAAGTCAAAATAGAAACTAAAAAAGACAGGTAGATTATCATCCGTAAGAATGAAAAGTCAAAATAGAAACTAAAAAAGACAGGTTAGATTATCATCCGTAAGGAATGAAAAGTCAAAATAGAAACTAAAAAAGACAGGTAGATTATCATCCGTAAGGAATGAAAAGTTCAAAATAAGAAACTAAAAAAGACAGGTAGATTATCATCCGTAAGGAATGAAAAGTTAAAAATAGAAACTAAAAAAGACAGGTAGATTATCATCCGTAAGGAATGAAAAGTCAAAATAGAAACTAAAAAACAGGTAGATTATCATCCGTAAGGAATGAAAAGTTAAAATAGAAACTAAAAAAGACAGGTAGATTATCATCCGTAAGGAATGAAAAGTTAAAAAGAAACTAAAAAGACAGGTATTATCATCCGTAAGGAATGAAAGAAATAAAAAAGACAGGTAGATTATCACCGTAAGGAATGAAAAGTTAAAATAGAAACTAAAAAAGACAGGTAGATTATCATCCGTAAGGAATGAAAAGTTAAAATAGAAACTAAAAAGATAAAGTATGCATAAATATTCCAACTCGTTTTGGTGTTGTATTTGCTTATTTTACTAATTGGTTAATCTATTGTTGGTCTGATCTTAAAAAGAAAGAAATGATTGAATACTTTCAATTCCAATTATTTATTTTCTCTTGATTTTCAGGAGTGAATCTTCAAGATGATGTTGTGGTCTGCCCAGTACGTTTAGGGGGAATGCTTCTCATTAATAATTTGATCCCTCATCAAAGGTAAATGCGTTTTATAATCAGTGGTCCCCCCGACTGTCTGTGATTTTGGCCCCTAAACAAAAAGAATTATTAACCTTTAAACTTAGCCCCGCCCTACCATTGATTTCATACAAGTATGGACAATTATAATCAAACATTTGTTTCAAAAGCTCCATGCTTCTAAAATATAGAAGTCTGTTGGGGTGTTTATTTCCAGTGCTACAGAGTACCCCTTCCCCATGAACATATCTAGTGGATTATATTAACTCTTAACATCCTGTTGAGAATTTTCCAAGTCTAGATCCCAATTCCTATAAGGATTTATCAAAAAATGGCTAAAAATGGCCTTTTTATTTTAAGTTACCTATTATTTTCCTTAAATCAAAGACTCCTAAATGTTTAATATTACATTTAAACAAAGGCTATCATTTGGGGTGGATTAGGAAAACGAATGTGACTTCTGGCGCGCGGAATGAGGTGGTATAGTATGTTAAAAGTTAATAGAATGGCTAGAATTGAAATAAAACATTTTAAACCATAACAGATTGTGAACGCTGACACCCTGAAATTGTAGAATGTGTGAGAACTGATAACAGCTGAATTATATAGAATGATAATTTCTTCCATTCATAGACATATGCAGCTGTGAAAACTGAAATTAAAACAAACATTTTCATAATCACATGAGGAAAATGTACATAAAGATGCAAAGCAAAAACATTTACAAAAGAGACAAACAAATTTTACATAAATTCAGTGACAATATAACAAAAAACAAATAAACTTCTAATGAAATGTGGCTGTCTTAAAATCAATAGGAAATGTTTATGTCTCACACACGTTACAAATTCTAACATTCAAACATTTAAGACTTCATTTACAAAATGTAATAAATTTACATTAAAATGATTTCAAGAATATCCAATTTATTAACCTTAAATGTATAAATTATGTGTTGAGATTTGAGGAGAAAATAACTTAAAATGCAATTATATTTATGATTTAAGAGAAATAATTTGTTTAAACAAATACAAGTAAGCTTTAATACAAATAAGAATTTATAAAAAGGAAAATTCATTAACCAAACCACAACTTTGTAACTTGTTGTCCATTTGATACAATTTATAATACACATATAAAAGACAATTTAATGCTACATTTACATAAAATTTACCCCCAACCAACATACAACAAACCTAAGACTTTTTATTGTACTCACAGTACCGTTTCTATAATGTCTACTTCAGTTATTGATGAAGTAATATTTCTTTATTTTCTTTGAGCCATTTTAAACTATTTAAGGTATCAAAAACTATGAGAACTATTTTGTTTGGCAAAATTGCCCTGAGAGTGACCAGGCCACAGATAGTTTCAGAGAAAGGGTTGGGTTGGCAAATTACCCTGGGAGTGACCAGGCCACAGAGAAAGGTTGGGTTGGCAAAATTGGCCTGAGAGTGACCAGGCCACAGATAGTTTCAGAGAAAGGGTTAGGTCTACAAAATTGCCCTGAGAATGACCAGGCCACAGAGAAAGGGTTGGGTTGGCAGAATTGGCCTGAGAGTGACCAGGCCACAGATAGTTTCAGAGAAAGGGTTAGGTTTACAAAATTGCCCTGAGAATGACCAGGCCACAGAGAAAAGGTTGGGTTGGCAGAATTGGCCTGAGAGTGACCAGGCCACAGATAGTTTCAGAGAAAGGGTTAGGTTGGCAAATTGCCCTGAAAATGACCAGGCCACAGAGAAAGGGTTGGGTTGGCAAAATGAATCTGCTGATTTTATTAAGTGTTTTTTTCTAATGGCAACCACATAGATCAATTGATTTGAGGCAATTTTTTGACACTTTTGGCTCTTCTGTCCCTAAGTGTCCAACCAAATTGTTCAAATAATCTTGTTCAGGTTGCAAGAACCTTGATGATCAAACAAGGTTAGGTAGGTTTAAAAACATTATCAAAGGCATAGAGGCAAATCTTATGAGTAACACCTTGAGAGTATCAGGCAAGCTTGGCATCTCACAGTTCAGTGTGGTTTGTTACCTTCATGACCTCAGCAAAATCATCCAAAGCTGCTAAATTATGCCTCACATTACCAAGATATTACAAAACATTTGATTCCCCCTAGTATTTACAAAGTTTAGCTTAGTTGTGACACAAGGCCAAGAGTATAGAGCATCTAGTGAGAATTGAACTCATTACTCAGAAATAACTAATAAATTAAACAAACTTGTTAACCATTACATCATCACCAACATATTGCAAAAATTGACTAACCTGAGTATATATAAAATAAATAAGTATATAAAAGTCAAAAAGTTTTTATTTTTTATTTTTTTTTTTTTTTATTTCATAGCCTGCCTAATATTTCCAAAGAAATCCGTTGGAGTCTGGATCTTCGTTGGCAAAATCCTGAAAAGCCCTGGGGATTTTATGGATTGAAAGAAGGTGTCATAATGAGATCTTTAAAGAATCCCATTAATCAGATTGAGTGGGATTCTTTTAATGCACATGACCGAACTGCTTTACAACATAAGATGACATTTAATGAGGTAAGTGTTATGTATACACCTGCATATATATATGTGTGTGTGTGTGTGTGTGTGTGTGATAGTAGGTATAGCCAATATTTCATGTTTTTTAACCCTCATGAATTAAAATTCAACAAAAGTCAGAAAAATGAATGAAAATTAAAGTAATTTTTATGAGACAGGATTATAGAAAAAGTTGTGTAAAAATTATTTGTTTTACAGTCTTTAAAATGAGAGAATTTTATAAATGATATCTATCAAAATGGAGCATTTTTGCCATTCTTTTTCTCTTTTGAAGATGTGCTTGATTTATTTCATTTTTATAATTCTAATTTATAATATAATAAGAAATTCATTAAAAAAAATGATATGTAAGTTTAGGCTGTGTTCTTAGGGGGGGATCAAAATAAGGGACAATTTACAATTTTAAATGTTTTATAAAAGTTTAAAGAAAGGGAAAGGCGTTGTACCAACATTTTGGCCATACCTATGTTATATTGTTGGGAGTGTCATATTGTCACTTGTTCTTAGGGTTTGTAAACCTGTGAATCATTGTTTTAATCTGGGTGACAAAAAGAAGTTGACTAACACATTATATAGTTTTAAGTTTTAAAAAAATTCTTAGTTTGGTTTGATTTGGTTTTACAGCATATCAACCTCAGTGGGTCATTTAATGCCGATAAAGTTTTGAAATAAATCAATTCTTAATGGATAATACAACTTTTTTATGAATACATTTTTCTATTTAACCCATAGCAGGTACTACCACTCCGGGTCAGAGTGGACCAGGGGGCAATGGTGATGAAGAGGTGCTCAACATTCCCCAAACCTTCAAAACTGGAACCTCACCATCAGATAGAGTTTAACGTCATTTCCAGGAAATGTAGACCCTCAGTCACCGCCTTCTAGTACCCATATGATAAAAAGGGGTTTGGGGTTGCCATAAGGGCAATAGGGTTGGGGCAATCATATAGGTGAGAGGGCTTGGCGTGATCAGCCGAATGATCGGAGGGGGCCTCTCCGACCGCCATCTAGCCCAAGATAGGGCCAAAGTGGAGTATTGCAAGTCATGGACTGCTCATTCACCTGGGTTCTATCCTTAAGCATCATGGGTCGCCACCCACGGCCAACAGGTGGCCCCATTGGGGGAGTCTTACCCCTCTGCAGAGGTGCAGTCGGTACATTCTAACGCCCCAGCCGACAGGGCGGAAAATTCTTAGTATTTTCTTTCCATTTCTGAGTTAGCTCGTATAATGTTGAGATGTCTTTACTATCATTTAAAAGAGAAGACACTCTTTGTTAAAGTCATATATATATCTACCAACTCCTCCGCACAAGCAGGATGTGACACAAGGTCAATTTCTTAGGCAGAGTTTAACAGGTTTAAATTCAGAGTTTTCCTTCTCCTAGACTGGTTACCTAGCCACGGTTAAAGAGTCCAGTCTGCCATACTATTTACCCATAGCTGGAGGGAGAGTAGTTGGATTTATACCTTTTCCAAGGGTATTTGCTATGTGAACTCCATTTCTGAGTTAGCTCGTATAATGTTGAGATGTCTTTACTATCATTTAAAAGAGAAGACACTCTTTTGTTAAAGTCATATATATATCTACCAACTCCTCCGCACGAGCAGGATGTGACACAAGGTCAATTTCTTAGGCAGAGTTTAACAGGTTTAAATTCAGAGTTTTCCTTCTCCTAGACTGGTTACCTAGCCACGGTTAAAGAGTCCAGTCTGCCATACTATTTACCATAGCTGGAGGAGAGTAGTTGGATTTATACCTTTTCCAAGGGTATTTGCTATGTGAACTCCATTTCTGAGTTAGCTCGTATAATGTTGAGATGTCTTTACTATCATTTAAAAGAGAAGACACTCTTTGTTAAAGTCATATATATATCTACCAACTCCTCCGCACGTGCAGGATGTAACACAAGGTCAATTTCTTAGGCAGAGTTTAACAGGTTTTAAATTCAGAGTTTTTTCTCCTAGACTGGTTACCTAGCCACGGTTAAAGAGTCCAGTCTGCCATACTATTTACCCATAGCTGGAGGGAGAGTAGTTGGATTTATACCTTTTCCAAGGGTATTTGCTATGTGAACTCCATTTCTGAGTTAGCTCGTATAATGTTGAGATGTCTTTACTATCATTTAAAAGAGAAGACACTCTTTGTTAAAGTCATATATATATCTACCCACTCCTCCGCACGAGCAGGATGTGACAAGGTCAATTTCTTAGGCGGAGTTTAACAGGTTTAAATTCAGAGTTTTCCTTCTCCTAGACTGGGTTACCAAGCCACGGTTAAAGAGTCCAGTCTGCCATACTATTTACCCATAGCTGGAGGGAGAGTAGTTGGATTTATACCTTTCCAAGGGTATTTGCTATGTGAACTCCATTTTCTGAGTTAGCTCGTATAATGTTGAGATGTCTTTACTATCATTTAAAAGAGAAGACACTCTTTGTTAAAGTCATATATATATCACCAACTCCTCCGCACGAGCAGGATGTAACACAAGGTCAATTTCTTAGGCGGAGTTTTAACAGGTTTAAATTCAGAGTTTTCCTTCTCCTAGACTGGTTACCTAGCCACGGTTAAAGAGTCCAGTCTGCCATAACTATTTACCCATAGCTGGAGGGAGAGTAGTTGGATTTATACCTTTTCCAAGGTATTTGCTATGTGAACTCCATTTCTGAGTTAGCTCGTATAATGTTGAGATGTCTTTACTATCATTTAAAAGAGAAGACACTCTTTGTTATAGTCATATATATATCTACCAACTCCTCCGCACGAGCAGGATGTGACACAAGGTCAATTTCTTAGGCAGAGTTTAACAGGTTTTAAATTCAGAGTTTTCCTTCTCCTAGACTGGTTACCTAGCCACGGTTAAAAGAGTCCAGTCTGCCATACTATTTACCCAAGCTGGAGGGAGAGTAGTTGGATTTATACCTTTTCCAGGTATTTGCTATGTGAACTCCATTTCTGAGTTAGCTCGTATAATGTTGGGATGTCTTTACTATCATTTAAAAGAGAAGACACTCTTTGTTAAAGTCATATATATATATACCAACCCCTCCGCACGAGCAGGATGTGATACAAGGTCAATTTCTTAAGTGGAGTTCAACAGATTTGAATTCAGAGTTTTCCTTCTCCTAGACCGGTTGCCTAACCAAGGTTAAAGATCCCAGTTTGCCCTACTATTTATCCATAGCTGGAGGGAAGGAGTCTAAATGCTAAAACAAACTGCTTTACTTGGTGTCTAAAACCCAACATTAAAAATCCAAAGTTACTTTTTCCTTTCCGTTGTCTTTCATCATGTGACGTCAATTTCTTAAGCAGAGTTTAACAGGTTTGAATTCAGAGTTTTCCTTCTCCTAGACTGGTTGATAGACCAAGGTTAAAGAGCCCAGTTTGCCCTACTATTTACTCATAGCTAGAAGGAGGATAGTTGGATTCATACCTTTCCCAATAGTATTAGCCGTATGTGAAATGCAAATAGCCTCATCCAGGATTTAAACTCATCTCACCGTGTCGGTTTCCTATGATGGTAACCATTACACCACCACCTCCACAATATATTTTATATTTGCTTTGTCTGGCACACAGACCAGAGGTTTGCTTGCAGTACCTAGTGTTTTTAAGTGGTCACCCATCTAAACACTCAACAGGCTCACAGGTGCTTAACTGTGGTGATATAGTGGAAACTGGTACTTTCAGCACCACTAGACTGTTAGTCAATTAGTTATTAAACTTGATTTGGCTTAACACAATTTTACTAAATAAAACATTCTTTTTTTTATCTTCATAGACAGCTTCTTTTATCTAATTTATTTATTTTCTCGTAAAAGAAAGCAGCAACTTCAAATATGATTTTTTGATCATAAATTCAAATTCTCCCCATCAAAAATTCATAAAAATAATAATAATGAAATTTATTGCTTACAGTAGTCAGGTACACCACAACTCAAAATCTCATGTATAGTACATAGAATAATGTACTAGTGTCAGGAACCTGAATAGTGTACAGTAATAATATTGCATGTATGTGTGCGCATGCATGTATATGTGTGTGGAGGTATAGTGTTGGTGGACTATAGGAAGCATGGAGACTTTGAAAGATGCAGTGTTTTGGCAGCCTACAATGGATTCCATGCCTCAGCAACTCTGAGCATAAAAAAATTAGAAATAAAAGATAAAAGAAGCATTTAAAATACAATAAAAAAACACATCACAAATATATATACAGTACAATAGAAAATTTACATAGAAAAATTGTGAGCAAAATTCTTTAAAAAAATATGACTGAAATGTAATTTTAGAATACTTTAAGGTTTAGCAATAGATATATTTTTTCGTGAGTTATTTACACTAGTTTTATGGTGTTTGTTCTCAAAGGCATTACACCCAGTTTATATGAAGGCTTTTGGAACTAATGAATGACCTAGTGCAGTTACAACTGTATAACAAAACAAAATCTTTTAATATTCAAATGTTAACTCTGTTTTTTTTTTTACAGAAATGTATATAACTGCAATTACAAATTTGAAATATTAATCTAAATATTCTTTCCTTATTTTCTAAATATAGAATTTTATTTTACTCCTCTTTTTTTCATTTTTTTTTTTTTTTTTTTTTTTTTTTTTGTAACTGTTTATTTTCATTTTATTTACGGAATATTATTTCACAGGAAATTGACGAGTTTGATACAACAATTTCTGGACCTTGGATGTTGCGATGGGAAATAACTCACAAAAATCACCATACAGATACTTTACAAGTCAACCAAACGTCTTGGCATAAAGCTTAGAGAAGAAGATAATTCCAAATTACACAATGAATAATGGTAAGAAAATAATTCTAAGGGAGATAATTCAAAAATGATTTTATTCAATCATATATCTTGCTATTAAAAACAAAATAAATTAAACTAATATTTTCTTTATAAATACTAGTACAAAATAAAAAACGACCTCCAGGCGATGTAAAAATAGATTTTTGAAACATATTGCTTGTGGGGTGCAAGTAAAAAATTCAATGTCAGTGAGTTTGTACCCTAAGTAAGTAAAATCATCAAATTCATTAAAGGATTAAAAAATAAAACAATTTGAAATATAAACTTTAAATATATTAAGATAAAACAAATATATATAGATATATAATACCAGTCATGTATTTAATAAAACTTGTTTTAAAAAACGAGGACTGTCTAATCTTGCATGTTCAAATTTTCAATGTATTTATTGAATAAATACCCTCAAAATTTCAATATGCCAAAAATCATCATAACATAGAATAAATTTTATTCTATGTTATGATGATTTTGGGTAATGTAATGTAAGCAGTGAGGTAATTTTTGTTACAGACAAAAATGGGGAGCGAATCTCCATTATTAATAGATGTATACATATATTCAAACCTTTTTTACTTTAAAAGTTTATTTATCTACAGAGCCTATCGCAAGAGATCTTTTAACATTGTATTTCTTATATATACATCAGTTAGTTTCTCAGATAAAACACGTTCTACCATGCACTCAAGAAAAAAAATGTACATTTTTTCCCATTGAATGATTACAGAATATTTTGTATCAAATTTAGCATAAAATTCTACTTCAATGTCACCAAAACAGACTATAATTTAATTCCTTATGCTATGATAGTTAGCAATACTTACCCATATAAATTGTAGAATTTAAGATGATTATTGTTAGAAATATGGGACACAGAAGTTTAAAAGAAATTTGGTTTCTAAGCCGCTTTTTTAATTTCTTTTTAGTCTGGGATAACCGTTGAAATAAAATGAATTCCATCTTAGCCGCTCTGCACCTGGCTGCAACATAATATCTTATTACTCTGTAATGAGAATATATTGTATATATATATATATATATATATATATATATATATATATATATACAGTTGAATGATATCAAGTTTTGTTGGGATAGGATTTAATCAAAATGGAGAACCCAAATGTACATACAAGAAGTTTTTTGTACATACATATAAATATCTGTTTATGTGCATATGTTCACATATATGGAGTATAGTGTAAATAAATGAATGAATGTAAATTTTAGTTCATCAGATATAAAATAAATTTATATCTAATTAACTAAGGTTTTCATTTATTTATGATTGCACATATAAAATATATATATATATATATATATATATATATATAATATACCAAACTTGTTGGTAAATCCTCGCAGTGAGAAAAAAACCAGCAAATAGTTTGATTGTAAAAATATACTACCAAAAATCACCCGGGGAGAAAAAAAAAATTGGAAAAAAAGAAAAGACCAAGATAATCGTACCAACCAAAAATAATCTATTGGTACAATATTTGGCCAAAAGAAAAAACAATTTATATGTATATATATATATAAGATATATATATTCATACAAAACTGCCAGAAAACTAAAGCTAATAAGTAAAAAGTGCTCAATACCTAAGTAGAGCAAATAATAAAGATAAATCTAATGAGTCAGATAAACCTACTAAAAGTTTCGCTTAATGCTCTTCAGGGCTAAGAGTTGGATCTTAGCCCTGAAGAGCATTAAGCGAAACTTTTAGTAGGTTTATCTGACTCATTAGATTTATCTTATATATATATATATATATATATATATATATATATATATATATATAGTCTCATTCCATTTTATATATATAAGTAAATTATTTTTCCTTTATTCTTGTTAACTTCTAAGTGTTAAGCTTCTCAGTCATTTATCATTACATTTTATAAGTGGAATTATTAAAACATAATTGGGCTGAATCTTGGAAAAAGAGGATTTTTCTTTCAATTTCTTACAAATTATAAATGATTAAGTGAATCATTTGTAAGAAATTGATTAAAATTTTCAGTTTACACAAAAAAGGTTTTTAACTTTCTGAATTTGAAAATTTTAAAAAATTGACATTAAATGGCTTGTACAAGTAAAAACATAAATTAGTATTATATTTTTTCCTTTTTTTTTAATTATCAAGAAATTTACAAAAGATATTAAAGTTTTTTATTCCCTTAAAATTTATGTTGAGTTTTACAAAATTCTTTTTAAATCAAACATTTTTTCTTTCAAGATCAATAAAATATTTTTTCAGATCAAAATTAAAATTTGTTTTTGATTGAATTTTTCTATTTTATTTGTCTTTATCAATATTCCTTGATTTTTTGTATTATTTGGATTTTTCAGACTGTTGTCCTCACCTTTATTATTATATACGCAATGTTTCAGCCAATATGCCCTACGGCCTTCTTCAGGTGTTTCTTTTTGAATTCGGGAACCTTCTTTTACTTGGGAACCTTCTCTTCAAACTCAGGAACCTTCTTGTCAAATTCAGACAGTTTCCTAGATTTTCCATATACGCAACAAAGTCAGTCATCGCTCAAACAATGATCTGATAAAAAGTAAAGAGCAGGGAAGATATTGTCGTTATGAAAGCACCCATTACTACTAGATCCCCAAAGTTAAGAAGCGATAAGCCTGTTCAGTACTTAAGTGGGTGACCACTTAGAAACAGCAGGTACTGTAAGCAATCTGTGTGACAGACCTTATGAATAAAAATTTTGTTATAATAGAGTTATCTCCCTTGAACCTTAAAAAGGCTTAAAAATCAATTTTAAAATTGAGAAATAAAAATTAGCATATTTGATGCCATATAAGACCTCTCTCTCTCTCTCTCTCTCTCTCTCTCTCTCTCTCTCTCTCTCTCTCTCTCTCTCTAGACTGACTTTCTTTCTTTCTTTCTTTCTTTCTTATGGAGTTAAGCTCTGTTCAATTTTTGGTAGACTGTTATGTCTGGGTAAATAATAGCCTACCAAATACCTCAACTTCACATGTAAGATGATACAGATCTGTTATAAACAGGGTTAGTAGCAAGCGTATGGTGACGAGGAAAAACAAACACAGATTTTAAGTTTCAACATGAAAAGTGAGGAAAAGATAGAAATTAATTTAAAGGATATTTTTTGGTGATAGTTGTAACATGAATAATAAAGTCAGTGTAATGTCCGGTGGCCGAATGAGTTGTAGTGTAGGTGGTGTCGTGGGCAGATGAACCAGTGGTAGTGGTTAGGTGTTGATTAGGTGGGCAGCATCTTGTGTTTTTAGTAGCCGATAGCGGGTTGGTATCATGTATCAGTTGGCGTAGTCTTGTTGCAGGATGTTTGCCCCTTTAACTTGCCGTTCGGTCAGAGTAGGGGTTAGGGGATAGCAGTAAGTCCGCCGCCTTGTGATGTATGTTTCGTGAATCGAGGTCGGCCCCCGTTGATGTGTTCGATGCTGACGCCAGGATATCTCCGCTTTTCGGCTTTTCAAAGCCAACTAAAAAAGGTTGTTCGCACGCAAAATCGGATAAACTGAGATCATTTTCATTTCACCCGGGAATCGTTCGGATTGGATGAAAATGCGAATTTTATTTACAATATTATTTTCTTTATTGTTTAGGAATTCTTGTTTTCCAGCCAGAAGTTCAGCTGGAGCCTATGCGTAGAACCGTGTTATTTTGGTCACTTCGTTTTAGGCTACCGTTGAGTAAACTTCCGCTTGGCGTCAGCAACTTATGTTTTGTTTTGTTGGTGAGTGTATCTCTTTATTGCGGTGTGTGCGCAAATTGAATTGCTGAATTAGTGAATCGAGAGATATCTATTTTTGTGTATATAACAGATCTTTTAGTAATTTTGTATAAATAATAGAGTGTCTTACATGCAATAAAATATGATAAATAATTATCTCGTTATTAAGTTATGGACTTAATGTACCTATATATATATATATATATATATATATATATATATATGATGGACTGGGTTAGCTCAGTCGGTAGAGCATTCGGTTAGAAACCACAAGGTTCCTAGTTCGATACTGGTCCTCGCCAACTAAGCGTATGAGTAGCACAGGGATCCGTGCGGTAAAGTAAGGAGCTGATGGTAGGTGTGGCGCTCCACCTCCGATGCTAAAACAATCTCCTTGGTCTAGCACTATTGAAAAGGGGATAGACTCCCTCGCTGACTGGCTGATACCGACTTTAGGCCACCCTGTCAACTTTTATTTTACTTTATATATATATATATATATATATATATATATAAGGTATGTCAAAAAAGCATTGAGATTTTTTTGATACACCTTGTATTCTGAAAAAAAATTATGTTCCATTCATTCTTCATTTCTATCTTGGTAAATACCACTTTAAACTTGGTACATTCTGACACACCTTGTATTCTGAAAAAAATGACTTACAAATCATTTACCGCTTCTCATCCCCATTTATTAAATGGGGGCCAATTTGTCTTTGCTTACAATGAATATTAATTAAAAATGAATAAAAAAATGAACAGTATGATATATTTCATCTTTACAAGTAAAAGATATTTAAATGAATTGTCACTATAACTGGATAGATAATATCAATTAAGTTGAAGCAATATCAAAATAACATTAAAATATTTCAATTATTTAAAAGGAAAAAAAAAAGAACCAACCAAATAAACAAACTCAAATTTGTATTAATAAACATTAAAAAGTTTATTTCCTATATTTATTACTTTACACACAGTTTATATGTATAAGTTGTTTTTAATGCTTATGCATATCAGTAGTACCTAATAGGTCCCTGTATAAGAGTCACTGGTCCAAGGGTAGCCTATGAGTACAAAATAAACATACCCTTCCCAGAGTTCCACAGCCAATGTTTCCCTTGAAAAACAGGGAAAAGAAAAGAGATGAGGAGGGAGGAGGTGATAATATAGGTGTTGTTTTTTTTTTTGTTTTTTTTTTCAAGAGAAGCTTCGTGTAATAATGTATTTGTTAAATGGGATGATCCATATCTCAGCATTTACACAGATTTAAGTGTTAGAAAATATACATAACATATTCACATAGCACAACTAAAGCGATTCAAAATATTATTCTCAAGTATGACCAACAGCCAATATGCAATATCAACATATTTCTTTTTAATTCTTCATTATAATTTGAGACTACTAAAAGACTAATCCATATAGAATTGTCTAGGGATTTTTGAAAAAGTATATATATATATTTGTGAATAAAAAGGCCTTAAATACCATGGGTATCGTGATTATGGACCATTTCCACTCATGGGTATCTGGGGCCCACAGAGCTTCTTCAGACCACGTATATCTTTTATTTAGACCTAAAGGTCTATATGGTCTGAAGAAGCTCTGTGGGCCCCAGATACCCATGAGTGGAAATGGTCCATAATCACGATACCCATGGTATTTAAGGCCTTTTTTTCACAAATAACTTTGTTCTGTTTATAGTGATTAATCATTGAGCTCTCATACGGAACCTGAACTCTACAACAAACTACTGGTAGGGAATAGGACCAGCCTAGAATCACCTTGTACCAAGAAACTTGGTACCACAACAAAGAATATATATATATATATATATATATATATATATATATATATATATATATCCATACATACACACATATATATATCCATACATACACTTTATATATATATCCATACATACACTTTATATATATATATATATATATATATATATATATATATATATATATATATATCCACATATATATATACATACTATATATATATTCACATACATATATATAGCTATACATATATGCTTCGGCCCTGAAACCATGCCTGAACCCAGAGTCATCATCTGATGAAGGCTTTGTTGGTTGCAATGCTACTGTGTAAATAGCAGTCACTGTATGAAGATTATACACACACATATATGTATAGCTATAGATGTATACACATATATATACACCCATCTATGCCTATGCACACACACACACTCACTCTATCCATATACACACCACCCTCCATATATGTGCACGCCCCCCCCACACACACATGTATGTGTATGTATGTATATATATATATATATATATATATATATATATATACATGCACACATACACACACACATACCAAGGCTATCCAAAAATTCATCTTAGAGTTTAGAAATCAAATAACGTATATATCTACTAATTATTTGTGATTACTTTTCTGGAAAAAGAAAATTTTCAAAATTGAGATCAACTTGTTTCATGAAAAATCTGTTTGAATTTTATTCATTTTATCTTCAAAGTGATTTACTTTCTGAAATCTTTTGGTTCCTTTTATGACAGGCACACACGCATAGAAACTCATTTATATTTACATTTATAATTATACTAAGTAACATGTGCATAAACACAAAATGACATAGGTTATTTATTATTGAAATAATGTGTTTGACTTCAATACTTGTATAATTTGAACATTCCTCAGGGAAGACTTTTCGATCAGTCTCTTAGAAATATATAGCATCACCAGTTATTGGCTGAAAAGAAGAAGACATTGGGTGAGGTGTGTGGGGGGGGGGTAGGAAAATCTCTCCTTTGAAATTGTATACAATGTGTGTTTTTCTAGAGCTGGCACTTAAGGTTACAATTTCCCAAACTTTGAAACCTTTAAGCGTGAGGAAGAGTATGGAGTTGTGAAAGACAACAAGAAAAATACACATTAAAACAGGGCAGATGCAAATTTTGAGATTGTAAGAGTAACCCAAAGCTAAACGTTTTTAGACCTTATTTTTCTGATGCAGGTATCATTGGGGAACAAGAGAAGATTTAGTAAAAAGGCCAGTGATACTTACATTGGAAAAATAAGGTCTAAAAAGGTTTGGCTTCTAGTTACCATTAATGTATTTTTAACCTGAACTAATTACGATAAGAAGGTGGAAATACAAATTGTGAAATAATTGGTGTTTTTTTTTCTAGCACACAAAGAACCATTGATTAGCAGAAAATCCAAATCAAACGTTTTAAATTCATTTCTTCCTCTATTCTTATTCTCATTATATTTGTATTCCACCAAATTCTCTGCTAATTAATAATTCTAAGAAATGACTTTATATATTTTGATTCTTTAAGAAAACTAGCAAAATAAAAAGACACTCTCCGGGCGATGTAAAAATAATTTTTTGAAAGATATTGCCGGGAGCTGAAAATTCAATGTCATAGAGTATGTACCATAAGTATGTAAAATCGTCAAATTTATTAAAGGAGTAAAAAAAAAAGAAAGAAAGAAAGACAATTTGAAATGGAAACAGTTCCGATAACTTTAAATATTATATTAGAATAAAACAATCTATATATAAATATATAACGCTGGGCATCTATTTATTGAAACAATGAGAATTGTCTAACATTGCATGCTCACATTTTGAGTATATTTATTCTATGCTATGACGTTGGATTATGTGTTGGGTAATGTGACGTAAGCAGTGACGTAATTTTTGTTACAGACAAAAACCGGAAACGAATCTCCATTACTAATAGATATAATTAAATGGAAAATGTAGACAAATTCTAAACAAGAAACACTGTAGTCAGCTTCAAACATGTTTCCATGTACAATGGATTCTGGTTAATAGAACTGCAATGGAATCAAGGATTTGGCATCCAATTGACCAAAATAAATAGTATTCTTTGAAAAGGTATAGAAAATGTTTGTTTGAAGCATGGGAGATAACTTAGTTAACCCAAATATAAAACATTTATTTAGCCAATTCCTCCACCACAGACAGTATGCAACACAAGGTCAATTATTAAGTGGAGTACAGCTGTTTTGAGTTCACAGTTTTCTTCTAGACCAGTTGCTGTACTAAAACTAAAGAGTCTAACCCATTATTTACCCAAAGTGAAGGAGAGATAGGTTCATGCCTTTCTCAAAGAATGAAATACAATCTGCTTAATTCAAGATTTCAATTTGGGTCACCAAGTTCAAATCTCGTATATATTAGAGTTTGGTTATTTTTATATTAAACTTGAGTCACAAGTTAAAAGATATTTGACAGACTGTTATTTTGTTGGCTAAAATATATTTTTTGTAATTCTACAAGATTTAAATATGCTAATTAGTTAGCATTACTGATTGGTCCAAATAAATGGTACATTGGTCAAAATGGAAAAAAGAACATCTTTTCTGTAATACTTTTTCATCTTTTATTTCATTTTGAAAAGATTTCCATCATTGTCTAGATAACATTTTATTCATCTTAATGTCCTGTTGAAAGTTTTTAAAAAATGAAACGTTTTAATATTGACTTCATCATCTAAAATAAATTTATCTTATTGAAATACTTTGGGTTTTTTTTTTTTCTACGTTGGTCATAATCAATGATGCAAATCAATAAGAATTACATATGTTTGTGTCAGCTCATAGAAAATTGGTCCTTATTAAACAGATCGTCTTAATAACTAATGGTCCACTTTATTATTATCTAAATAAACTAATCTCACGTGACTTTCGGAAACATTTTTTCACGCTCAGAATTGCGGAGACATGGAATAAACTGCCCGCGTCTGTTGTAGGCTGCCGAAGCACTGAGTTTTCAAAGCCTCCATGCTTCTTGTAGTCTGCCGACACTATACCTGATGCCACTTTCCACATACATATGCACACATGCGTACACATACATGCATATTACTACTGTAAACTGTTCATGTTCCTGACACTAATACATTATTCTGTGTACTTGACATGAGACTTTGATGAGTTGTGGTGCACCTGAGCACTGTACACAATAAATTTCATTATCATTTTAATATATTTGTATGACATTTGTGAATTATTTCCCTTTACACACTATCAATACAGCATTTAATCTGTATAAATATATATATATATAAAATAATATAATCCTGCGATGGGATACACGGCAATACAGGTTAGGTGGCTACGCAGTTTGAATTAATGTTACCATTGACTGGATGATTTGGCATTCTCCGTTTGTGGCATGGGCTGGTGGCCCAGTGTGATAAGTCCCTGCCTTTCACGCTGCGGTCCGCTGGTTCAATCTCTAGTGGCGGAGATTGTGGTATGCACTGCTGATGAGACTAAAGGAGGTCGAAACAGCTGTCCAGTGCTCCGGATGTCGCAAATGCTGTTTGCCGAGTTGTCTGGTCATGGTAATATAATTCAATTATCTATCCTCTATCAAAAATTTAATAAAATAATATATAAATCTCCTAAAAATATTGACAAATTGAAATACTTAATCTTTTGTTTATGGTGAAAGACATGGTTGGTTTTGTTGTTTTATGGCATATCAACCCTTTTCAGGTTATTTAATGCTGAATCAAGTCATTTTGATAAAGGAAAAACAAAATACTCAATTAAGTACTGAATAGGCTTATCGCTGCTTAACTTCAATTATCAAACAGGAACCAATACTTTCAGCATGACTTGAACGTAATGGGAAAACATGTACTCATCCTCATGAAAAAAAAAAAAACATGGAAAGTTTTGAACCTCAAGACTTTCTGAAAATTCCAAAATTCACCATTCTTATTTAGTATTATTAACATGTTAAAATTAAACACTATAATAATTATCTCTTATTATAATGGAGATTTGGTGTCTGTCTGTATCCAAAACTATGTCACTGCTTACATCATAATACTCTCAGGAAATGTGTGAGTTTATCAATGAGTATTTCATTTATAGTCAGAATCATTAATAAATAGAATAAATTTTATTTATAAATGATGTCCCTATGAAAATCTGAGTTAGATTTGCCTCAAAACAGCCCATGTTATTAGTGTGTTTAAAATCCTGCAATGTGTCTAAGAAATAAAAGTTTACATAATATATGGTGTACTTAATTTGCATACTGATTTTTTTTAAATAGGTTTAATAAATAATTACTTGATGTTATTGATCTTTAGGGGAAGGGTTAGCTCAGTCGGTAGAGCGTTCGGCTAGAAACCACAAGGTTCCTAGTTCGATACCAGTCCTCGCCAACTCAGCGTATGAGTAGCACAGGGATCTGTGCGGTAAAGTAAGGAGCTGATGGTAGGTGTGGCGCTCCACCTCAGACGCTAAAATAATCTCTTTAGTCTAGCACAAGTGAAAAGGGGATAGACTCCCTCGCTGATTGGCTGATACTGACTTTAGGCCGCCCCGACGACTTTACTTTTACTTTACTTATTGATCATATCAAAATCAATACTATGAATGATTTTTATATAGAAAACAATTAAAATAAGTGTAACCTTTTTATATGCATTCTTATCTGATTTTGTTAGTATTTGATATATTTCATTACTTAATGAAACTTAAATACTTGTTAGTATTTGATATATTCATTACTTAATGAAACTTAAATACTTATGCCCGGAGGGTGCATATTCTTGCTAGTATAAGTAAATGTGCACAAAGCCATAATGGAGGTCAAACAGCTAAACAAGATGAAAGACAAAATATTTTTTCTTTGAAAATAAAATCTAATACAATAATCAGGTTGACATAGGATTTTAAAGGTAGAAGAGATATACGTTTTGTCTGAATTTTTTAGATGAGTCTTGATAAAAAAGATTTTTTTTACTTTTGTCCTTTTCTTATTGTTATAAATCAGCTAAAACACATATATGACAATAAAGATGATAACAGCAGTCTGAAAAATCCAAATATGTTTTTATTTTATAAAAATGTGTTATTAGAGAAAATTATTTGTGATAGATTTTTTCAAAGATTACCAGAAAGTGAGTTGCCACTGTTTTATGAACCCTCTGAAATGTCAATTCAAATTGAGAGAAAGTAAAATACATGAGACGCTTAGGAGGAGAAATTGTTTCTTTTTATTTTGACAATTAATACATTTAAACCATTTATGAAATCAGAAAAATCATTTATAATTAGATTTAAAATATTCTAAGATAAAGTATTTTCATGATTATTATCTTATTATAATTTGCATTATTAATTTAGTTTTTAATGCATAAATGTGGAGGTGCGTGGTGTAATGGTTAGAGTCATAGGAGATGGACTAGTTGACCCAAGTTCAAATCCTGTACAAAGCTGTTTGCATTTCACATAGCGCCACTTCTCTTGGGAAAGGTATGCATCCAATTACTCTCCTTCCAGCTATGAGTAAATAGTAGAGCATACTGGGCTCTTAAACCGTGGCTAGGTAACTAGTCTAGGAGAAGGAAAAACTCTGAATTCAAACTTGTTAAACTCCACTTAAGAAATTGATTTTGTGCCACATTCTGCTCATGCGGAGGGTTTGGAATATATATATATATATATATATATATATATATGAGTGCAAATTAACATAAAAAAAGATTTGAAATAAATCTGATTCTAAGGGTTAAAAATGCAATTAGAAAAAAAATCCTTCAGATTAAAATTTGTTATATTGGCCAGAAGAAAAACAGTTAAACACTTTCATTAATATTTCAAGGAATTTTTTTTTTTTTAAAGATATTTATTTCACATTCAAGATGTTGATTATTTTCATGACCTCCCACCAGGTCAGATTAACACAAGGTCTTTTTAACATGGGGATTTTTATGGGGCATCCAGCGAGGATCAAACTCACTATTCAATAGTAATGAATCTTCGAGAGTAGCTTGCTAACCATTACAAGGGGGGTGGGGGGTTTAAGATGTTGATTAGGATATTTGTGAATGTGTGCTAAAGAATGGGGGAGGAGTACTAAATTGGATTAGAAGAAAAAAATTAAAAAAACAAAATAAACTATTTCTCTGAATTTTTTAGATGAGGCTTGATAATTAGTATTACTTAGACTATTGTCCTCATCTTTATTGTTATATACACAATGTTTCAGCCAATGTTCAAAGTTCCATGATGGCTACCGATTATGACAAGAACGTTCCCGAGTCCAACAAGAAATACCTGAAGAAGGCCGGAGGGTACATCGGCTGAAACGTTGTACAGATAATAATAAAGATGAGGATAATAATCAAAATAATCCAAAATAAGCTAGTTTATATTAGTGGCCAACATTCCATTTGATTATAGAAGTCATCAATAAAATCAATTTTCTCATAAAAATAAATAAAAGACAAAAAAAATTAAGAAAGAAAAAAAAGGTAAATTATAAATCAACACAATGTAAAGAAATAATTTGCAGTGTTTTTTTTTGTTTGTTTGTTGTTTTGTTTTTTTTTGTCTTTTTTATATTAACAAAATATAAAGAACAAATATTAAGAACAGAACTTAAATCAATGTTTTTGCTTATAAATTTTTTTATTGCATTTATTATTTTTGATTAATTCTTTATCCATTCAAGACATAAACAAACAAATTTCTCCTCGACTTTTGCAACGAGCTTGAAGTTCATGGTTTAAAGAAATAAAACCTTTTTTTCCTTTGTTTTTTCTTAAATGAATTAGAATTAAATATTTATACTGAAAAGAATTGAGAGGCACTGGATCCAAACATCAATGTTTATATTTTATTTATTATCCTCGACTTATTTGCACTTTCTGAATTAAATCACAAGAAACATTTAATTCTCCAAATGCTTCATCTGCCAAACAGTTTAATGCTTTTCATACACATACACATACACATGCATATATAGACATATACACACACATATATACACACAGATGATTATCAATAATAAAAATTCTTACCACAATAACTGGGTGCAACATTGAATGGATAAATGTGGAACGTATCCAGAACCATACTTTTGTTTTTTTTTTGGTGATCAAATTATTCAGACAGCAACAGACTTTTTTCTTTGTTTGTTTTTAATTTTATTCTTGCCAAGCATAACTTAACATTTATTACTTTTTTTTTAAATAACGTCACCAAAAAGTAATTAGAGTTTGTAATAAATATCATGAACACAAAAAATTATTACTTAAAATAAGCAGAAAAAATAGAAAAATAAAGTTTTGTGGTCCATATTCCGTACGTGGTATCATAAAATTCAAATAGAATGAACATAAAAAAGGGGAGATAAGCACACATTTACTTATACCCATTCACACTTATATATGTACGTACATAGGCATCCAATTTAGCATACAGGTAAAGAATTAACAACAATAACAAATAAAATCAAATTAATTTTTGCAGTGATTATAGAACAGTATTAATTTTGTATGTATGTATGTATGTATGTATGTATACATGGCATGTATTTTCAAACAAATCAATGAATTAATAAATAATAAGGTACTATTTTTTAAATCAAAGCAATTTTTTTCATGATATATACTTAAACATATGCAGATGTCATAGAAAAAAGTTCTGCATTTATTTGAAAATATACAAATATACACATGCATGTAGATATTAACATATGTGATCAGCAAAGTGTTATAACTACATTAATATCATAAAGCTTCCTTCAAAGATTTCCAACAAAAAATATTCCTGGAAGTACATAGCAGAAAGAAGAGAAATAGTAATATTATATAAATTCGAGCAAAGTTTATAATTTTAAAGATGCTTTCACTCCACCTAATGTATAACAATAGCTTCACCATCCAAACCAGTAAAATAAAAACATTATATAGCAACAATAACAATGTTCAAAGCCAACCTCATTTTAATTTTTTTTTTTTTTCAATTAAACCATTTTACCCATAATAGAAAAAGAATTTATTTAGTTGTATATATTTTTAGATAATGTGTTCCTCTGGTTATCATTTTTTTGGAGGGAGGAGGAGGAGGGTAATTTTTTCTGCATTTTTTTTTTTTGCCTCCTCCATAATTTTCAAGCTTTTGGTTGGCTGGTTGGATGTTTTGTCTTATGGCATATCAACTCTTTCTGGGTCATTTAATGCCAAATCAGGTAATTTTGATAAACAGAGGAATTAGGTTACTTACAGTAGCTGCTGTTGCTTAAATGGTCACCCAATTAAGTATTGAACAGGCTCATCACTGCTTAACTTTGGTAAACTACCAGGGAAGCTTTTGGAATTGAATTAAAATTTTGGTCACACGATTTCATACGATTTAGAAAGTTCCTTAAAACCAGTCTACTCATTATTTTTTGTAAGTGTTAATCTTGTATATATCAATCCAAAACATTACTAATAAAATCATGAAAATATAGATAAAAAAAACTGAACAAAAATAAGTAGATTAGTTCTAAGAGACATCTCAAATCTCAGAGAAACTTTATTTGAAAAAAAAAAATGGAAAAAAAAAATACTGTGTAGATATTTTCAAATTGTTCTGGGAATATAGTTATATTTTTTTTAAAGATTTTTTTTACAATATGGCATTTTCTGGGAAGTGACCAAACAGATTCTTGCAGTACTGTGTCATTATTATTATTATTGTCGTTTTTATTAATACTATCATTCATTTTTTAAAGAAATTAAAGTGTGTTTCTTTTTACTTTTCATTTCTTGAATGAATTTAGTCAAATGTATCTTTATGGCATGTATCAATATTCACCTAATATTATTGACCTTGTGTGCACAAGATAGACATCTGACAATCATGTAACTAAGATCATGTGACCCATTAATCATTTGATGTGTTTAAGAGACATTTTTTTAACCATTAAATAGCTATGTAATACAAAAATCATGGCATGTACTCATGATATAAACACTTCAAATATACAAATAATGTTTCCGGCAATGAAAAATAAATGTACAAAAATCTACATTATTTTTTAAAGGATTCTTTCTTTCTTGGTTTAATTTTCTTCAGATAATCACTTAGAATTTAAGATCCAAAGTGGTTGATATATTATCATTTATTATAAAAGAATTTTTTGTCCTCCCACTTTCTGCTGTATGGTACCCACATGAAACAAACAAGCAACCAAAGGAATTGATTAATGATAGGGGGGTGAGGAGAATTTCTTCTTTTTTATTAAAGGTCATCACAGCAACAAATTTAAAAACAAAATTTGAAGCAAACATATTTGAATAGATTTTTATAGCTGAATTTTTTAAATTTATTTAAATAAAAACAAAAGAATTTTTTTTCTTTTTAAAAGTCAAGAAAATTCAAAACAAAAAAAATCAATGTTAAAATGAAAGGAATTTAAAAATTAAAACACTACGTAGGAAACAAAACATTTGAACATTTCAAGTTCAAATAAATTTTAAAATAAAATGAAATAAAAATATTTTTAGAAATACAGTTTTAATTTTCTGTAGTTGTACCTGACCAGTTAGATACAGCACTGTGAATGGACCTGTTAAAAATAAGGAATTGTAACAGTCATTTGAAGAAAAAAAAAAGATTTTATTTAAAACAATTGACTAATGAGAGCATTAAGTGAACACACATACACACTAGTGGAGATTGTCTGCAAATAAACTCTTAAAAACTACACAATCATGTCAATACACACAAACAAGCAAAAATTCAAAGATTATGAAAATTTCCAAGTTTCTATTGAGCTAAATGAATTCACATTAGGAGAAAATATATGAACATAAGTAAAACATTTCCAAGATTGGCTCAGTAGTAGAAGAGAAAGATAACAACTGAAAATCCTCAGTGTTAAGTCAGTGATATTCATTAGCAAGAAATTTCTTTAGATAGGATATGTCCAAGTAATAAAAAGAGAGTTCTCAAACATCTGTGAAGTATCATGGAAAATAAATATCAC
This sequence comes from Doryteuthis pealeii, assembly GCA_023376005.1. Lineage (NCBI taxonomy): Eukaryota > Metazoa > Mollusca > Cephalopoda > Myopsida > Loliginidae > Doryteuthis > Doryteuthis pealeii. Next base: position 45,354,573 of record CM042153.1, read on the forward strand.
AAATCAGGAAAAGAAAAGTTTAGATTACAAGAGAAATAAAATGGAAATGATGTCAAAAATAGCAGATATTTCTACTTTTGCTTGAAAATTATCTATTTAATGAGTACAAGACTGATTGTAGTAGGCACAGAGGTCCAGAAGTATTGCCCTAAATTCACAAACTAGGTTAAAATCTGATTCAATTGGTCTAGAAATAGAATAATTTTACAATTAATAACAAAACAACTTTCTTCACATAAGCAACCAACAGTTCAAGATCATCTGTTGATTATAATACACTTGATATTCTCATCTTGGTTATTATAATAGTTACAATGTTTCGGCTATTGTATCATCTAGCCTTCTTTAGGTTTTTGTAAAAGTCAGTAACCTTCTCAGATTTTTAAAATAACTGCTGTCCAAGCAGAATGAGAACAATCTATGCATATAGATTGAATTAATTTGAAATTTAATTCAAAATTCATAATAGGTTACTAACTATGAAAAACACCTGAAGAAGACCTGGGAGTAAAATGGCTGAAATGTTGTGACTAAAATAACAACCAAGATGAGGACACTAACCAGAGTACATTAGTGTATAATAAGAATAATTTTTCATCTCAGAAAATCAAATAAAAACCATCTGTTGAGTTTGAAAGCACTCAAAATTATACAGTAAAAAATATTATGCAACTGTTCCGAGATAAAAATTATTTATTCAATAAATATTCTTTGAAGAAAGTTCACCAAAAAGTATAAACTAATGAAAAAGAATAAATCTCACTCTAAATATAATGGTATAACTATTTATTTAATATGAGAAAAAGAAATATGGTTACATTGGCCAAGCAAATTTGTATCAAGTTTGGAAAAAATGTAAGAGACTATTTAAAATAACCATTGGCTGCCCAAGCATTCAGGGTAGATTTTGGCCCCAAATAAAGAAACTGTGCAGAATTTACATTGAATGAAAGTTAAAAGATGTCATGGAGTGATCTGTACAGAAAAACTAAAGTTTATAAACAGTAAGAAATCACTGCAATTTCTTTTTCATAATAAACAAAACTTGAAATAATGGACGGTCTTTTTTTGTTGTTTGTTTTTTTTTTTTTTTTTCTAATCAAGAAAATTTATAAAACACATAATTTACTTGTAAATTTGTGAAGAGAACATTTCTAGCAATTTTCAGGAAAGTGTAAGTATGTTGAGGATACTCTTAATACAAAGTATCTCTGGAATTTTATTTTAAAATATTTTAAATCCTTTCTTATTCACATGATTTGACTAATAAAATTTGTAAAAAATAATAATGATTTTTTTCACTTGCCCAACAATGATAACAAAAAAACAATCTTCTTGAATGTATCCATCACAGTTTAAAAGTTAGATGAACTTGAGTGACGTCATTTTGAAGATTTTTTTTTTTCTCAAAGATGTGCCACTGAAACTGATGCAGGTCCAGCCCACTTTTATTCCCACTATTAACATCAGTACATACATACACAAAAAGAATGAACAAAAATATGCATATCTATTTTACAGAAATGTCACAAGGAAGAAACTTTGAGTTTGTCCTCTTTTGGAAGATGATTGGTTCAATCTGTATGACACATTTTTTTTTAATTTTATTACTGTCCAAATTCTTATATTTTAATATATTTAGAGAAAAAAAAACCTTCATGATGATTATAAAAATTGATAAGTGAATTTCCTTAAATCTCTCTTTCAACATTTATTAAAAGCTCAAAATACCACAAAAATACTTTACCAATGAAAAAAGATAAATAAAACTAATTGTTAAAAGATATTTAAATAAAATAAACATTATTCTTATTTTAAAATTCATTTTAACACAGGTGGCAAACTTTGTTTAGTTGAAAAATGGTCGGAATAATTTTTTGCTCAATTGAAAATAATTTATAAACATTATTTGCATGTAATAATTAATAAATATTTAATCACCTACTTTCCAAAATGGAAAATCATTTAATCTGCATTTAAAAAATTTTTTTTTCTCACATTTACTCAAATTGTAATGAGTTATCATTTATAGTTAATACAAACCTCAACTTAAAATTATTTTTTGAATAAAACTCTTAAATATTAAACTTATACTTTTATGCTATTAATTGTAATCTAAAAATATTACTAAAGGCATCCATTTTAATGTAAGGATTATCATGTTGATCTCACAAGCTTCTAATCCCATGTATACTCACTTTTCACACATTATTGAAAAATCTGTGGCAAAAAGTTTGCTGTACCTGTTTTTAATGAAACTACCATTTGTTATTCATAATTTGAAGTTTCTAATGTTCTTGCATGCAAAGGATGCAGAGTGTAAGTTCAATTCTCAGTGAATTCTCAAGAAAAAAAGTTTTTTTCAACAAATATCTATCAATATGGCAACATTTGTTTTTTGTTTTTTAATCTAAAAGTGGAAAAATGTAAAGCCATTTGTTTCAAGCATTCATGTTTGTTAAATACAATGTGTGGTGATTTGCTCTAATAAGGGTTAAAATAAAACCATCATTTAATATAAAATCAAGATAACGTATACTCTTAAAAAAAAGAAAAAAAAAAACATCAATCTCTGGTAAATTCCTTAACAACTCACTTTTAATCAGCCTTTTTTTGATATGTGATTTTTATGTGTAGGTTTTTTTTTTAAACTTATTTTAATAGAAATTAAAACCAACTTTACAGAAAAACAAGAGCTCAACCCAAAGCAACAATAGGTAAACTGATCCATTTACAGTGCAAGATCTGATCCATAAAGGATCCAATTTATTCATAACCATTTACATTTACCAAAAGTTTATATAAATCAAGTGTTTTGGAAAATAAGTAAATAATTTGTTCATCATATGATGAGTAAATAGCTAACTGATCAGAGCACAATGAGAAGAAAAAACAAAAAACCTTGTCACTTTAATAATCAAGCCAAAACACAAATCCAAATGGATCAGTGTATAATAATGTGAATCCCTCACCTCAGATATTCAGACAGAAATAAAGAAAACATCAAATTGTAAAAAAAAAAAGAAAAATGTTATGCAAGCTGCATTTATATTTCATGATAAACCAAATTATTTATGGATACAAAGAAAGAAAAGCAATCATTATGTCATATGATAGAATTCTGTTGTCAGAAAGCAGAACTATAAAGAAATGTTTTCTCATTCTTCCAGATGTTCAAATCTCCAAATCACTTCAGCAAAAGAGCAAGATGTGCAAAAAATCAAGTTCAACCTATTCCATACCAAGAAAAATTAATTATAACCAGAACGAGAATACTTTCTATTATTGAATATTTAAGACTAGAAAGAGTCTTTTTTTTTGTGTATATATATATATATATATATATATATATATATATATATATATATATATATAACAAATTACTTAATAATAAAAGAATCACTGATTTAAATACAACTTTATATCAAAACATGGCATATTGCATTCAGAATTTCTTTTTAAAAATTCCCCACCATGATAATTAAATAGTTCCTATTTAAACAGAATATGTCTCAAAGAAGAAGAAGAAAAAGATTTTTTTTTAAGTGTATCCCTAAACACTGCTTGTACATGTCAACTGAGCACCATACATTCAAATGATGAGCAATTTGTTGAATGGAACCTTTAATACAAAAGATGACATATAACCAAAACGTTTGATAATGAAAATGGTTGAATGTCTTCAGATGTGAAACCATCTACCCACCAGGTAAAGACTGGAGATTTGCCAATGAAAACTTTTCTTTCAAATTCTAATACAAGAAAATATCAACTAAATAAACCAAAATGATTAAATGTTCTTTGAAGAGAACACGATAGAGATGAAAACTGAATAAAAAATGTTCAAGTTAAAACTATGAATGTTTTAAAATGAATTTTATACTACCACCTGATAATGGATGCCCCATACTTGCAATCTTGGGTCACATCCTACCCATGACAAATGGCTTGGGTAAATACCTACTCCCACCTGATGATGAAATTTGTAGGATTACAAACATAAAAAGAAAATTACAAGAAAAAATGAAATTCTAAACCAGATTTTTTTTTTTGGTCTAAAAATAGAAATTTAAAAAAATAACAACTGATTTGAATGAAATATCTGATAGCAACACAATATGAAAAGTTTTGTTGCATGTAACAACAAATAAAAAAAAATATATGTTCTAATCACAGTAGGTCTGGTCAGCCATTTTGAAATATTGAATTAAAAAAATCCCAAATAATTAAAAAAAAAAAAAAAAAGAAAAAAAAAAGATACAAAGAAAAAAGAAATCAGAAAAAAGAAAAAGCAAAAAAATAAAGAAAATCTATACTTTTTCTTTTTGTGATCTTTTTTTTTCAGAGTTTCTTTTCTTTTTTTTTTTTCTTTTTTTTTTTTTTTTTTTTATTTGTGCAGAAATTTAGAAATATTCCTTTCTGCTTGTTTAATCAATAGATGTGGAATTCTTCTAATGAATCTGCCACCAACAAAAAAAAAAAATGATATTGAAATAAGGGTGGATAATATTTCATAATCATTGAGTCACTGTTTTTTTTCTATCACCTTCCCTCTCTTAGAGGCAGTGACAGTTATGTCCAGTTATTAGTCACACTAAGATACAACCATTTATGATCAACTGGTGGGTACTTTCCATTTTTCAACATCCTCACGGCGCGCATCAGGGACAAGCTGGTTACGCATACCCCCAAGAACATTGGATGTGGCCTCTGAAGCTAGAATGATTGGCTGCACAATTGTTGGGGGTATCTGACGGATGACTCCTCCCACAGCACCTGTTACACCTTTCTGTTCATGTTCTTCTGTGGCGGCTCGTACAATTGATTCTGCCGTCTCTGATATACCCTGCAGAAAATAGACAGAATAGATGCTTTTATATTTGTAAGTAAATGCTGAAACAATTAAACTTGAAAATGCTTTTATAGATAAACATTTTTTAAGTATGTATAGACACAAAAAGTAGCAAAAGGCTCAATATTAAAAATACTTCATGTATATATTAAAAGTTTTCTTTTATTATTAAAAGTATGTATGATAGAATCATGTTGGAATAATCTCAGAAAACCGGAATATATAAAGTTTTTCTGATTGGCTGGTTGGATTTTATAGCATGTCAACCCTTGTTGGGTTATTTTATGCCAAAGATGTTTTTGTTTTATTCATTCTTGATGGGTATTCAATTTTTTTAAACTCATCTTTTTTTTTTGTATTTTTAGATTTTTTGGACTGTTGTCCTCATCTTTATTGTTATATACACAACATTTCAGCCAATGTGCCATCCGGCCTTCTTCAGGTGTTTCTTGTCAAATTTGGAGGGCACATCGACTGAAACATTGTATATATAACAATAAAGATGAGGACAACAGTCCAAAAAATCTAAATAATACAAATTATTAAGCCTCATCACAAAAATTCAGACAAATATCATTTTTTTTAAAACACATTTTTTTTTTCAAAGTCATTTTTTTATCTATTTAACCCATCAATGGGACTCTATAAAGTTTGGTTCTTGGTTCTTCTACATGTTAAACATAAAAACCAGGAATAAAAGTGAAAGTAAAAGCCAGACATAATACCATACATGTAAAAATTCAAGTCCAAACTATTCTATAATAATGAAGAGTTTTCATTTATCTGTAATGAAATAGTTAAAATGTTAAATCAAAGCAAAACATTTATTTGAGCAAAACACTTAAAATGCTCTAATTTAGCGTATTTAGCAATCCAGCCCAATTTTCAGCTGAATGATAATTTTGTGTGATCTGCATATTTGTTAAATGTTATTTTTTTTTATCATTTTAATCATTCAAATTCTTGATTCTTCATATAATGGAGTTAATTATGAAAGGCAAATTAGAATCCTTCACTGATTCCTAAATAGAAACACTAATGTTATAACATCTGCCAGTCTAACAAAGACTATGTATCTGTTTCCTGAATCTCAGCACAGGATTGGATAAGGTTGTATAGAAGACTAGCAGTTGCCCATGCTGCAAATCTCCCCTCTTCACAACACCAATACTTATCTAAATAAAGATCAAAGCATAATACAACTTGTTATTAGTGTTGCCAGAATAAGGCTAACACAATGCAATATCATCATGGAAAAATTTAAATGATTAACTGTTATAAACAAAATGGAGGGAAAATAGTTGGATGCAAACCTTTCCCAAGAGTATTAGTGTTATGTGAAATGCAAACAGCTTCATGCAGCATTTGAACTCGTGTTGCCATGTCTATTTCCTATAACAATTACCATTACACCATGGGCACCTCCATTTTTGACAATTTGTATTTCCATTTTATCTATCTATTAATAATGGAGATTCACTTCCAGTTTTTGTCTGTAACAATAACTACGTCACTGCTTACGTCACTATACCAGAAAACGTCATAACAGAATAAATACACTCAAAATTTTAGCATGCAACATCAGACAGTTTTTTAAAACAAGTTTTAATAGATACATCCCCAGTATCATATATTTATATATAGTTTGTTTTATTTTAATAGATATTCAAAGTTAATAGAACTTAGTTTTGATTTCAAATTGTTTTTTTTTGTTTTTTTTTTACCCCTTTAATAAATTTGATGATTTCATGATTTATGGTTCAAACTCTCCGACATTTAATTTTTAACTTCCACCTCCTCAAGCAATATCTTTCAAAAATTTATTTTTACATCGCCTGGAGGGTGTTTTTTTATTTTGCTAGTATCATTAATTTGAGTTAACTTGTCTAATCATTGCTGAATTGTTTATTCTTTATTTTACATTATCTTATAGATATTGAGATATTTTATTATCAATATTCTCTTTAAAATATTCTCTTTGAAACCATTATATTGAGATATTTTTATCTAAGTAAGATAATCTTTTTTACTAAAGGCAGCATTTACCAATTAAAGATTAGGAGACCATTGAAAAGACTTGCAGGAGATTCTAAATCGTCTGGACACTGTGGTCAAAGCCAAAGGTGATTTCTTTGAATAAATTTGATGTATACTATTTCAAGATATTTTCATGTAATTTTGGTAAATATATCTGATAAGGTGAATTTTATTTTCATTTTTGCATAATTTAGATGACAATTTACCCATCGCACGCTGTATATCAGAAAGTGTACCCAGGTTACTGAATACCCCACAGACATTACTTCCCTAAAGTGATAAACATTTTACCTGTTTTAAGACAATGTAAGCATTAGTCATTCCTTCTCTAATGTCAGTGGGTTGTTTTGACCGCTTGTGGACACGGCGGTGTTGTCGAGCAGGGGTACGTACACTGGGACCAGGTGATACCATATCATAGGTCAGCATTGCAAGGTACTAAAATATAAAAACACAATTAAGCAATTTTTATCATACAATAAAATGAATACAACAGCGTATTAGCCGAAGAAGATACTATTCAAATAGAATGTTATTTAAAATATATATATTATATATATATATATATATATATATATATATAATGTGGCAAACAAAGATATTTTTTTTTAATGACATTATGCATGTTCAATATATTTGACAGCTTATAAGTGCCCTCCCCATTTACATTAAGCACTGTATTACAGACTTAGGGTTTGTACGAATACAAATAATTGTGGTCTCTGATGTTTCAGTAAACATTAGTCTACAATATACCTCAGCTATGCATATAAGCTCCTCATCTATTTTTTTGCCTGAGTACAGTATAAGTAGGAATACCTGTGCTTGTATTGATCATATATGTAATCATTTACTGTAATCAAACTATATTACCTGTACATTTAAACTTAAACAAATGGAAACATATTTATGGTATTGCAATTTTATTCTTCATCAGGCTCTTTCTCTGTCTGTCTGTCTGTCTCTGTGTGTGCGTGCGCGTATATGAATAGTGCATAGGAAATAGCGGGAACAAGAGAGTTGCATTTGATACTTACTTGTATAGATTTTACAAGTCTGTTGGTCAGTTCAAGCACAGCCATAGCAGTAGATGTGGTAAAAGAACTGGCTCCTCTCTGGAGACCTCTTACTATCCTTCCGTCTCGTCTGTACTGTTCTATGGGCAGCCAGAATAGGTCTTTGATGCCTTGGACTATGAACATATAAACAAACAAAATTTCAATTTCCTAACAGGAAATATTATAATTAACTCAAGTTAATTTCACTAACAAACAAAAAAAAAAAAAAAAAAAAAACTATCCAGATAAAAACTGAGCGAAAAGATTTTTTTTAATGGATGAAAAAATCTGGAGATCTTTCTCACTAAATCATTGTTCTATTGGTAGAAAGGCTAGATATGGTGATGAAGTAATTGATTTTAAAGGCACGTCAACCCGTCTAGGGTTATTTTATGCCTAGAGGTTAGGGAATCCTGTTCACTGTATATTCATATTATATTTTCTGTGTAATTGTTTCTTAAGAGTTTTTTTCCCAACACATTCCTATTGGATACAAATAATTTTTAAACAGATTTATTTGACCTATGGATAGAACCCTAACAGGTACTACCATTCATTTTTTTTAGTCCTTTTTTACATTTAATTTTCCGATTTTGGGTACTTATTTTCTACCAAAATTGCTCCTTTAAAAAACATTTTTTTTCTATTCACATCTTCGGTCTTTTTATATATATACTGTAATTAGTTTCAAAAGTATATAACCCCACTGATATTTTGCACCCCAAAATAGGAGGGGGGATTTAAAGTTAAATGACTTGAAAAAAATCAGAAAATTTTGAAATAAAATAACTGATGCATTATAAAATTCATTCATTGATAAATCAACACTGAAAATTTCATTAAAATTGGATAATTCCTGATTTTTGGTAATTTTTTTTCAATCGGAGGGGTTGATTTGATTTTGTAAAATACGTCTATGATGTCATCTTTGTTGATACCTAATATAAACTATTACATATTGATACATAATTTCACATTGTTAATACTATGCTGTTAAATTCAATTATCTTTGAGAACTTTCTAAAACCAACATGGCTGAATTAAAAGTAGAACACATGGACTCCATATAGACAATCCTGACAATCTGGACAAAGAAATAATAATTACAACAAATATCTAGAACTAGAGATTATCTTTTTTTTTTAGATTAAAAACTAATATTAAAAAACAAAATTATCTTACTCAATTGTACAACCGAGTGGATGGGCCCCACTCCTCCTAAGATGCGGGGTATTTGGTTCTTTTTGATGTCATCCAACCAATCAGTCAATAGAGAAACCAAAACCCGATGAATTCCAAGCAACCTAGAATAAACAAAACAAAAAGATTTCACTCACTACAATTCTGACTATGGCAAAAAACAGCACATCATAGCAAGATTTTTAGTAGAGCAATACACTTAAAATGCTTTAACTCAGAAAATAAAGCGATAATGATAATGAAATTTATTGCTTACAGTGCTCAGGTGCACTACAACTCCTCAAATTATAGTACATAGAATAATGTACTAATGTCAGGAACATGAATAGCATACAGTAATAATATACATGTATGTGTGCATGTGTATGTGAAGGGGGTTATCAGGTATAGTTTTGTCGAATTACAGCAACTCTGAGCGTGAAAAAATGTTTCCAAAAGTCATGTGAGCTATGCTGTTTGTCTGACAATCCAATTTGCAAGTGAATCATAATTTTGTGGGGTTTGCATTCAAACAAGATACTATTTGTTAATCATCCAAATTCTTGATATAATGAAATTATATAATTAAAACCTTTCACTCCTTTCAAAATAGAAGCATCAATATCATCATGGACAGGTGTTACAACAGGAACTCAATGGGTTCACAATTCATCTAATACATTATAAGGATCTGATTTTTTTTATCATTGTAGATCATCATAATACAGCAAAAATAGCATTTTGTAGCAAAAAATTTAATCACTACATTTTTAGTATATCAATATATATATATACTAGAAAAGAATGTGACCCATTGGGTAACCTATTGAGCTCTGGGTAGATAATTGTGATCAGGAAAAAAGTTGGTTTGCAAAGCGAATTAAATTTAAAAATAAATATGACAGGAGTGCATTGACAAAGAATAAGGTTATGTTGAAATATACAGATTCATATCTCTTGTTAAAATCCTTCTTATTTCTTATATTACAAGATTTAACTAATAAATATAACATTAATTTTGTATAGAGAAAGTTCATATGAAAATGAACAGTGTTAAACAATATCAAACCAACTGACCCATGTCTGTAGTTGACTCTTCGTAATTTGAGCTCTGAGCAATTGAGTTGAGCCAAACCAACAAGTAATCCAGCAATAGTACCCTACAAAAAATTAAAATAATAATGAATTAGAATAAAAAAATAAATAGTAAAACATCATCAAAATAAAAAAAAGACTATTTGGTTGGTTGGTTGGTTTTACAGCATTAAATGATACTATGCATGTTTAATATATCTGACAGCATCCACATCCCCATTTCCATTTAATATCACAGCATCACAGAATTAGTGTAGGTACAAATAATTGTGGTCACTGAAGTTTAGGTAAACATTAGCCTACAATATACCTTAGCTATGCATATAAGACCCCCCCCCCCCAATAAACATCTATACATAAACAAATGTATTTATACTGGTGGAAAATAAAAAAAAGACTATTAGAGGTAATCTAAAATAAGGAATATAGATAATATTCAGCAAATGTGCATGTGTATTTAAATCATCAGCATACAAGTTGTTGGGCTTTCTTGGGTATAGTTATGTACTAAGCTTAGCTTAGATATGGTACAAGGCCAGAAATATGGGGCACCCAGTGATAATCGAACTCACTAACAATGGTCTGCTAGCTTGCTAACCATTACATATTTACTAAGCTTTGCTTATATGTGGTACAAGGCCGAACGTAAGAGGCGCCAAGTGAGGCTCAAACTCACTAGTCATGGTCTGCCAGTCTAACTGACTATTACACCACGAGAGGCACCCTATATTAAGCATAGCTTAGATGCAGCACAAAGCCAGAAGTATGGGGCACCCAGTGAGAATCGAACTCACTAACAATGGTCTGCAAATCTAGCTTGCTAATCATTACACCATGTGAGCAAAATCGTCACTTCTACATATAGACTTTATCTACAATGAGAAAAGCAGCAGTAACTTCCGGTAGAAATTAGCCAATAGGCTTGCAAGACAAAAGACTTATAAGATTGTTTACTTAGTCACTGCCAAGAAAGCCGTCTGACTTATATCTTGGCTGAAGGTTTACTAAAAACTTGGATTAACCATTATTCTTCTTTTTAACACAACAACAACAACAACAACTACCAATGACTTCAAGGAATTTAACATAGGTAATTGTAATGACAAACAATAACACCAATAGACTTTAGAAAGCTTTATTCTACTTAGAATAATTGGTATGCTTACTGAGAGTTTATATAGTCTAGTATTCGCTAGTTCTCCAAAAGGGAGGTAATCATAAAATAGGGGAAGTAACTCTCAATTACTTATTACAGTAATATTTAATGTCTTTCCACACAACAATCCAACTGCATATGCATCAATGGAATATAAATGTAAACAAAGATAAAGTTTTATCCAAGTAGGTTACACTCAGTTAATGAATGTATATCCTTAAACAAACTAGACTAAATCATTTAGATGAATGATATGGTGTTTTTTACAAGCTAAGCAAAGGAAAATATTATGGAATAACTTAATAGTGAAGAAAAAAATATATAGTTAATTGACAAAAAAAAAAATAGAATTAATACTTAGTTGCCCCTCCTCAAGCTTTTATAACAGCCTTAATTCTTTCAGGCATGAATTTCACTTGTTTGTTTAAGGTATATCTTATGAATCCAGAATGTTCAGTTATTGAACAAAAAATGTTTTGCATCTTATCTTTTATTAGTTTATTTACTGCTAAATAAAAAAAAAACCAAGGTGAACATCCTCTAAGTGTGCTAATTCCATAATTTCTGTCAGGGGTAATATATAACATAATAACAAAAGGTTTTAAACAAATAAGTTGTTATAAAAAAGAACTAAATCACTCCCTTAGTTTATGTGCAAAGAAGTTTGAAAACATGTTTTTAAGATTGTCTTAGTGGAAGAAAAATTATAAATTATTTCTTGAATAACTTACTTGTTCCATGTCAACTCTCTTTCCATTGTAATCAAGACGGATATGCAGATCAGGGGAAAATACAACAGACCTTAAAATATAAATAAAAATCAATAATAGAGTATTGTCACTTAGATTACTTTATTGGTTTAATTAATATTTATAGTCTATGATACCATTTAATGATGAAGGCAGTCTTTTTTGCATGCAAGTATATGGTTTCAAGTAATTAATAAATAATGCATTGTAAGTAATCATAGGTTCAAGTAACAATTTTTAATACAAATAATTTGCACACAGTTATATGATTTCAAGTATTCCTATCTAATAACAATAATTCTAAAACAGATCTATTTGACCAATAGATAGGACTCTCACAGATACTACCACTCAATGAACCTGGGAGTAATGGCAATGAAGTGGTGAGTCCAGACACCACTCTAGAGCTCCAGAATCTCACCATTAAATATAGATTAGTATCATAGCCAAGACACTCTTTTTGGGGAGGAGTCTTACCCCTCTGTAGGGAATATAGCATATTCTAAGCCCCACTAACAGGGTAACTTTTTATCTGAATAAAAAAAATTGAATTACCAATGAACCACATTAGCAAGAATTGTTAATTTCATTCATACATTTTTCTTAGAGAAATACAAGAAAAATGTTTAGATATTTGTGTTGAGTAAAATTGCTTGTGGATTGAGTAAGGAAGAACAAAATTGGGCCCAAAAATTCTGCCCAATAAAATTTTGTACTGTGTTAGAAATGCTTGTCATGAAAATCATTTGAGAGATTGAATTCAGCACAGTATAATTATCATATCTGAATATGATATGCTTATAATAGAGCTAGTTTTTGTGAACAGCTTAAACCTATTGGTGCTTCACTCTCCCCACTAGCAGGGCAAGAAAAGATAACCTCACTATTTTTTTTTTATGTATATATTTAGCAAATCCCTCAACCACAGGTAGGATGTGACACAAGTCAAATTTTAAGTGAGATACAGTTGATTTGAATTCAGAATTTTCCTTCTTCTAGATTGGTTACCGTACCAAAACAATCCAATCTGCCCCACTATTTACCCATAGCTAGAGAGATAAGTGGTAATTTCATGCCTTTCCCAATGGTATCAGCCCAAAGTAAAAGACAAACAACCTTGTCCAGGATTTGAACACAGGTTTGTTGCAGAGTCTATTTCCTAAGATGATAACCGTTACACCATGAGCAGATTACAAATAAAACCCTGAATAATTTTTCAGTTTAATTCCATCTATTTTGTTTCCTTTTGCATATAATTAAGAAAGTTATTTTAAAAGTATATCACACTATCAATATCATCATCTTAGCTTATATAATTTACCCAGCTGTAACTCTCATTCTCTGAGAGAGAGAGAGAGAGAGAAAGAGAGAGAGAGAGAGAGAGAGATGTTACAAAATAAAGTAAAGCATAGAAAAATACTAACTTGAAGTAGGTTGGCTGAGATGGTGGTCGGTTTTCTTTTGTTTCTGAATATGTTGAGGTAGGTGAATCAGTGGGAAGGTTCACTGATTCTTTAACATCAAATTTAATTAAAAGTTCTTGTTGCCGTTCCACTTCTTCTGTGTTGGGGACAGATTGTGTGGCTGTACTTAAAATTGGGAGTGGAGCACTGGAATGGGATGACCTTCGGGAGCCATCATTTTTTAATTCATGTTCTGGTGACCTTCGAGGTTTCAGATCTTCTGTGGAAGATCCATACATGATGTCCGTCATGAACTTCATGAGGAAAAATAAGGCATCCTGAAAAATAAATGAGAAATTAAGGAACATCATTTTTTTTTTAAAAAAAGGAAAGAGAAAGAAGAACAAAATAAAAAAATTATAAAACAAAACAAAATAGATCTGATAAATGAGAGAATTATTTAGCAGTCCATGATTATATTGATGCTTCTATTTTTGTAGGAGTGAAGCATTTTATAGTTATCACTTTTATATTGGGAGTTCAGATGATTAAAAAATAACATTTAGCATGAATGCTGACCCCACAAAATTATCATTCAGTTGCAAATTGGACTGGAAATTGAATTATTCTTTAACTTAGAGCATTTTTAAGTGTATTAGTGTAATAAAAAAAAATCACAATGATGAGCAGTTTTTGCTTGATTACAATTGCATATACATAACAAACAAACATAAGAATTTTAATGATAGATAGATAGATAGATAAAATAAATGTATACAAGATTCATAGGCTGACCAAGATACTCTCACTGAAAGTGACCAAATGAGGTTTATTATTCAACATAGTTCCCTTTGCAGTCCACACACTTCTTCCATCGGTGTTGCAGTGCTTAGATTCCATTGATCAAAAAAGTCAACAACAGCAGATATGATGTCAGCCTATGGACTTATCAACCTAGGCTCATACATAGAGAGAGACAAACCATAGACATCATGATAGTGTATAATCTATTCATTCTGTTTTTTGGGTTTTTTTTTAATGTCTAACAAAGTAACATGAGAGTATATATGATTTTGTGGAAATCTTATAAATTAATAACTTACCTGATCAATATTTAATTTGATGGGTTGTACAGATATTTTGAGTGCACACTCTTCAGCAGGAACGGCAGGGTCTGGACGTGTGTGTAAGGCTTTAATTACCAACTGCAATCAAATGCAACATTTGAAACATTTATTATAAATTGAGGAAAATGTTACTAAAACTTCAATGAATTTATCAAATGTCTTTAAATATTTTGCAAAGAAATTCACCATTAGATCATTGTGTGAACAACATGTGGTTATTCATATTATATTCTGTAGGTAATGTACATACTTCAACTGTTAATATGAATTTACCTAACCTCTCAAGCAGGATATGAAACAAGGTGAATTTTTTAAGCAGTTTAACAGCTTTGAATTCAGAGTTTTCCTTCTCCTAGACTGGTTCTCATACTAAGGTTAGAGGCCAATCTGTCCTAATATTTAACCCATAGCTGGAGGGAGAATAGTTATATTCATACCTTTACCAAGGGTATTAAGCACTATGTGAAATGCAAACAGCTTTATCTTAGATTTGAACTTGGGTCACCATGTCCATTTTCTATGATAATAACCATTACACAACGAATACCTCCTAAAACTTATTAAAAGGAAAATAATGAAAAAGAACTTGAATTAATAAAATATTTTAAGTCTTTTAGACAGGGCCAGGGGTGCACCCTCCATACTTTGGTGCATTTTACTCGGTCAATTTTTTGCTTTTAAGTCTTTTAGACAGGGTTAAGGGAGCAACCTCCATACTTACTAGACCAAGCTTTGTGCAACTTTTTCTTCTTTTCTAAAGTGAAAATTAATCTCAAGGTTAAAAAGATTTGAGAAAAAAAGGACATTAGAGGAAATATAATTTATGGGTGATTCAACTAATGTTTCCATTAGTCAAAACCCCATAGAGAAATTTTCAGACAAGGGTACAGATCCTGCTGGGATAAGTGTGTTGAATAAGGGGACTATAATGAAGAAAATGAATGTTTTATTCATTGTTCATTTCTGTCTTGGTAAATACAGTTTCAGTTTCAGTTTCAATATTTTTTTAACACATTTTGAATGTTGAAAAAGATGTATGAACTCATTGTAAGTTATCAGTTGGTTCCTCATGTCTTTGAGGAGGATGTATCCAAGACAAAGACTAAACTGCCCAAATGTGATAAATCAACTCTTTAATCTGAGTTCAAATTGGCAGGATGTGGTGATGTTATTGTAATATAATGTGATCATCATAGCTGTCATCAATAAACTCACTGCTATGTCAATTTGGATAAAGCCCCTTATATACACAATAACTTATGCATATTCATATGTGATAGTAATATAAAGACTCAAACCTGTGCATGCACACTCCTCATATTAGAAATCACTGTTTATACAAAAGACACATAAATCAGTGTGTCCTCTTTGCAAGTAAGTGGAAGTTATTACACACCACACACACCACACACACATATATATATATATATATATATATATACACAGAGAGAGAGAGAGAGAGAGAGAGAGAGAAAGAAACTATACCTACCATGTTAGCATATGTCTGTCTGGGGGTAGATTCTGATGTGTATTGATAGAGGAACTTGTTGTAAGGGGAAGATGATAACCGGTCAAGTACTTCAACGTCATGAATGAGCAACACCTGGCGGGACACCTGCTCACAATTAGCTGGGTAAGTCTCATGCAACAATCGAACCTGAAGAAAATCAAAGAAGAAAACAATGAAAACCAAAGTTATAATACTGTATAGTATATTATCTACCATAATTCATAAATAACAGCACATCTGTGCACACACACACACACACACACATATATATATATATATTTATGTGTTAGGAAGACCTAATGAAAATAGAGTTGCTCCTCTTGATCAGTAGGGGACTGTTGGGAACCTGGAAGTGGGGTTTCCGCCATGTCACTTTTTGGGTTTCGGACTGAGTAGATGCACGTGCAGAGCACGGTTGAGCTAGTTAAGTCACTTTTAGGGTAGAAGCATTCTCTACCCTGTGTTAAATAAAACCTTGTTAATTTTCCAACAACCTGGTCTTGCATTATCATTCAGTCTTCCGTATTTTATCTGTATGTAAAAACATAACATTATGTTAATTGATTGTTTTGTAAAATGCAAGAAAAAAATTAAATTATATTTACCATTAAAAAAAGAAAACGATTTATATGACAGAATTTTTAAGAATAAGAATATTTGCACCCAATATATGATTATTTTTTCACTTATGTGAATCCTTCCACACTAGCAGGATGCAACACAAGGTCCATTTTTTAAGCAGAGTTTAACAGGTTTGAATTCAGAGTTTTCCTTCTCCGAGACGAGTTGCCATACAAAGGTTAAAGAGCCAAGTATGCCTTACTATTTACCCATAGCTGGAGAGAGAATAGTTGGATTCATATCTTTACCAAGAGTATTAGTGCTATGTGAAATGCAACCAGTCTTGTCCAGGATTTGAACTCATGTCGCAGTGTCCATTTCCTACATCGATAACCATTACACCACAGGCACCTCCATTTTTTTTTTGCCACCTATGTCCAAATTCCAGCACTTTTATACTACCTATTTTTGAATTTATGTATAAAATGCACCAAAATATTTGTGCTGCTTCTAATGTGCACTCTGAATAAGAAAAGTTTGGGAACTACCGCGTGAGACTATGACCATCCTTTAATATTTAGTATAAAGGAAAACATCTAATAAACAAAAAAGTGGACAAACTAATACCTTAGATAACTGTAGTTCCATAAGGGTATTTGTATCTCTCCCAGGTCCACCTTGGTCGTAGGGTGTCTGTGTTCGATTTCTATCTTTCTTTGTCTTTTTATGAAATTCTATTTCAGCATCCCTGAATTCAAAAGAAAGAGCATAAAGTTTCATATGGTAAAAATCAAAATAAATATTTCTCAACCATAAATAAAAATGAGGAAATTGTCAGTTAACCATAACAAATATCAATCAATGTTTTTTTTTTTTATAGTAAGACAAGAGAAAAAAATGTTTAACAAATAGGCACTATTTGTGAGATGTTCACAAAAATTGCTATATTCACATTTTAGATCCGACCAATGTTCTGGAACATTTTACATATTATAAATATCTGCTCCAATCTTAAATTATATATACATTATTTCTAGAAGGCCCATGTATCAATTATTAAAGTAATGTTTAAAAAATGTATAACTAACCACTTGAGTGAATTTTGATACTATATCTCACTATATTACAACATGAAGGATCCCAATTTTAACAAGAAGGTTCCCAAGTTCAAAGAGAAGGTTCCTGAGTTTGACAGGAAACACCTGAAGAAGGCCAGAGGGCACATCAGCCGAAATGTTATGTAGATAACAATGAAGATGAGGACAATATTCCGAATAATCTAAATAATACAAATGAATTTTGATAATTAAAGAAAAAGTTATTTTTCTGTTACATTGACATACTTTTTCCATTTAAGATTTATTTTGAAGCTTCAATGCTTTAATAAGAGAAAATTAATTTATAGTTACAAATAAAAGTTAACTTCAACACGTTGTTACTACTACTACTACACCTACTAGTACTACTACTGCGGCAGCAACAGCAACAACAACAATAATAATAATAATAATAATAATAATAATAATAATAATAATAAATAGAAGTGAATATCATTCAGTAAAAAAGTTGAAAGAAAAAGAAAAGAATACCTCAAAAGAATATGAAAACTCTGCAGCATAAATCTAATCAAAGGAATAAATACCTAGACAGTCTCCTTTGTAAGATACTCTGGACCCTTCTTAAACTGGATGAGACAATCTCAAAAATATAAACCATGAAACAAAGAAATTGCTGATGATGCACAAGGTGTTACATTTGAGATGGCATAAACTGACTCTACATGACAAGAAAAAAAGGAAAGAGAACTTGCCAGCTTTAGGTGTAGATGCAATAATTCAGGGACTCAAAGAATATACAAAAAAAAGAGCAAAGAGAGATTGATAACAGCAACAAGTAACATCAAAAACATCAAGAAAACAATTAACAAAAGATCTAGAAAACAAAAATGGAAGTAAAACAACTATATGGATACTTCAAGCAACAAACTAAGGGAATTACACATGAGATGACCTGGCTAGAAAGAGGAAACTTGAAGAGAGAAACTGAATCTTTATTGATAGCAGCATAAAATAATGCTATAAGGACTAATTATCTATGAGCTGAAATTGATATATATGTAGAATAGTGGAGCCTATGTGGTGATAGAGATGAAACAGTTAATCCCATGATAAGTAAATGCAGCATACTAGTATAAAAGGGAATACAAGAGCAGATATGACTGGGTGGGAAAGATGATCCACTGGGAATTGGATAAGAGAGTGAAATTTGATCATATTGAAAAAACACACAAATTAGAATCTGTGCTAGAAAATTAAATGCATAGAATTATCTGGAACTTTGAAATACAAATTAATCATCCAGGCCAAAATACCAGATTTAGTTTTAATTAGCAAGAAGAAAATAAACTTGTCATCTAATGGATTTTGCTATTCCATCAGAGTACAGAGTGAAAATGAAAGAAAGTGAAAAACTTAACAAATACATGGACCTTGCCAGGAACCTGAAAAGGTTGGTGTAGTGAGATAATCAATGGCGTGTTATCTCATTTACATATGTGTATTACTGCAGGAGATATATAGAGACACTTTAGGGGACTAAGAAATTAGCTACAAGAAGCTGAACCCAGTGCTAAGATTAAGCACAAATAAATACTGCTGCAACAAGGAACACAAAACCACACCTCACAACAGTTGGAAAACATGAAGGTGACAATAATAATATCAAAGATAGTTGGAGCCCTTGGAACAGTCCCTAAGAACCTGGAAAAGAGACTGGGTGAACTGGAAGATCAGATGAAGAATTGAGGTCATCCAGACCATTGCACTAATAAAATCAGTTAGGATACTAAGAAGGGTGTTAGAAATCAAAGGAGATTTGCTATCACACAGACTCCAGTGAAAACAAAAAACACACCAGTTAGAGGTGAAGTGAAAAGATCACAAGGAATAAAATAATAAAAGAATAGAAGACAAAATTTTAGCAAAACTTAGAAAGTAGCATACTGATAAAGAAAAACAGTTATATTCTTCTTTTTTTTCTCCATTTTTTAAAGCAAAGCAAACACAAACCAGTATTATTTTTATTAACTTCTATTAATGAAACACATATGATGTCAAAGTGTAATTACAAAGGCATTGATAGTTAAAAATCAAAGTTAAAATATATTAAATACCTGTAGCCTTGTAGGGTAGAATTTGTATCACAGGCAGAAGGCTTCAAATTCTTCTTAGAATCTAATAAATATAAAGTGATTGTGAATCATCTGCAAAAATGAAGTCTCATAATGAATTAAAAAGAAATAACAAAACAACAATGTGGCCAGATTATATCCCTCCCCAATATAAAATTTGGTGACTAATGATAAACATAAAAAACATGGATAGGCTTAAGAAAGATTTATTCTACTTAGAATAATGATACATTTTACTGAGAGATTATATACTCTTAGAAACACCAAAGAGTTCCCCAAAGGGGAGGTAATAATAAAATACGGGAGGTAACTCTCAATTACTTATTACAGTGACATTAAGAATTGAAATATTTATTTAATCTACATTACATACATGTATGTAATTGATATCCTATCATGCTGTAATGGTTAGCAAGCTAGTCTTGCAGATCCATTATTAATGAATTGATCTTTACTGGATGCCCCATACATTGTGTCACATCTTAACTGTGGTGAACAGGTTGAGTAAAAACCTACATATATATTGGATACAAAAAGGATACAATCAAATTCTTGGCAACTTGTATTTGAATTATTTTAACTTTTTTGTAGCCCTGAAAATAGTTTTACAAAACCCAATGTGCATAGATTGGTTTCTAAGAGATTTTCTGGGTGAGTAAATTAAATGCTTAGACAAATCATCAAGAACTTTGGTAGTTAATAAAAATGGTTGACAAATTCTCTTTTAATCATATAGAGTCCAACTCCAAGTAAAATTTATTTTAAATGAAATACAGTATCTATAGTATTTACCCAACTTCTCTACTCAAGCAGGATGCAACCAAAGGTCATTTCTTTTAAGCAGAGTTTAACAGGTTTGAATTCAGTCTGCTCCTAGACTGGTTGCCACACCAAGGTTAAAGATCCCAGTCTAGTAGAATTTTTGGATGAATTGATAGCAAAGAATGGTGTACCAGTGTGCCACAGATTCTCTGACCAACACACCTCGGGTTTTGAATCTGAGCAGCCAGTGTGCTTTATTATTTACCTAGAGCTGAGAGAGAAGAGATTCATACTTTTCCAAAGGCATTAGTATGAAAAGAAATGCTAACAGCCTCATCTAGGATTTGAACTCTGATTCTTGAATCCATTTATTATAACAATTACCATTATGCCATGTACACTAATTATAGTAAGTATAAATTTTTAATGATTTGTGTTAAATCATTAAAAATAACTATAAATTACACAGTAATAGTTTCAAATAGTTATGGCATTTTGAAACTTTAATATTTTGGGGTGCAGTTTTCCGGGGGGGGGGTAGTATTTTAGGTGGTGTATATTATATAACAGTGATCATCATAGGAAATGGACTTGGTGAGCCAAGTTCAAAACCTGGATGAGGCTGTCACTAATATCCTTAAGAAAGTCATGAATCCATTTTGTTCACATACCAGCCATGGACAAGTAATAAGGCAAAATGGGCTCTTCAGCCTTGGTACAGTAACTATTCTAGGGGGAGAATATTTAATTAAAATTAACCTTACTATGTTTAAAAATAAACCCTGTGTCACATCCTGCCCATTGCAGAAGGGTTGGTTAAGAACATAGCTTGTGGGCCCAGTCACCTAAGTTTAAATATTGCTTTACGATGACTATTTTGATTTTATCTTAAAATTGTCAACTCTTTCTGAAATTCCTAATATCACTAAATGAAGCAATATACAAATTCTACAAAAACAATCTAAGCATTTCAAGGGAAACTCATGATGGAATATACTTATATTCATACATACACATGCACCCTCATAAGCATGCATGAACTTTCATACTATGCATACATTCATAAACTCACACATATACACACATACATTTTTATGAATATAAAACACTATAGAAAATACTAACTATCTTTTTTAGCAGGTCCAAAATCTGATCCACCATACATAAACCAATGGATGGACATTTCCTTTAGGGTGTGTCTTGTCTCTGGCACAGGGAAATGTTCTGGGGACTTCAAAGCATCTTGTCTACCCAGAGGTTGATAAAAATAGTTTTCTTTTAACTGCAAAGGTTGTTTCACATAAACTTTGATTTCTGGGCAATTATCTCGAGGCTGAAAAAGAATAATATTCAATATACTTACTGATTCTTTTCAATAAATAATTTCTTTTATTTACTTGCTTCCTATTCAAAAGAGACAAAAACAACAGGAAAAACAAGATGATTTTTTTCAAATCTTATTCAGTTTAATACAACTCTAATGAAAACAAGTTAATGACATTCATGATTATGATATACTAGTATGACACAATGATTTATGTATAGATCAGCAATTCTGCCTCAGATCAAACTGTAGTATCTGCGCACTCTGCCTAGGATCAGAATGTTGTTCATGGACACTTCTACCTTGAATCAGAGTGTAATATCTGTATGCATGAAAATACAGTAATTTTAAAATCTATAAAATAAAAAATATGGGCATCCCACATGGCGTAATGATTACCAAGTAAACTAACAAACTATTTTTAATGAGATCAGTTCTAACTGGGTGCCTCATACTTCTGGCTTTGTGCTAAGCTTATTAAATGACTATAAGATATAAAATATACAGGTGAAAATGGTTATAATTTCAAAAAATACTATTCAAATATTGATCAAATTAAGGTAAAGTGGTGGTGGTGATGGTAGTGGTGGGTGGTGGTGTAGTAGTAATGGATAAATGCAGTTTTAAACAAACCACCTATTTTGTCTTCATCTTCAAAATCCTTTTTATTTTAGAAATTCTTTAGAAAAGTTAAGAGTTAATAATTAAGAAGAGTTTGTCCATTCTCTGTGAATGGCCAAATGATTTGATAAAGAACTAGCAAATTCAGTATGCATACTTATTGCCCAAGGTGAATGTAAAAAAAAATGTTTCTCATGAAAAAAAGGAGGGCTCTCTCCCGCAAAAAACCTTTAATAATGAATAAAAATTAGTGCAAAGCCATGTTGCTGCAAGATATAACAAAGTATACAGAATTTTAATTTTAATTTAACCAAATTATCACTTACTAAAATATTTCATCACATTTAATTCAACATTACTAATAATTTCATACAACGATTTCTGTTTAAACAGTAGCATTGCATCGAACAAAGCCTTCCTCAGATGATGACTGGGTTCAGGTATGGTTTTGGGGCCGAAGCATCATTACCAATAACCCAGAGCACCCCAGCAGTATCTCACAATACCACCAGACTTTGTTGGTTTGTTGTCACACTGTGGGATTGCCATATCCATGCTGATGCAGTTAGAGTCTTATCCTGGATCTTTTTTATGTATTACTAATTAGGTTTATACATGATCTTCAAGTTAGAAATGTAAGATAATTATATAAGATTATTGTTTAGTTAGGACTAATAATCTAGGGAACCCTCCATCCCCAAAGTTTAAATCAATAAACCTTAAGTTTTAAAAAAACATTTCTCCACAAAACTATGAATTTTTTCACTTCATAAGATAATGAAAAAAATATAATTTGAATCTTTTACAATAACAATTACTATTTGTATCCATTTTGGTGTAAATTTTTAATTGACAACAAAGATTGTAAAATAGACATTGTTTAGAAAAAAATTGGATCAAGTCTCCAATAGGCACCCCAAATCATCAACTTAATGAAGGTTCACATTTTAACTTGTCACTAGTAACTTCCATTTCCAATTTTTTGTAAACAAACTAACAATTTTAATCAGAAGTTACGATAAATTGAATAGTTAGTTCATTATTATTAACAGACAAAATACACATTTTCATATTAAAGTAGTTTTTGGTACAAATGCAGAATAGCGAGCAAGAGATAATATAATTAGAATTACATTTTACTGAAGTTACTGGTGACGAATAAAAATATGAACCTTTCATTAACTTGATGATTTGGGGTGCCTATTGGAAACTTGGTCCTAAACATTAGTTAAGTAGAAGGGATTTTTGACTGTCAGTCTCTTTATTGGCTTCATCCAAGCCTTGACTTCTTAGCTTGGGTACCTCAACTAGTATATTAATAATAATAATGAAATAACAAAACAAGAAAAGTCAGTAATCAGCATAAAGAAAAACAAATGATTAGATTTACCTCAACACCCATTCCAACATCATCCAAAATACAATAATCTTCATCTATGCTCAATTCTGTATTCTCTTCTGACACTGTACTGCTGAAAAGTGACCGGGAACTTGACGATGATGACATGTCTACAGATGGTGTTAAGTCATCAGCAGTATCACTTGGAGGTGCATACAATGGCTGTTTCTCCTCTTTAGAGGGCATAAAGTAAACTTCTTTTACAGGATTTTTGGCTCCAGAGCTTCTCCTAGAATGGGAGCCATGACTTGCTGAAAAACAAAGGGAGGAAGAAGAAAATAAAAAATTAAATGAGCCATTTAATAATAGATGAAAATGCGGGAAAAGAAAATAACAGAATGAAACTTTCATGATTTTCAAAAAAAAATGATTCATAAAGTTATTGAAATTATTTAACTATTTGCAACCAGGATATTTTGTGTGCTGTCATATCAATAAAATAATCATTGCTTTCATCCTTTCATTGCAATCACTCCCAGGTCCACCCTAACTCAGGGGTGAGAAGTGTTACGTATTACGAGTAATTCAAAATTGATTATAGAATGAAACTCAAAAGTTAAAAGGAAACACCCCAGAATATTCTTGAAACTCTGTGACGTCAGAGCTGAGGTACGTCCCACTAAATGACCCAAGTCTGGAGCAGAATTTCTTTGACCAGTTATTGTCACGTTGGCCGGTCTCTGGAGAAGAGGGAGGCAAAGAGATGAATGGAAATACGCATCACTATCTTTTTGGGGGGAAGGGAAGAGATCTCTATCACTAGTTTAGTTTTCACTCGGGACCCTTTCGGCGAGCACAGTTGGGTGATTCACCTCGTTGAGGACAGGCGATGACCATCTTCACGCAATCAAAAGAATAAGTTTACTACTATGGCCAGTTGGAACCCCGATATCACCCTCATGCGGACAGAAGTAATTAGACCCAGAATAGTCATCCACCCAGCCAAGAACAGAACTACTGAATAAGCGAAGCTTACCAAATGCAAGTCCACGGATGAATCGACAAAATTAAGATAAGTGTCCCATTCTGTCATGAATTCTTATAGAGATTACCACCTCATATTTCCCTTCGATTTACACATACATATGCAGGTTCGAATTGTCCTGATAAATATCCCCATGGCGGATATAGATATAATACATACATGCTTGTGGGCTTTCCACCTTTTTCTCTCCTCCCAACTTTCAACTTCCTGAATAAAATGAGGTTTTAAAAATATATATTATGTCTTATTGTTCTTTGCCAATTTTTGCATGTGCACCTTTCATTTTTCTTTGGTCTCTGATGGAACAGCATGCAAATGTTTGAAAACGATAGGCGAACATAAAAGAAGTATCAATTAGAGTCTCATCTAAGGGTCAAATAAATCTGTTTGAGGTTATTTTTAGACTTATTTTGAAATACATTGGTTCTCAAAACATTGATATAATCACTAAATATGAAGTGTTTACTTGTTTAAAATGATTCTGAACTACATTTGCTTGCAAATAATTAGCTAGATAGGAATACTTATAAAAATATGTGTTAAAATTGTTAATATTGAATAGGAATAATTACTCTAAGTAATATAAAGGTTTATAAATTAGTATTAGATAGTAATAGTTAATTGAAATATATAATTACATATAAATAACAAACCAATTGGCTGCTCATGTCAAGCCCTAGCACCTATATGATTGTCCCAACCCTATTGCTGTTATGGCAAGCACCCAACCCTTTTTATCATATATGTGCTAGAAGGCGGTGTCTGAAGGTCTCTATGTCCTGGGTATGACGTTAAACTGCATCTAGTAGTGAAGTTCCAATTCTGGAACTGAGGGGAATGTGGAGTACCCCTTTATTGCCATTACTCCCAGGTCCACCCTGACCTGGAGTGGTAGTACCTGTTAGGGTCCCATCTATGGGTTAAATAGATTAAAAAATGAGTATTAAAAATGTGTTTACTAAAAATTGATTTTTTTTTTAAATTGAATACCCAACAAGAATGAATAAAACAATGTCTTTGGTATAAAATAATCCAAGACAGGTTGAGATGTCATAAAATCCAACCAACCAACAGATAGCATAAAGACTATGATGTATTTGTCAATCATTTCTGAGCATCACCTGAATCCTCTTTGAGGATTAATGTTGGCAAAGAATTTGAATAATAAAATAGACTTGCATAGGATTCCACTAACCCATTTCCCTTTCCGTCTCATCATATGCTAGTGACAAGATGATTGACAATAAAACAAGGAATAAATGAGTTCGTGCCTCCAACAGTATCAAGAAAAGTGGGGGGGTTAGGGGGGAGTTAACTTACTGTTGTGGACTAGCCTGGCATACCTAGCGTAGAGAGTGAATGCGCTAGTCCAGGACTATTTATACACGGCTGTCTGAGAGCATCGAGGTGATTACTGAGACTACAAGGTTTACGGAACCATTACGCAAACCATCTACCTCGAGGTTTTAACACTCTGTTACAAGTTATTATATGTCTGGCGCACATGTAGTTTGAATGTACTAGTATACTGAATACTTTATTATCCAGTATACAACACTTACTCTTAGCAGTATCTGGCAGTGTAGATTCTTTCATTGCATCTTCCATCATGTCATGTACTAATATTGTGGAATCCATAACAGCAGGGTCAGCAGCAGCAGACATCATGGCAGCAATATCAGGGTCATCCTGTAACAAAAGTAATGTTTAATTAATCTATTACAAATATAAACACTCATAAGGTCATTAATCATTTTAATAACAGCAACCTTGAGCACCTTTTTGATCTCCATCTTTCTAACACACGTGGGCATGCCTACAAAGTCAGAAAACAGCACTGCTCACGTGACTTTCGGAAACACTTTTTCATGCTCAGAGTTGCAGAGACATGGAATAAACAGCCCATGTCTGTTGTAGGTTGCCGAGGCACTGAATCTTTCAAAGCCTCCATGCTTCCTGTAGTACACCAACACTATACCTGATGCCACTCTCCACATACATATGCACACACGCGCACACATACATGCATATTACTACTGTAAACTGTTCATGTTCCTGACACTAATACATTATTCTATGTACTTAACATGAGACTTTGATGAGTTGTGGTGCACCTGAGCACTGTACACAATAAATTTCATTATTATTATAAAGTTGGTTGTGCGTGTGTGTGTCTGACATTTAATATAAAATTGTGCCATCAAAAATAACTGCTGTGTACAAAGTATAATAAAAAAAAGTATCAAGATAGAATCTTTAAAAACATCTTAATTTTAAAATTTTAAATTTAGATGAAGATGTGCACAAATGAGAAAGTTTTATAAAGTAAATCAGTGCCAAATTTAAAAAAAAAAAAAAAAAAAAAGAATTATAAAGCTTTGATACTATTTAAACAGCAGTTTTTTTTTTAATTGAAACACAGGGTGGTGCTAGCTACATGCAACTTTTTGTTATTTCCTGAATTGAAAATTCATCCCAAGAATAAGATTTGAGGATATGGAGGAGATTAAAAGAAATATCTGTGTAAGGCAAACAAGACATGCTGGACACTGTTGAAGAAACAAGGATGAACTCATAAGTGACATTCTCCCGTGGAAGGCAGCATATGGGCACGCTAGTGTGGGCCATCCAGTAAAGACATACATTGACCAGCTCTGCGTGACATCCAGTATCTCCGCAGAGGATCTCACAGGAGTAGTGAATGATAGAGAGGGTTGGTGAGAGATTGTCATGGATATTTGTCCTGCTGGCACAACATGATGATGATGATGTAAAGAAATACAATAGTGCAGCTTTTCAGCTTTTTTTTTTTTTGGTGGTGATGGTGGCTACTACTACTACTACTGTTGTTGTTGTTGTTGTTGTTGTTGTTGTTGCTGTTGTTTTTAATAAATTGTGTTAAAAAATTATTGTGTTAAAGAATTTTGTGTTTTTTTAATAAATTTTGTGTTATTTTAATAAATAATAGAGTTTTACAAGATTAAATAATAGATTTTAACAATATGTTTATTTTAATAATAATTTTTTAATAAATTTTGTGCTGCTGGCACAACATGATGATGATGATGTAAAGAAATACAATGGTGCAGCTTTTTTGCTTTTTTTTTTTTTTGGTGGTGATGGTGGTGGCTACTACTACTACTAATGTTGTTCTTGTTGTTAAATTTACTTTGCAAGGAGTGATTATTCCTGAAACTTTTGCCATTCTTTCAATTTTGATTTATGATCTGCCGAAAGAGCAAATTCCAACTAACAATTTTTTTGTTTCCAAATGGCTAGATCCAGTCTTCTGGCCTGGGTTGAATGATTCATTTGAACCTCAAAATTGATGATAAAAAAAAAATAAAGAAATAAAGTGTGAAATTCAAAATGGCTTACTCACTTGATCAGTTTTAGTTGTTGTTGAAGAAACATCATCTGCAATGTCATGGGTCAAATCACCATCATTTGCTATGTATTGAATTAATTCCATTAAAGCAATACAAGAATCTGAACAGGTTCGTACATTAATACGATTGCTGCCAAGGGTGACATCTCTCTTAGGAATTTTCTGTAGAGAAAAACAAATGGATAAAGAAAGTTTTAGACACATGTTGAATCAACAAAAATATCAATTAATAACAATAAAGATTATTATAATAATGCATCTTGCTTATAAATTCATAAAAATTAATTATTTACCGTCTCTTTTTCCCCACTTGTCCGCACACAAAGTTCAAATCGGTCCCAGTCAGCCACACAGACATAATCTATAAATAAAACAAAATATTTTGGTTTACAATATTGTTTAATATTTAAAAAGATGAACACATTCCTGAAAAAACACCATTAAATTTGTAAATGTACAGTGATTTTAAGTAAGAGTTTTGCACCAGAAACAAGGATATATTTGAAAATAAAATTCTATATACCAAAAAAAAAAATTTAATTGCTTCATGATTGAGTAATTCTTCACTGAGTAATATTGTACTTTGAAATTATTTCAGTCCTAACTGTAAATACTGTCATTAAAGCCTTGAGGTTGGGATTTTCAAGAATTTTGTTGAGAATAAATCCAGTAGACAAACGGTATTGCCATCTATCCTTAAAAATGTTTAACTGTAGTACATAGAAAACATCATTATAATCACTGGGATAAACAGGATTAGGTGTGTGCATTTCGTATAGAAAGCATACAGACAGGCAGATAGGTTTGTGTGTTAACACATCATACAAGCTTGTGTGCACATGTGTGTTTAGTTGTCATTGCCCTCAAGAGGTTAACTAAATATATGATATTCAGTTATATATGATACACAAATTAAACAAATGACACATTTTGATTAAAAGAGATCAGAACAAAAGTCTCTTTCCTTATGGAGGTGAATATTACATATGAAGATGAGCAGAAAATGAATCAGAAGTTGAAACAGGATGTGAACAACAAAAACAAAAAGGAGTTTATAAGTCCAAAGAATTGAATTTGAATACAAAATAAAAAGAGGTGTTTATGGTGTAATGGCTATCATTGTAGGAAATGGACTCAGCAACCTGAGTTCACTTCCTGGATGAAGCTGTTTGCATTTCATTTGGCCCTAATACCATTGGAAAAAGTATGAATCCATATGTTCTCCCCCATAGCCAGACAAGGGTAAATAGCAGGGTAGACTGATAAGGCAACCAGTCTAGGAAAAAGAAAACTCTGAATTCAAAGTAGCTGTGCCTTGCTTAAA
This sequence comes from Doryteuthis pealeii, assembly GCA_023376005.1. Taxonomy (NCBI): domain Eukaryota; kingdom Metazoa; phylum Mollusca; class Cephalopoda; order Myopsida; family Loliginidae; genus Doryteuthis; species Doryteuthis pealeii. Next base: position 45,384,293 of record CM042153.1, read on the forward strand.
AATTGACCTTGTGTCGCATCTTGCTTATAAGTAAAAGAGTTGAGTAAGAATGAGGCATATTTAGCATAATGGTTATTATTATAGAAAATGGAATCCTTAAGCTGAGTTCAAATTCTGGATGAAGATGTTTGCATTTCAATTCACACTAATACCCTTAAAAAAGCATGAATCCAACTGTTCTCCCCCTTAGCTATGAGTAAATAGTAGGGCAGACTGGGTTCTTCAGCCTTGGTAGGGCAAACCATCTACAATAAAGAAAACTGAAATCAAACCAGCTGTACCCAGGTTAAAAATTACCTTGTGTTACATTCAGCCTGTGACAAAGAGATTTGGTAAATACACAAATAAAGTTCTAATGTTTTAGGTCTTTTATTTTTAGACAATGCCTTTTTCATGTTCTTGACATTGCTAGTACAATATTTTGGATGATTATTCCCTTACAAGCTTTGTTAAATGCATAATCCATCAGAAATGAGAGGAAAAAAATATATCTTCTGATAATTTGAAATGTTAATGACTTCTTAAATTTATAGACAGTGAATAATGTCTTAATGATTCAAATATTTTTTCAAAAAAAAATAATTTCAATTATACTTTTTCAAAACAGTTTGCAAAAATAGTTTCCTTTAAATCTTTAAAACCATTATATGCATGTAAAAACAAAATTAAGTAACTTTTAAAAAAATATTAATATGGAGTTGCTGAAAAGTTCTCAACCTAACCAAAATAGAAATTACCCTTGGGCCATGAAGCGTATAAGCTAATCCATATATTCATGCCATAGTTCAACAAATCTGGCATCTTGTTTCTCAAGTTTCTTTAACCTTTTAAAAAAAAATCCAATAATTTCTTATCTTAGTCATTCCCTTCTTGGTTGAGCCAAGAACTTCTCAGCATTTCCTTATGATAATTGAAATATTATTTTAAAATGATTTAGAGCCCCCAAAAGTAGAAACCATCTTCCTAAATGTATTAAAATATTGTTACCAATTGAAATAAAGTCATTTTTTTTATTTACCTTTAAGATTACATTTTTGTTCAATATTTTCAGAAATGAAAAGCCCTGTCCTCTCAAATTGAAACCTGAGAAAAATAAAATGAGAAAGTATAACATATTTGACTTGCAAAATTTAGTAATTCAATTAATATAACTAGTATTATTTTTCAAGCAGTATTTTTTTAAAAGCTAACTCATTAACCATTACTTTACATCAGACACTCTATGTCCTTATAGTATAAATATGAGCAGATTTATAATTTCACTGAATAAATAAGATAATAAATAATCATGCCTGGATATACTTTAGTACACTTGATTTGGTGTAATGGTTAGTAAGCTAGTTTCATAAAGTAGTACTAGCAAGTTTGACTCTCACATCTTTCACTATTTTGGTCTTGTACCTAACTTAGCTAATGATGACATCTACATTTTAGGATGTATTTTTTTTTAATTACTTTGAAAGAAAAACATTGTGGAACTTTACTAAGTTTTGCTTAGTCTGACTCCCATGCTTCAAATTGCTTATGGTATTTTACTGATCCTTTAAACTTTCTATTATTTATACAAAATAGAGTTTGAAATGGTTGATGTTGACCTACCACTTCTGTTAAATGTAAGATATCTCTTTAAATTTAAAATATGACAAAAGTTGTCATGTTTAGGAAGTCCAATTCTAAGTTTTAAAAGGCGAATAGAATTCAAGTTCAAATCAAGTGGTCATTATTGCATTCATATGGTTGACTTACAGAATAGACAATTTAGAATTAAATTGGTTTGGTTTGGTTTGTTTTGTTTTATAGCATATCAACCTCAGTGGGTCATTTAATGCCAACTAAGTTTTGGATTTGTAGTGGTAGTTTGGTAGAGAAAAAAAAGTATATACGTATAGATTTTAACTATTGTTCAATTACTCATATTTTTTAATACAATCCCATTTCTTTTATGAAATGTAAAATCCTGGATGGTCTTATTTTCGTGAAAAGTTTTTTTTCAAATTACTTGGTAGTATTTTGTTCAAACTAGACCAAAATCTACACACTTGAGCAGTATATTTTTCACTGTAAATCTCTCTTGGCATGTAGTGCATATTGGAGATTCTGTGCCCTCTAGTAAATGATGGTTAACAAGATGAATGAAAAAGAAAAAGAATAAGATCTTAACTAAACTACACCAACAGTTTGGACATGCTTCTGAAGATAAGATTAAACAATTGTTAAGGTTTGTAGGTACTAAACTTTGCTTAGTCTGGCACACAGGCCTTAGGTTGTTTACAGGACCCATTGTTATCAAATGGTCACTCATCTAATTACTGAATAAGCTCAACTGCTTAACTTTGGTGATCTGACAGGAATCAGTGCTTTACGTACTGACTGTTTAGATATCTTCAACATGCCTGATAATATTATAGTCTGAAAAAGTTTATTTATAGAGAAGTAACATGGGAAGATAGCTATCTAATAATTTGGCCATATTATATGGTAATAAAATATCTTAAAAGATGAACTAAACTAAAACAGATAGTGATCTTGTGGTAAATCTCTGCTTTGGACATCTATGGACCATGATTAATACAAAATTCACACATAAAAATATTTTTACTTATCTAAAAAAAATATATGGTGAAATAATTCAGTATTGCTAGACACTTTGAATCTTTTTTTTTTTTTTTAAATAAATTTACCCCAGTTCTCTATATTTATTAATTTTTACTTAAAGCAAACAAATAAATTGATGTAATAAGCAATAACATGATACAATATATCATCAATATTTCAAATATTGTTAGTACTAAATTGTTGAAATAAAACAAATGTATTTTAAAGAGAAATCCAAGAATTAGAAATTTTTTTTTTTTTTCAACTGTTAACTTACCTCAGCATAGTTGACATTGATTCAGCAAAGATGTTACTTGATAAACTCAGCCACTCGGTGTGTAACAGTGTACGTAAAGGTAAATTGATGGGCCTGCAAAAGGATAGAATTTTAACAACTATACAGTGATGCTGATAGCTTTTTGATTTAGTGCATCCTGGGATGTATATAATTGCTTTGATTGAGTCCCTGGGTAAATTTATGGGTCCCAACTAAAGTTTCTTAATAGATTGTAGGGTTTTTATTTATGATCTGGGGAAACAACTAAAGCCATCTAACTCCTACATTATAACCTATCCTGTGTAATTCATTTCTAAGAAACTATTGACATGTATTTAGAATTAGCTTGAAATGATGAGGGAAGAGAAAAGAAAAACACTGGGATGCATGGATATGATTTTACTGCGTCTTTTAGATTTTTGTGCATCAGGAATGCTAGACGCATACCTATCAGCATCTCTAACTATATATCATTGAAATAAGAATGAAGACTACATTTTGATATGAAGCAAAAGGTTAGGAAATACAATTCTGCATTTGACTTCAAAATAATGGCTGAAAAAATATTGTTTTGTTTTTTTGTTTTGTTTTTTTCCCTTTTATTCTTTCACTTCAATGTTGTCTGTTAATTATTTTTTATTGCAGTCAAACTTCAGTTTTTGTGGCTTTAACTTTTGTCAATTTGATTATTTACAAGCTTGTCATTAATAACTAAATTAATTTTTTTTCTTTTAAATTTTTGGCCTACTATGGAAAATTTCAAAATAATGTACATAGACTATAAAATGTAAAGAAAACTATTAAAAAAAAAATTATTAAGCCATAAATTCATAAAATATATGAAGAGAAACAAATATTTACCTGTAATCAACTGTACAGTTCCACAGGTGTACATGAAGCTGAGTTAGTATCTGGGGTTGTACATAACCTTTTATTGGGTAATCCATTACATTCATGAAATCAAGAGCCTGAAATAAAAACATCAAGAAAAGATTATGTAAATCTGAAAATAAATTAATAAATAAAGTTTTTTTTCTTAATTGTTTAAATTTTATGAAAAGATTGAGTGATTAAAATGAAAATTAATCATAAAATGTAAAAAAAAATCAAATAAACAAAATTTGTATACATCCAACAATAATTAATTGGGCTTATTAATTTTTCATAGGGCCGGTTTAGCTCAGTCGGTAGAATGTCTGGAGGGGAACCTCAAGGTTCCTGGTTCAATACCGGCCCTCGCCAACTCAGCATATGTGCGGTAAAGTGAGGAGCTGATGGTAGGTGTGGCACTCCACCTCAGACGCAAAAAAAAAACAATCTTCTTGGTCTAGTGCTAGTGAAAAGGGGATAGACTCCCTCACTGTCTGGCTGATACCGATTTTAGGTCACCCCGACGACTTATGCATTTTTTAATTTGTTCCTCTTTAAGAAAAGTTGAAGTTGATTGTTTTTTCTTTAAGCCAAATTAGTTTACTGGAAATAATATAATCTTTAATTTTTTAATAATTCATTTTGTTAGACAGAAGTTTATTTCTAACAGTGATTAAATTGTTCAGTACTTAGATGAGTGGCCAATTAGTAGCAGCAAGTACTGTAAGACAGATGAGGCCTTAAGCAAAGCTTAGAAAATAGAACTAAATTATAAGGGAAAGCATTTAGGAGAAAGATAACAAGATTTATTTCCCTTGGGTGAATCTTTAAAGGGAAAAAAATGGAATAATATTCAGTGTATTGAATATGATCAACCAAAAGAATTAAAATCACAATTTTTTTCTTCTTTTTGGTTTGGTAACGAGTCTCATCAACCTTTTTGGATGATTAGTATCTGTTTAGATACTAATCATCCAAAACGATTCTCACCTTAAATCATATTGTGATGGACACCTTTTTGTAATATTTAATGCCTGCATACAAATAAGATTTCTTTCTTTCAAATTTCAAATTTGAATATTTTTATTCAGATATGGATTTGTTTAACACGGGCATAAGTTGTTTAAAAGCTACATTGGGAAGCTGATGGAAGGTGTGGCGCTTCACTTCAGATGCAAAAACAATCTCCATGGTCTAGTACTAGTGAAAAGAGGATAGACTCCCTCACTGTCTGGCTGATACTGACAATAGGCCACCCTGTCGACTTTATTACTTTACTACAGTTATAAATTTGTTTAACACAGGCAAGCAACATTTTGAAAATATAGATATTAGTTTTTAGAAATGATTAAAGATGACCAAACAATTTAAAAATATGATTAAAATTACAAAACCTGTGAAAACCAAGTGCTTTCCATTGGCGTAACTCGGTGATTTAGAGTTGCTCCTTGCACACCAACTGCAATGGTGAATTCCTGTAAGATTAAATTGTAAAAATTTAAGCTGTAATCTGTTTTACTGACTATGAAAATAGTATTGTAATAATTAATTGAGTCACCTCCCCTTTATCTAAATTTAAAGTTCTGTAAAACTATATAAAATCCCAAGAGAACTGCTAATGTATTCAAAGTAGAATAAAGCTTACTCAAGTCCGACCGTGTCTGTTTTCTTATTACTACAAGTATAAAAAAAACTTTTGAAAGCATATATTTTGAATATATTAAGTTGCCTAAAAATGATACTTGTGATTTGTCATTAGATGATATATTGCAGGATTGGAAACAAGGCCTCAATTCTCCTTCTGGGGAGGCAAGCAATTAATTTGGACAAATACTGCTCTTAATTAGATCAACCAAAAGTGACAATTGATTAAAAGACTCTGGAAGTAATTAAGAGAAAAGGTATAACATATGTTGTTCAATAAAATCAAAGTGAATTTTCTTTTTTGATACCTTTTATTTTTACTTCAAAACTTTGGTCCAACCCAATACTGTGCTATTCATTTATTCATTAATTTATTCATAAATCATCAATGTTTTTAAAGTAGCTTTTGTATGCCCTTTTTAGGGATGGGTTCATTTCATTATAGAGTTTGCCTTAAATTTCTAATTCTTATGATTATTTCAGATGTAATAAGCAATAACATGATATAATATATCATCAATATTTCAAAGGACATGTTTCTTAATGAATTTATTATCAATTAACAATAATATAAAAATTAAAAAAGATTACATCAAATTTGGAAAATTATTGATGGAAATTTTCTTATACACAATTATTCAAATGCTTGTCCAATGCAGTATCATCTATATTTAAAGATATTTTATTACAGGTTTACTGAGGAAGTGGCTTTTTATTATAAACAAAATTATGAATGCCATATAAAACAAGACATCATATTTTGAGTTTATCAAAATTGTTTGACATTTGGTATCAGATTGCAAATATATTTCTTTTAAGTTACCAGCTGAAAAAGTGTTTATACAAAACAACAAAAATTAAATAAAGTTTAGAAAAGATTAAAAGGTCAGTTTTCAACAATAGTAATTCTATTGTATTCAATTATCTATTTCTGTGTATATAACTAGATAGATATAGATATAGATATTTCTGTGTATTTCTAGATAGATATAGATAGATAGATAGATAGATTCAATTATCTATTTCTGTGTATTTCTAGATAGATACAAATAGATAGATATATAGATAGATAGATAGATTCAATTATCTATTTCTGTGTATTTCTAGATAGATACAGATAGATAGATATATAGATAGATAGATAGATTCAATTATCTATTTCTGTGTATTTCTAGACAGATACAAATATAGATAGATAAATAAATTCAATTATCTATTTCTGTGTATTTCTAGACAGATACAGATATAGATAGATAGATAGATAGATAGATAGATAGATAGACAGACATATATATATATAGAGACAGATAGATCGATAGATGTTATTCTTATAAACTGATTAATTTATGTTTAATCATTCATCATTTTTCAACTACTTTCCCTAAAAAAAAACACATTAGGACAAAGTTCAAAATACTGTTTTTTAAGTAATTTTCTGCTTTTTGTATAAAATCTACATATGATATGCTATACTTGTTTTTCTATGACATCAAAAAGACTAATAATACTGTAAAAAAAATCACATAAACTATTCACAATATAATTTTTTACAAAAAACCTGTGTAAGAATATCTTCAGAAAAACAAAAGCATTACAATCATTTATAGAAACAAATATATCACACACACACACACACACACACACACACTCTCTCAATATAAGAGATGTACAAACCTTCATAGCAGGATAATTGAACATATCAATTTTGCTGTCAAATTTTACTTTTACAGCAACAGATAACATGTCAAGGGAATCTGGACCACAACCAACTGGACGTCCATTTTTATCAAAAGTGAATTCAGATTTCATGATTGTTGAAATCAAGTCTTCTTGGCTGGACGGTTTTTCCTCAGAAGATTTTACATTTTCTACACAGGCTAAAAAGGTAAAGATGAGAAAATTGTTTAATTCTATTATTTCTGTATCATTCACATGTTCAATTATTGTAAAACAGCTTAAGTTTTTGATATTCTGATAAAATACAACATAACATATAACCTCAGAAAGTTAAAAGTAACATTGATTTATGACAACAAAAATGTTATATTCTCAGATTGCAAAATCTAAATTCAAATAACTCCAATAAAATTAGAATGCTATCATAAATATTGTATAACAAAAATGCCAATGAAACACTGATCAAATTTTTAATTAAATCTTTTATATGAAACCAGTAGAGCTACCCAACATTGTCTGGGATTTAAAAAGTTAAAAATAAATCTCTTATCTATATTCATATATATTTGTCTTATTATCTTTTATTATTTATATATTCTTGTTTTAAGTTGTTTGTTTTTATTATTATTATTGTTTGTATTTTTTCTTTATGCTTTTTATCATGTTTTATCCTTTATTAATTTGTTTTATTTTTTTAAATTAATTTTTCAATATATCATTGATTTATACCCCTGAAGGGGCCGGATTAGATCAGTTGGTAGAACGTTCGGCTAGAAGCCACAAGGTTCCTAGTTTGATACCGGTCCTCGCCAACTCAGCGTATGAGTAGCGCAGGGATCTGTGCAGTAAAGTAAGGAGCTGATGGTAGGTATGGCGCTCTACTCATACACCAAAAAACAATCTCCTTGGTCTAGCGCTATTGAAAAGGGGATAGACTCCCTTGCTGACTGGCTGATACCGATTTTAGGCCACCCCGACGACTTTACTTTTTACTTATATCTTTATTTAGTTTTTCTTATAGAAAACGAGGGGTAATAAAAGGATTTTTATTCAACTTAGGTCATTGCTGGTCACCAATTTTCCTTCATAAAAAGGATATGTACTCAGTTGTTATGTTGTATACCTCCACTGGACTTGACAAACAATGAGGAACGTGTATAAATAAAGATATAATATTATATTTTTATTCTTTGATGGTGATGAAGGATAGTCATTGGAGAGAGTTTGCACATACAAAAGAGCTGCCGAAACTCTGAACAGCAAGCAATCACACTAAACTTCAGCCAAAATTTTCAACTTTATATATTCTTTGAACTCCCATATGGCCACACCTCCTTAACCGTGACACCCACACAGTTTTCTTTTTCTCAACTCTTAGCTTGTTTTTAATCATTGGTTACACCAACACATTTCCTGTGGTTATCATTGGCCATGGGTTACACCTACGCATTTCCTGTGTTTATGCATTGGTTATCACACCTGTCTTCCGGTAGTCACTTTGTTGATTCTGTCCATGGCTGGATGTATCTTTCAGGGTCACTTTCAATCAAGGCTATTTACAGTTGTACAACAAACATACAAAGAGAAAGACATATAAAATCTTTCTTTTATATATAGATAATTACATAAAACATATTTTACTTTTTTCAGTTTCCAAATAAAATAAGTTTTTCATGAGAATTTTATAATAGCAAATTTATAAGTACATATGTCAAATTAAATTTTATGATAAAGAGAAGAAGAAAATTGAGATAAACTTACAATTGTGCAAAAGTTCAATCTTGTTGGACTGGAAGCAAATAAACTGTAAGTCTGGGATCTCCATTATGATTGATCGCAACAAAAAAGATGTGCATCTTTTGCAAATATTGCTAATTCACTGCGACTGTCTTCAGGACAATCCTCACCAGGTTCAACTTCTTCAGGAACATTCTGAAAAGACAATCATAAGTAATAAAGTGTGTATCTGTGCTTGTATCTATACATATACATATGAAATTTAACATTTTGAAAAAACATATGATGTTTGTTATGTGATTGCTGACAGGCCTGTTTTCGACCAAATCGATAAGTTGGTCTTCATCAAAGAGCGACATAGACGAGAAGAAAAAATATCCGTTAAAGACTGTTTACAAAACGAACGCTGAAATCAACCGCTGAAATATTTCAGCGGTTGATTCAGCGTATTTGCTAAACTTGAAAAATAAAACAGAATAGTTTCTTTATATCATGAATTTTATAAGTACAATGCAATTTCAGAATATACATACATACACACATATATTTTTTTTTGGGGGGGGGGGGGGGGGGGGTGCTGTGGAATAGTGATTAACATACTGGACTGCAACATCATAGTAAACTAGTTTGAACTCCAACCACATTATCACACTCATTTTTTCGGACTAATATCCTTGGGAAAGGTATGAACCCGCTCATCCTACAAGCTACAGATTAAATAATACAACTACTGTTCTTCTACAAGGATGGCTTTGACATAAAATAATCCACAAACGTTGATATGCCCAGAAACAAAGAAATAAAACATACACACACAGACATATATACATACATAGATATATACACACATATATTCACGAATATACATAGATACACATATATACATATATTCACAAATATACATACATCACACACACATATTTACAAATATACACACATACACACATATATATATTCACAAAAATACACACACACACACAAATTTACAAATATACACACATACACACATATATATTTTTAAAAATACACACACACACATATATACATATATATATGTACATACACATATATTCACAAATATACATGCATACAGACAGACAGACAGACACACACACACACACACACACACACACACACCACATATATATATATGTATATACACATATATTCACAAATATACATGCATACAGACAGACAGACAGACAGACAGACACACCATAATATATGTACAATACACATATATTCACAAATATACATGCATACAACAGACAGACACAAACATATATATATGTACATACACATATATTCACAATATACATGCATAACAGACAGACAGCACACACACACACACATATATATATGTACAACTACACATATATTCACAAATATACATGCATACAGACAGACAGACAGACACACACACACATACCACACCACATATTCACAATATATACAGACAGACAGGCACACAACACACACATATTCACAAATATAATGCATACAGACAGAAGACAGACAGACAGACACACACACAACACATATATTTCCATACACATATATTCACATATATACAGACAGACAGACACACACACACACATATTCACAAATATACATGCATACAGACAGACAGAGAGACACACACACACACACACACATATATAATATATGTATATAAATCAATCTTGTGTCAATCGTGCAAGTGGCAGAGGGATTGGTGAATACATACATATAAACTATTGTTATTTGCAACTAGGTATTCATGTTTTTACAGTCATATTTCTTACATACACTTATAATAAAATTTTTAAAAAAAACAGCTGATTTTGGTGATTCTATGGATATATGAGACAAGATAAAAGGTAGAGTCATGGTCCCATTTATGGTCCCACCTGCTAAACCATTATTATTGCCTGTGTGGTATCAGTTTTAAAAACTGGAATATCATTCTACTAGAACCTGTATAATATTTTCTCTCTAATGATAAATAATTAAAGAATTGAATTCATACCTTAGAAGCCATGTGCATGTTTCCTTTGCTGAGGTTCAATACAAAGGATAATTTGCTTTGCAATTTACGTTCCCGTGATTTCTTCTTGTGGAAACTGCGTTGTTCAAAATGCAGTAAAACTGTGCATTCCTTGACTCTCATCTGAATCACTGTCAGACTCAACTGAAATAAAATAAGAACAATTTTAATATTGTGTTAACAGTTTTTCCTGTTGGTAGGGCCTAGAATATGCCAACTGAACCTTCTGCCAGAGAGGTAAGATGTCCCACTCCTTCCAAAGAAGGTGTGGTGCTCCATCTCAGACCCCAAAACAATCTCCTTAGTCTAGTGCTAGTGAAAAGGGGATAGACTCCCTCACTGTTTGGCTGATACCGACTTTAGGCCTCCCTGACGACTTTACTTTTTTTAATTACATTTTCAGTGTTCTAAATTTAATCCTTGTTTTTCTATAATCTTTAAATGTATAAATAAATATTAGATCAGTCAGAAAGAGGATCAAGTGAAGGTCAGCTATATAATGTGCAACTGCCAAGATTGAAAAGTGGATAAAAATTACAAATCCTTGGGTGGTAGCACAAGGCCAATAAATATCATAAACATTTTTTTTAAGAAAGGTTTTTTATAGGATAGAAACATTAAACACTATAAGTGGAAACTAGAGTAATGCAATACTTACAATTTCTTGCTTCATCATGAAATCTGGAGGTTGTATGTACTCTGTATTGTGTCTCTAATGTCTGAGGTAGGAGTATACTCTGTTCCTGGCTGTACAATGGTGATGGGCAGTTGGTTCCACAGTAATAATCATTGCAGAGCCTAATAGTAAAAAAATAAAAGTAGCACTTGGATTAATTTCTTAAGAAATTCCAAAATAAATAAGTGTGTGTGTTGTGTATGTGTGTGTGTGTGTGTTTGTGTGTGTATGTGTGTCTCCGCGGTTTTTTTCATCACTTGGATGCTTAGATTGTTTCAAAGAAATTGTTTCATTACATTTTTTTATATTGTTCTAACATCCTATAAGCAAAATCTGGATATGAAGATCTAATATTCTGGTTAATGATACAGCTACTAAGTTGATAAAATTAGAGAAATATCTTGATAATGAAATAAAAGATGTATAACAGTAATATGTTAGTTGGCATTAGTAAAAATGGTGACATGATGACAGTCCCTTACCAAATATACTTAAATTGGGAATTGTATAAAACAGTATATAATTCCGAGCTATAACATAATCTTTTGAAACTTGAAAATGCACAAAGTTGAAGTGAGAGTTACAGAGATCAAGGGAAAATGCGGAAGTAACTTTAAGAGATCAACATGAATTAGAGAGCAGAACATGATAAGAGATATCATAGGAAATTATTAAACACCATGACAAATATCAAAGAAAACCAGAAGTTACAGTGCTAAAATATTATAACCATAAACAACAAGGTGAGGACACTAGTCCAAGTACATTAGTGAATAATTTTTCATTTTTATGTGTTTATCTTCCAAAGAGTTTGGCAGTCATTAGCATTATCATTGAGGTTACTGAATTTTACTCTACACCAGACATAAATTTAGATCTTCTCTTAAATGTTCTAGCCACAGAGAAAAAAAATAAAAATCCTTTCTCACTGTTGTATATAAGTTCATAAATCTTTACTATGGAAGAAGATATCACCTTTTGGAACTGTAATTTCAATCAACAGACAAGAATTAGCAGCCGTTTTTCCTGAAACTCACGTAATTCTTCCTTATCTCTGGTAACACATGCTGACAATGAAACAATAAAAATGGTTGGGTTATTTTTTTTTAAAGAGAAAAAATATAGAAGTAAAGACAATATTTTTTATTCATTTATGAGCTATGGGTTCAGCTCAAGTGAAGAATATAAGAAAGGAATCAAGTTACCTCTTACTGATTTTTCACTTCACTTTTATCCGAGACTTCTTCTTTATGGTACATGAATTTCTTGGTGGAAAATGGAGATGATTCTGCTTTTCTAAATTGACAGGCCGCCATTCAAAGAGTCAACATTGGTGCTTTCATCGAGACTCAGCCTGTCTTCCTCTAGAACCGAGTTCAAAGTCCTGAGTGTGTGTGATTACCATTCTATAACAAAATAATCAAAAGTTTTGATAAAAGTTTAAAACCAAATGAGAAACATTATTAAATAATTAAATATTTTACAATGTATTATATCGCTAAAAATAATTATTATTTAACAATATTTGCAAATAATTAAATATTTTACAATTTTATTTACAACATTGCAAAATAAATTATAATTTTATAATTTATTAACATATCGCAAATATTAAATATTTACAATGTATTAACAACATATCGAAATATTAAATATTTTACAATTTATTACAACATATCGCAAAATAATTAATATTTTACAATGTATTAACAAACATATCGCAAAATAATTAAAATATTTTATAAATTATTAACACATATCGCAAAATAATTAAAATTTTTACAATTTTTACAACATATCACAAAATAATTAAATATTTTAACAAATTTATACGGCAAATAATTAAATATTTTACAATTTATTAACACAAGCAACAAAAAAGATTTACTATAAGAGGTATTTCAACACGCCCATATTTGATAACTATGTCTTTTAATGTCTTATCTCTGCATGAAAAAATAAAGAAATCTTTATTGAAATGGAAATATATATAGTGACCTTCAACAATAAATCATTTATCAGTGTTGTTTTTAACTGTATGAAACAAATTAAGGTGTGTAAGAAAATATAATGTTTTGTCAAAGAAAATATATTCACACATTTACAACTTTATGTCCACATTGATTAAGATATTCTTAAGCCAGCTTGTTATCCCCACTTTTCCTACTTGGGTCATATAGACATTACAACTTGTCTTGTTTGCTATATTCATGTTATTTTTTTAATCTAGAGAGGATAACCCTTTGCTGATTGGTGGCCAATTTTGCATTGCTTAGGATGAATCTTTGTTTTTGATTCTGTTGGATTATATTGTTTGAATTCTAGTAAACTATAAAGATTTCAAAAATCATACATTAATTGATAGACTGATGTGTGTATATATATATATATATATATATATATATATATATATATAGGCAAACTTTTTTTCTGTAATTTTCACTGTTCAATCTATGATGAATAACATTCACCATTGAATGGTTCAATATAATAGATAGACTGATGTGTATGTGTGTGTGTGTATATATATATATATATATATATATATATTATAATATTATTTATTATATTATTATTATAATTATTATTATTATCATTTTATATTTTTTGCTTGAAGGCAATTACAATGCGTATATCGTATAAAATTCGATAATTATTGAAATAATCATGACAAGCGAACTCCGGCAAATATTGTGCCCACGTAGAACCTCGTACAGCTGTTTCAAATTATCGAATTTTATACGATATATGCATTGTAATTGCCTTCAAGCAAAAAAATATATATAATAATATACTTTACTCAACAATGCTTCTAAAGCAATTAATCAAATTCATATATATATATATATATATATATATATATATATATATATATATAAAATGAATAAAAAGTAAATTTGACGGGTGTGCTAATATAATTATACATATAGATGGTAAATATATGTATATGCGTGATTAATAATCAGAAGAATTACAATATTTCACCTTTTTTAAAAAAGAATTCTGCTAACAGAAAAAAGAACATTTTCTTTAATACTTTCTCATCTCCTGTTTCCATTTTGAAAGAATTCCCAACATTGTTTAGACAACCTATATTCATCTTAATGTCTGATAAAGGTTTATAAAAAAATTATTTTAACACTGGCTTTACATCTAAAAATGAAATTTTATTTTGGAATACTTTTTTTCGTATTTCTACATAGTAATTATTCTATATCCTTAAATAGCATAACAAAACATTTTAAATAGTAAGTTATTCTGATAATATATACTCTTTTACAACCCATTATTAGACCAAAGATAAAATCAGTGATTAAAAATACAGCATGAAATATAAACATTATAAAGAATTAAAAAGTGTTTAAACCAAGAACCTTTCTTTTATTTAAAACTTATTAGAATTGCTAAAACTATCTTATTATTTTTTTATCATTAATTTTGAATATGTAAAAATAAATCCTTAACTCATTATATTTCTATACAAAATACAATTTTACACAATGTTTTTGTAAAAAAATATGGTTCATGATTTTTTTAATCCTAATATAGACAGGCTACATTAAATTAGAAAAAAACTGCTACAAAATAATAAGGTACACATGTAAGTCATATTACTTTTCACAAACAATATTATAACTTTGATAGCCTAAAGGAATAAGAGTAGAATGTATTTTGTAAGTAGAATAATGAAATTGAAAATGTAGTGTGCTTTACCTTGGCCAATTGAATCCATAACTGTGAGTGGATTCATCATCATCAGGGTTCCACAGTGATGAAATTGACAGGCAAAGAGTCAGGAGATTCATGAAGGGCACCTGATAATATAACATATTCATCATCCAAAAGTGAAATGGGATAAAGTTTTAGATTACATTACTAATAAGTTTAAAAGTCAAAAATAAACTTGAACAAGAAAGTTTATAAGCTTCTTATCAGAATGCTTTTCTTAAATACATACATACATACATACATACATAACAATACATACATACAATCAAATCAACCAACCAACCAACCAACCCAACCAACCAACCACCAATCAAGTCAATCTCTCCTCTCTCTCTCTCTCTCTCTCTCTCTCTCTCTCTCTCTCTCTCTCACCTAAAGGCAGCTTCACATGACTTTGCAGAAACATTTTTTCCATCTCACGAAAGGCATGGAAAAAAACTGCCTGCATTGTTGTAAGGCTGCCAAAACACTGCATCTTCTAATCCTCCATGCTTCCTGTAATCCGCCACACTATATCTGATATACACATATGTACAGCATGCACACAACATGCATGCATATTATTACTGTACGCTATTCATGTTCCTGACACTATACATTATTCTATGTACTAGACATGAGACTTTGATGAGTTGTGGTGCCATACCTAATGCACTGTACACAATAACTTTCATTATTATTCAATCTGGTTTAAATATTCTTCAAAGTGATAAATTCTAAGCATTAGTTAATCTACCCAATTGATATCTGATATCAACAACTTAGACCAATAAAGAATTAAATCTGATACAAAAAGAATTGTGTCAGTAATTGTAAAAATAGTTCTTCCTTTACACTATATGCAGTGCTTGGTGTAATGGTTTATCAATCAAGGAAATAAACTTGGCCACACAAGTTCAAAATCCTGGCAAGGCTATTTGCATTTCTATAGAGCTAATATCCTTAGAACGTAGACATCCAAGAATTCTTCTCCACCCATTGGTAAATAGTAGGTTGGACTGGGTTCTTTTAACTTTGGTAAGGCAACCAGTCTAATGAGAAGAACTTTTGAAAAATGAACAATGTGTCACATCCTGCTTGGTAAATTCATATATGCAAACAATCTTTTTGTCCTATTAAGGAAAAATATTTTGTAAGAACAATAAACAATTTAATAAATTCTACTACCTCTTTACGATGATAGGTGTTACATTTAATGCATTAAATTATAATATTGCAAATGTACAATTTAATTATGAGTCAAGGCAGAATATGAAAAAATGCAACAAATTAAGAGTTTTCTTACATGAAAAGCACTTTGTAGTGGTTGCCTTTTATTACCTGTTTAAGTTAACATACAAAGAAAGATTGTTTGTTTGTTTTTGTTTTATGGCAATATTAACATGGTGGGTCATTTAATGCTGCCAAAATTTTGAAAGATTTTGTAGCAATAGTTTTGGAAATCAAATTTTTTGTCAACAAATTTTTCTATTTAACCCATAAATGGACTAAACAGATACTACCCATCCGAATAAGAGTGGACAGAAGCAATGGTGATGAAAGGGGTGGCTCCACATTCGCAGACTCAGATACTGGAAACCTTGACATCAGATATGAGTTTAACAGTCATTCCGCAGGACATGAAGACACTCAGCCACCACCTCTAGGCATCTATATGATAAATAAGAGTTGGGGGTTGCCCCTAAGGGCAATGAGGGTTGGGACAATCATACTAGGTGCTAGGGATTGACCACCTATCTAGCCTAAGTAAGAGTCTAAAAGTGGAAATGTTGGCATGTCATGGACTGCTCATCCACCAGGAATTCTTTGTCTTAAAGCTTCATGGTTTGCCCACCCCACGGCCAACAAAGTTGTGTCCCATTGGTGGGTGGGAGCAGGGGTTCTTACCCCTCTGCAGAGATGCAGTCAGATGACGAGCTAGATTTGTAAAATAATATGGTAGTAGCAGAAACATGAAGAAACAATAGCAAATGAATTCTAAAAAATTGGAAAATTAAAATTGCAATTTACCAATTGATGAATGACACTTGAGTTTCACACTGTTTAACGGCTGCTATTGGAACCAAGAACTGTTTGAAATAATGCTTCATTAAGTTTAAGAATAAGACATTCTTTGTGGAGGTTTCTCTTCCCACGCAGGGCAATCGATCGACTTGTGGTTCAACTTCGTAATCTGGAACAGGGAATGTCTGCAAAAGATATTTTTGTTTTTCCTTTAAAGGAGAGATATTAAATACATTACAACAGAAATTGTCCAATGTTAAATTCCAAAATTAGTTTGTATTATTTTTTGACTGTTGCAATCTCCAGATGATTGTCAGCATCAACTGGAAATAATTATGTTTATATAACAATATGAATAGAGGACAACCACTCAAAAGAGCTAAATAATATAAATTAATCAAACATCATCTGGTAAATTAGTTATTTGATATGAGTAGATAAGTAGCAAAAGTGTGATCAAAAAGTACCGAGACTAACTTTAGATTTTTTTTTTAAGATATAATTTTCACATTTAAATGAGTTGCGTGAGCCTTATAATAAATAGTGATGTGTCTAGATATCTGGATATCTAGACTTCAATCGTACTAATTTTGAATAACAAATATGAAGCTTTTGGTAAAACACGGAATTGTTGCAGTGCATCACCCTCGATACTCAACTTCATACTCTTGTCTCTTTGTAATATGCTCAGGCAATAAACTAATCAATTATTTTGAGAAACAGACTTACCAATTCAGTAATACTCAGTATTAACATTATGTATCTTTAAAAAGTGTTCAATAATTATTAATATAACTATAGAAAGCCCATCATAGCAGACTAATTTGTTAACTCTAACTCACTTATCAATTAACATGCAATTGGATAATATAGATACAATTTTTGTTTGAACATAGTTAAGCAAACATATGGCCAGTTAGCGGCTAAATGAGTGACAATTTTTAAATACAAACTAATTTCAAAACTCAAATCTGCTCAAGTTTTCTAAATCAATTATTTAGGTTGGACAATACATTGCTAATGAATTATTCTTTTTCACTATTCAACATTTTAAATGACTACCTTTAAAAAATGCAACTCCTGTTCTCCATTGTTTCTGTTTTAATAATAGATATTCTAAAAGAAAGCAATAGATATTCTTCTAATATAGATATATATTATATGTCCTTCATCTACTAATAGTGCAAAAAACTATCACCTGATTTATTGAATAACATTTGATTTTAATCTTTGCAGATTAATCCAGAAACCCAATGAATTGTGAAGCATTCCCTAACATTTGAAACTACTCTTGAACAGATACAAGCCACTTTTGATATACTACTACCTTACACAGACAAAAGTTACATAAATAAAGAACAAGAGCAAAAGCTTCAAAGCAAGATGTTTTCTCACCTAGAAAACTTTGGGGTGGAGGGTGAGTTCAAAATGCTATTTTCCTGGGTGAAATATTACTAAACAATTTCAATTCAGTTGACAGGAACCCACTTGTGTTCAAGGGTGGATGATGGTCCTAGAAAGCACCCAACAATTTTTTTGAGCTGATCATACAATTCCTCTGTAAAGGATGGGTTTCATGTTTAAAACTCAATATTTTGGATCATATGGCACGGATACTAACCTATAAATAAATCATCAATCATATGACACTGACATGCACGGATTCCCATGACTCTCTCTCACCATTTGTCCCTACACAGTTATTGTCCTGGCAGGTCCTCACTGCATGCATCAAATATCTTGCCCAAAGCTGATGCATGTAAGTATTTGCTGGACATCCCAACTCTGGTGTGTCTTGTGTTGGTGGTCCATGGGAGAAAGTCACTTATCAAGTTCATCCTTCATCATAATACGATTGAAAATCTTTGCCTATTTTCCATCAACCATATTTATATAGGGGTAATTCCATGTCCAATCATCCAAAGCCATGACACCCACCTACATCAATTTTTTCTGAAATTATTTTTCGCGAGTGGGACCTATGTTAAAGAATTTTCAAGAAATTGAAGTGGGGGGTGACAATTTTACTTTTTTCTGGATGATTTGACATGAAATTAACCACTACTTCAATACTTTTCAACTCCGTTTACCGTCAAGTTATAAAGTCCAGAACTGACTATTTTGGCAATCTGAAACACCATTAGCCGGCACTTTCTATTAATTTCGCAACCTGACATTGATAGACTTGTTTTGCAAAAAAAAACAATACAACTAATTTACAGGAGGGAGGGGGGGTGCTTGCTGATTTCTCATAGATTTTGATTATTGAATGTTTATTTTGTGTTAACTCTTAACCTATTTAGCAGAAAGAATTAAATCTGAATTCAGTCAACAGAATTGAAAAAGTAAATTAACAAAGAATTTTTCAGAACAACTGACCTTGATTGTAAATAATAAAGTATGCAGACCCAACTATTCAGCATCCAACCATGCAATAAATAATAGAGCAGACTGGGGCTTTTTAGCACTTGGTTAGCACAATCAGTCTAGTAGAAGAAAAACTCTGAAATCACACTTGTTAAATTTTTACTTGTGAAAGTTGAACGTTACATCCTACTCGGTGCAGAGAAGTTGGTTATATATATATAATAATATATATATATATATATATTAAAACACAGTCTAATTGTGTGTAATAACAATGAATTATGGGGCAACACCATTGGTGTAATGGTTTATAGTTGTATGGAAATGGACAAGGCAGTATGAGACTGATTGCATTTCATATAGGCGCTAATACGCATTGGGAGGTATGAATCCAACTATCCCTCTTCTCGCTATGAGTAAATAGCAGGGCAGACTGGGGTTTTTAACCTTGGTATGGGCAACCAGTCAGGAGAAGGAAAACTCTGAATTCAAACCTGTTTAAACTCTACTTAAAAATTAACGCTTGTGTCACATCCGCTCATGTGGAGGGGCTAGTAAATACATAACATGAATCATGAGATTTTCAAGTCAGCTTATTATGATTATAATATTACAAAACCATTCTCATGGATGAGTAACATACATATATTTTATGTACTAAGTAGATATGGAATCTGTGAAGACTAGCTTGCTAACGCATTATACATGATGGGACACCCTAGTGTACTAAGTATACAACTCAGTTTAATTGCTTATAAGTCCTTAGTTCAAATTGATAAAAACATGGAAAAAACATAATGTAGGCAACAAGGAATTACCATGTATTACTCAGTTTTATTTGTCTATTTTTTTGTTATGAGGACAAAATATTTAAATGTAAGCTACAAATTATTGTATGCATATTCAGTGATGCTGATAGCTTTTTTGATTTAGTGCCATCTGGGAACACACATATTTGCTTTGAATGAGTCCCCTGGAAATTTTGATGGTCCCAACTAAGTTTCTTAAATTAAATTGAAGGGTTTTTTATTTATGATTCTGGGGAAACAACTAAAGCCATCTAACTGCCCTAACTTGTAACCTATCCTGTGTAATTCAATTTCTAAGAAGCTATTGAAGATGTATTTACAATTAAGCTTGAAAGTGATGGAGGGAAGAACAAAAGAAAACACTGGGATTGTAATGGATATGATTTTTAATGCAACGCTTTTAGATTGTTATGTATCAGGATGCAGGACGCAATACCTAACAGCATATCTGCATACTTATTGGATCTAAAGGGAAAAAAAGATTTTGTTTCCTCAATTAAGAAGGTGGCGTCATTGGAGGGGTAAATCACTTGTTTTTGGGATTTAATTTTTTATACTAACAATTACTGTTTGTAACATTTTTGTGCTGTTTTTAAATTTGATAACAAGTAATGTAAAATATATATTAATTCAGAAAAAAGATTTTATCAAATAAGGAATTTTTTTAATGTTTTTCTGCCAAGACTCTCTAAGCTTGTGATCTATACCTGAACTCTTTACCTGACATATGGTGGGTAACTTCAGCTAGTTGGCTTATTAATTTTGACGCTTTTTTCAAATATGGTAATTCCAGGAAATTGGATAAGTTAATTCTATTAATGGTGTCAGAGACTATTATAATTACACTAGTTCAAGATGCTCCAAGCAGCAAAAAATAAAATTTGTTTCCCAAATAAAAATTTATAAGCAACTAGCTGAAGTACCCCCTATGTCAGGTAAGAGTTCAGGGTATAGATCACAAGCTTAAGAGAGTCTGGCAGAAAAACATTTAAAATCCTTATTGATAAAACTTTTTTCTGAATAATATATATTTTACAATACTTGTTATCAATTCAAAAACATGCCAAAAATGTTACAAACAAGTAATTGTTGTATAAAAATAAATCCATAACAAGTGATTTACCCCTCAATGACGACCTTTCTTAATGAGGAACAAAATCTTTTCCCTTTGATCCAATAAGTAATGCAGATATGCTGTTAGGTATGCGTCTGCATCCCTGATACATAAAATCTAAAAGGTTGCATTAAAATCATATCCAACATCCCAGTGTTTTTTCTTTTTTTCTCCCTCATCACTTCAAGCTAATTGTAATAACATTTTCAATAGCTTCTTTAGAAATGAATTACACAGGATAGGTTACAAGTTAGGAGTTAGATGGCTTTTAGTTGTTTCCCCAGATCATAAAATAAAACCCTTCAATTTATTAAGAAACTTTAGTTGGGACCCATCAAATTTCCAGGGGACTCATTCAAAGCAAATATGTGTGTCCCAGGATGCACTAAATCAAAAAGCTATCAGCATCACTGAATATGCATACATAATTTGCTAGCTTTACATTTAAATCATTTTGTCCTCTACAAAAAATAGACAAATAAACTGAGTAATACATGGTAATTCCTTGTTGCTACATTATGTTTTTTCCATGTTTTTTCAATTTGATACTAAGACTTATAAGCAATAAACTGAGTTGTTATACTTAGTACACTAGGGTGTCCCATATGGTAATAATGGTTAGCAAGCTAGTCTCACAGATCCATATCTACTTAGTACATTAAAATATTATGTATGTTACTCATACCTGGAGAATTTTGTTGTAATATTATAATCATTAATAGCTGACTTGAAAATCTCATATTTCATGTATGTATTTACTAGCCCTCCACATGAGCAGGATGTGACAGAAGCAAGGTTAATTTTTTAAGTAGAGTTTAACAGGTTTGAATTCAGAGTTTTCCTTCTCCTAGACTGGTTGCCATACCAAGGTTAAAAAACCCCAGTCTGCCCTGCTATTTACTCATAGCGAGAAGGGGGATAGTTGGATTCATACTTTCCCATGGTATTAGCGCTATATGAAATGCAATCAGTCTCATACTGCCTTGTCCATTTCCTACAACTATAACCATTACACAATGGGTGCCATAATTCATGTATTACACACAATAGACTGTTTTTAATTATTATATATTATATATATTATATATACCAACTTCTCTGCACGAGTAGGATGTAACGTTCAATTTCACAAGTAAATTTAACAAGTGTGATTTCAGAGTTTTTCTTCTACTAGACTGAATTGTGTAACCAAGTGTAAAAAGCCCAGTCTGCTCTATTATTTATGCATGGTTGGATGTGATAGTTGGGTGCATACTTTATTATTTTACAATCAAGGTCAGTTGTTCTGAAATTTCTTTGTTTAATTTACTTTTTCAATCTGTTGACTGATTCAGATTTAATTCTTCTCTAAAATAGGTTAAGAGTTAACACAAATAAACATTCAATAATCAAATCTATGATGAAATCAGCAAGCCCCCCTCCCTCCCTGTAATAGTTGTATTTGTTTTTTTGGCAAACAATCTATCAATGTCAGGTGGAATAATAGAAAGTGGGTAATGCTGGTCAGATGCAAAATAAGTCAGTTCTGGACTTTATACTTGACGGTAAACGGAGTTGAAAGTATGAAGTAGGGTAATTTCATGTCAAATCATCCAGAAAAAGTAAAATTGTCAACCACCCACTTCAATTTCTTGAAATTCTTTAACATAGTCCCCACTCGGAAAAAATTTCAGAAAAATTGATGTAGGTGGGTGTCATGGCTTTGGATGATTTGACATGGAATTACCCCTATATAATATGTTGAGGAAAATAGGCAAAGATTTTCAATGTATTTATGATGAAGGATGAACTGATAAGTGACTTTCTCCATGGACAACGCAACACAAGGACACACCAGAGTGGGATGTCCAGCAAATACTTACATTGATCAGCTTTGGGCAGATATGTGATGTCATGAGGAGGACCTGCCAGGAACAATAACTGTTAGGGAAAATGGTGAGAGAGAGTCATGGGAATCCGTGCTGTCAGTGTCATATGATGATGATTATTTATAGGTAGTATCCGTGCATACTGATCCAAAAATATTTGAAGTTTTAAACATGAAACCCATCCTTTACAGAGGAATTGTATGTCAGCTCAAAAAAATTGTTGGGTGCTTTCTTAGACCATCATCCACCTTGAAACACAAGTGGTTCCTGTCAACTGAATTGAAATGTTAGTAATATTCACCCCAGGAAAATAGCAATTTGAACTCACCTCCACCCCAAAGTTTTCTAGGTGAGCAATAACATCTTGCTTTTGAAGTTTTGCTCTTGTTCTTTATTTTATGTACTTTTGTCTGTGTAAGGTAGTAGTATATCAAAAGTGGCTGTAATCTGTTCAAGAGTAGGTTTTCAAATGTCTAGGAATGCTTCCAATTCATTGGGTTTTCTGGATTAATCTGCAAAGATTAAAATCAAATTGTTATCAATAAATCAGGTGATAGTTTTTTGCACTATTAGTAGATGAAGGACATATAATATATATCTATATTAGAAGAATATCTATTGCTTTTCTTTTTATGAATATCTATTATTGGAGAACAGGTAGTTGATTTTTAAAGGTATCATTTAATGTTGAATAGTGAAAAGAATAATCATTAGCAATGTATTGTCAACCTAAAATAATTGATAGAAAACTTGAGCAGATTTGAGGTTTTTGAAATTAGTTTGTATTTAAAATTGTCACTCATTTAGCCGTAACTGGCCATATGTTTGCTTAACTATGTTCAAACAAAAAATTGTATCTATATTATCCAATTGCTGTAATTTGATAAGTGAGTAGAGTTAACTAAATTAGTCTGTATGAGTGGCTTTTCTATAGTTATATTTAATAATTATTTGAACACTTTTAAAGATACATAATGTTATACTGAGTATTACTGAATTGGTAAGTGTTCTCAAAATAATGATTAGTTTATTGCCTTGAGCATTATTACAAAGAGACAAGAGTATGAAGTTGAGTATGAGGGTGATGCACTTGCACAATCCTGTGTTTTACCAAAAGTCTATTTGTTTTCAAAATAGTACCGATGAAGTCTAGATATCCAGATATCTAGACATCATCACTTTATTATATAAGTTGCTCAGCTTGTGCACATGTCTTCATTTAAATGTGAAAATTATATCTTTAAAAAAAAAATCAAAAGTTTTAGTCTCGGTACTTTTTTGATCACACTTTGTACTTATCTACTCTATCAAATAACTAATTTACAGATGAGGTTTGATAATTTATATTATTTAGCTCTTTTGGTGTTGTCTCATCATTATTGTTATATACATAATATTTCAGTTGATGTGACAATCATCTGGAGATTGCAACAGTCAAAAATAATACAAACTATTTTGAATTTAACTATTGACAATTTCTGTTGTAATGTATATATCTCTCCTAAAGAAAAACAAAATATCTTTTGCAGATTCCCTGTTCCAGAATTTACGAAGTGAACCACAAGTCCGATCGATTGCCCTGGTGGAAGAAAACCTCCACAAAGAATGTCTTATTCTTAAACTTAATGAAGCATTTTTCAAACAGTTCTTGGTTCCAATGAGAGCCGTAAACAGTGTGAACTCAAGTGTCATTCAATCAATGGTAAATTGCAATTTTAATTTTCCATTTTTTTTTAGAATTCATTTTGCTATTGTTTCTTCATGTTTTTGTTGCTTTTACTCACCATATTATTTTACAAATCTAGCTCTGTCATCTGACTGCATCTCTGCAGAGGGGTAAGAAAACCCTGCTCCCACCCACCATGGGACCACTTGTTGGCCGTGGGGGCAAACCATGATGCTTAAGACAGAATCCTGGGTGGATGAGCAGTCCATGACATGCAACATTCCACTTAGACTCTTACTTAGGCTAGATAGGTGGTCAATCCCTAGCACCTATATGATTGTCCCAACCCTATTGCCCTTAGGGCAACCCCCAACTCTTTTTTATCATATAGATGCTAGAAGGTGGTGGCTGAGTGTCTTCATGTCCTGGGAATGACGTTAAACTCTATCTGATGGTAAGGTTCCAGTTTCTGGAGGTCTGGGGAATGTGGAGCACCCCTTCATCACCATTGCTCTCTGGTCCACTCTTGCCTGGAGTGGTAGTATCTGTTATGGTCCCATTTATGGGTTAAATAGAAAAATTTGTTGACAAAAAAATTGAGTTCCAAACTATTGCTACAAATCTTTCAAAAAATTTTGCCAGCATTAAATGAACCCACCATGGTTAATATGCCATAAAACAAAAAACAAACAAACAATCTTTTCTTTGTATGTTAACTAAACAGGTAATAAAAGGCAACTACCAAGTGCTTTTCATGTAAGAAAACTCTTTAAATTTGTGCACTTTTTTCATATTACTGCCTTTGACTCATAATAATTGTTACATTGCAATATTTTAATTTAATGCATTAAATGTACACCTATCATCGTAAAGAGGTAGTAGAATTTTATTAAATTGTTTATTTGTTCTTACAAAATTTTTCCTTAATAGGACAAAAGATTGTTTGCATATATGAATTTACCAAGCAGGATGTGACAACATTGTCATTTTCAAAGTTTTTCTTCTCTTAGACTGGTTGCCTTACCAAAGTTAAAGACCCAGTCCAACCTACTATTTACCAATGGGTGGAAGAAGAATTCTTGGATGTTCTACGTTTCTAAGGATATTAGCTCTATATGAAATGCAAATGCCTTGTCCAGGATTTGAACTTGTGTGGCCAAAGTTTATTTCCTTTGATGATAACATTACACCAAGCACCTGCATATAGTGTAAGAAGAACTTATTTTTACAATTACTGACACAATCTTTTGTATCAGATTTAATTTCTTTATTGGTCTAAGTTGTTGATATCAGATCATCATTGGTAGATTAACTAATGCTTTAGAATTTATCACTTTGAAAAGGAATATTAAAACAGATTGAATATAATGAAAGTTATTGTGTACAGTGCTTAGGTGCACCACAACTCATCAAGTCTCATGTCTAGTACATAGAATAATGTATTAGTGTCAGGAACATGAATAGCGTACAGTAATAATATGCATGCATGTGTGTGCATGTGTACATATGTGTATATCAGATATAGTGTTGGCGGATTACAGGAAGCATGGAGGATTAGAAAGATGCAGTGTTTTTGGCAGCCTACACAGATGCAGGCAGTTTTTTCCATGCCTTGTGAGTGTGAAAAAATGTTTCTGAAAGTCATGTGAGCTGCCTTAGGTTAGAGAGAGAGAGAGAGAGAGAGAGAGAGAGAGAGAAGAGAGGAGAGAGAGAGATTGATTGATTGGATTGGTTGGTTGGTTGGTTGGTTGGTTGGTTGGTTGATTGATTGTTGTATGTATGTATGTATGTATGTATGTATGTATGTATTTTAGAAAGCATTCTGATAAGAAGCTTATTAACTTTCTTGTTCAAGTTTATTTTGACTTTAAACTTATTAGTAAATGTTCTAAACTTTATCCATTTCACTTTTGGATGATGAATATGTTTATATATTATCAGGTGCCTTCATGAATCTCCTGACTCTTTGCCTGTCAATTTCATCACTGTGGAACCTGATGATGATGATCCACTCACAGTTATGGATTCAATTGGCCAAGGTAAAGCACACTACATTTTCAATTTCATTATTCTACTTACAAAAATACATTCTACTCTTATTCCTTAGGCTATCAAAGTTTATAATATTGTTTGTGAAAGTAATATGTACTTACATGTGTACCTTATTATTTTTGTAGCAGTTTTTTTCTACATTTAATGTAGCCTGTCTATATTAGGATTAAAAATCATGAACCATATTTTTATTACAAAAACATTGTGTAAAATTGTATTTGTATAGAAATATAATGAGTTAAGGATTTATTTTTACATATTCAAATTAATGATAAAAAATATAAGAATAGTTTTAGCAATTCTAATAAGTTTTAAATAAAAAGAAAGTTCTTGGTTTAACACTTTTTTAATTCTTTATAATTGTTTTATATTTTCATTGCTGTATTTTAATCACTGATTTTATCTTTGGTCTATAATGGGTTGTAAAAGAGTATATATTATCAGAATAACTTACTATTTAAAATGTTTGTTATGCTAATTTAAGGATATAGAATAATTACTATGTAGAAATACGAAAAAAAAGTATTCCAAAAGATAAATTCATTTTTAGATGGTAAAGCCAGTGTTAAAATAATTTTTTTATAAAACCTTTATCAGGACATTAAGATGAATATAGTGTTGTCTAAACAATGTTGGAATTCTTTTCAAAATGGAAACAGGAGATGAGAAAGTATTAAAGAAAATGTTCTTTTCTGTTAGCAGAATTCTTTTTTTAAAAAAGGTGAAATGATTGGTAATTCTTCTGATTATTAATCACGCCATTACATATATACCATCTATATGTATATATATTAGACCACCCCGTCAACTTTACTTTTATTTCATTTATATATATATATTATATATATATATATATATATATAATATATATAATGAGATTTTGATAATTTGCTTAGAAGCATTGTTGAGTAAGTATATTATTATATATATTTTTTTGCTTGAAGGCAATTACAATGCATATATCGTATAAAATTCGATAATTTTGAAACAGCTGTACGAGGTTTCTACGTGGGCACAATATTTGCCGAGTTCGCTTGTCATGATTATTTTCAATAATTATCGAATTTTATACGATATACGCATTGTAATTGCCTTCAAGCAAAAAATATAAATGATAATAATAATAATTATAAATAATAATTATAATAATAATATATAAATATATATATATATATATATATATACACACACACACATACACATCAGTCTATCTATTATATTGAACCATTCAATGGTGAATGTTATTCATCATAGATTGAACAGTGAAAATTACAGAAAAAAGTTTGCCCTATAATTATATATATATATATTATATATATATATATACACACATCAGTCTATCAATTAAATGTATGATTTTTGAAATCTTTATAGTTTCTAGAATTCAAAACAATATAATCCAACAGAATCAAAAACAAAGATTCATCCTAAGCAATGCAAAATTGGCCACCAATCAGCAAAGGGTTATCCTCTCTAGATTAAAAAAATAACATGAATATAGCAAAAGACAAGGTTGTAATGTCTATATGACCAAGTAGGAAAAGTGGGGATAACAAGGCTGCTTAAGAATATCTTAATCATGTGGACATAAAGTTGTAAATGTGTGAATATATTTTCTTGACAAAACATTTATATTTTCTTACACACCTTAATTTGTTCATACAGTTAAAACAACACTGATAAATGATTATTGTTGAAGGTCACTATATATATTTCCATTTCAATAAGATTTTCTTTATTTTTTTCATGCAGAGATAAGACATTAAAAGACATAGTTACTCAAATATGGGCGTGTTGAAATACCTCTTTATAGTAAATCTTTTGTTGCTTGTTGTTAATAAATTGTAATATTTAATTATTTTGCGATATGTTGTTAATAAATTGTAAAATATTTAATTATTTTGTGATATGTTGTTAATAAATTGTAAATATTTAATTATTTTGCGATATGTTGTTAATAATTTATAAATATTTAATTATTTTGCGATATGTTGTTAATACATTGTAAAATATTTAATTATTTTGCGATATGTTGTTAATAAATTGTAAAATATTAATTATTTTGCGATATGTTGTTAATACATTGTAAAATATTTAATTATTTTGCGATATGTTGTTTAAATTTAAAATATTTTAATTATTTTGCGATATGTTGTTGTAAATATTTAATTATTTTGCAATATGTGTTAAATACTTGTAAATATTTATTATTTTGCGAATATGTTGTTAAATACATTGTAAAAATATTTAATTATTTAATAATTGTTTCTCAGTTTGGTTTTTAAAACTTTTATCAAAACTTTTGATTTATTTTGTTATAGAATGGTAATCACACACACTCAGGACTTGAACTCGGTTCTAGAGGAAGACAGTGCTGAGTCTGATGAAAGCACCAATTTTGACTCTTTGAATGGCGCCTGTCAATTTAGAAAAGCAGAATCATCTCCATTTTCCACCAAGAAATTCATGTACCATAAAGAAGAAGTCTCGGATAAAAGTGAAGTGAAAAATGTCAGTGAAGAGGTAACTGATTCCTTTCTTATATTCTTCACTTGAGCTGAACCCATAGCTCATAAATTGAATAAAAATATTTGTTTCTTTACTTCTATATTTTTTCTCTTTAAAAAAAAAAATAACCCAACCATTTTTATTGTTTCATTGTCAGCATGTGTTACCAGGAGATAAGGAAGAATTACGTGAGTTTCAGGAGAAAACGGCTGCTAATTCTTGTCTGTTGATTGAAATTACAGTTCCAAAAGGTGATATCTTCTTCCATAGTAAAGATTTTTATGAACTTATATACAACAGGTGAGAAAGGATTTTTATTTTTTTTCTCTGTGGCTAGAACATTTAAGAGAGATCTAAATTTTATGTCTGGTGTAGAGTAAAATTCAGTAACCTCAATGATAATGCTAATTGACTGCCAAACTCTTTGGAAGATAAACACATAAAAATGAAAATTATTCACTAATGTACTTGGACTAGTGTCCTCACCTTGGTTGTTATGGTTATAATATTTTAGCCACTGTAACTTCTGGTTTTCTTTTGATATTTGTCATGGTTGTTTAATAATTTCTATGATATCTCTTATCATGTTCTGCTCTCTAATTCATGTTGATCTCTTAAAGTTATTCTTCCTGCATTTCCCTTGATCTCTGTAACTCTCACTTCAACTTTGTGCATTTTCAAGTTTCAAAAGGATATGTTATAGCTCGGGAATTATATACTGTTTATACAATTCCCAATTTAAGTATATTGGTAAGGTGACTGTCATCATGTCACCATTTTTACTTAATGCCAACTAACATATTACTGTTATACATCTTTTTATTTCATTATCAAGATATTTCTCTAATTTTATCAACTTAGTAGCTGTATCATTTAACCAGAATATTAGATCTTCATATTCCAGATTTTGCTTATAGGATGTAGAACAATATAAAAAAAATGTAATGAAAACAATTTCTTTGAAATCAATCTAAGCATCCAAGTGTATGAAAAAAAACCGCGGAGACACACATACACACACAAACACACACACACACACATACACACACACACACTTATTTATTTTGGAATTTTCTTAAGAAATTAATCCAAGTGCTACTTTTATTTTTTTACTATTAGGCTCTGCAATGATTTATTACTGTGGGAACCAACTGCCCCATCACCATTGTACAGCCAGGAACAGAGTATACTCCTACCTCAGACATTAGAGACACAATACAGAGTACAGTACATACCTCCAGATTTCATGAGTGAAGCAAGAAATTGTAAGTATTGCATACTCTAGTTTCCACTTATATGTTTAATGTTTCTATCCTATAAAAAACCTTTCTTAAAAAAAATGTTTTATGATATTTATTGCCTTGTGGACTACCACCCAAGGATTTGTAATTTTTATCCACTTTTCAATCTTGGCAGTTGCACATTATATAGCTGACCTTCACTTGATCCTCTTTCTGACTGATCTTAATATTTATATACATTTAAAGATTATAGAAAAACAAGGATTAAATTTTAGAACACTGAAAATGTAATTAAAAAAAAGTAAAGTCGTCAGGGAGGCCTAAAGTCGGTATCAGCCAAACAGTGAGGGAGTCTATCCCCTTTTCACTAGCACTAGACTAAGGAGATTGTTTTGGGGTCTGAGATGGAGCACCACACCTTCTTTTGGGAAGGAGGTGGGGACATCTTACCTCTCTGCAGAAGGTTCAGTTGGCATATTCTAGGCCCTACCAACAGGAAAACTGTTAACACAATATTAAAATTGTTCTTTATTTTATTTCAGTTGAGTCTGACAGTGATTCAGATGAGAGTCAAGGAATGCACAGTTTTACTGCATTTGAACAACGCAGTTTCCACAAGAAGAAATCACGGGAACGTAAATTGCAAAGCAAATTATCCTTTGTATTGAACCTCAGCAAAGGAAACATGCACATGGCTTCTAAGGTATGAATTCAATTCTTTAATTATTTATCAGTTAGAGAGAAAATATTATACAGGTTCTAGTAGAATGATATTCCAGTTTTAAAACTGATACCACACAGGCAATAATAATGGTTAGCAGGTGGGACCATAAATGGGACCATGACTCTACCTTTTATCTTGTCTCATATATCCATAGAATCACCAAAATCAGCTGTTTTTTTAAAAATTTTATTATAAGGTGTATGTAAGAAATATGACTGTAAAAACATGAATACCTAGTTGCAAATAACAATAGTTTATATGTATGTATTCACCCAATCCCTCTGCCACTGGCACGATTTGACACAAGATTGATTTATATACATATATATATATATGTGTGTGTGTGTGTGTGTGTCTCTCTGTCTGTCTGTATGCATGTATATTTGTGAATATGTGTGTGTGTGTGTCTGTCTGTCTGTATATATTTGTGAATATATGTGTATGGAAATATATGTGTGTGTGTGTGTGTCTGTCTGTCTGTCTGTCTGTCTGTATGCATGTATATTTGTGAATATGTGTGTGTGTGTGCCTGTCTGTCTGTATATATTTGTGAATATGTGTGTGTGTATGTGTGTGTGTGTCTGTCTGTCTGTCTGTATGCATGTATATTTGTGAATATATGTGTATGTACATATATATATGTGTGTGTGTGTGTGTCTGTCTGTCTGTATGCATGTATATTTGTGAATATATGTGTATGTACATATATATATGTTTGTGTCTGTCTGTTTGTATGCATGTATATTTGTGAATATATGTGTATGTACATATATATATGTGTGTGTCTGTCTGTCTGTCTGTCTGTCTGTATGCATGTATATTTGTGAATATATGTGTATATACATATATATATATGTGTGTGTGTGTGTGTGTGTGTGTGTGTGTGTGTCTGTCTGTCTGTCTGTATGCATGTATATTTGTGAATATATGTGTATGTACATATATATATGTATATATGTGTGTGTGTGTATTTTTAAAAATATATATATGTGTGTATGTGTGTATATTTGTAAATTTGTGTGTGTGTGTGTATTTTTGTGAATATATATATGTGTGTATGTGTGTATATTTGTAAATATGTGTGTGTGTATGTATGTATATTTGTGAATATATGTATATATGTGTATCTATGTATATTCGTGAATATATGTGTGTATATATCTATGTATGTATATATGTCTGTGTGTGTATGTTTTATTTCTTTGTTTCTGGGCATATCAACGTTTGTGGATTATTTTATGTCAA
This sequence comes from Doryteuthis pealeii, assembly GCA_023376005.1. Classification (NCBI taxonomy): domain Eukaryota; kingdom Metazoa; phylum Mollusca; class Cephalopoda; order Myopsida; family Loliginidae; genus Doryteuthis; species Doryteuthis pealeii. The sequence continues at coordinate 45,417,122 of CM042153.1, forward strand.
AGCCATCCTTGTAGAAGAACAGTAGTTGTATTATTTAATCTGTAGCTTGTAGGATGAGCGGGTTCATACCTTTCCCAAGGATATTAGTCCGAAAATGAGTGTGATAATGTGGTTGGAGTTCAAACTAGTTTACTATGATGTTGCAGTCCAGTATGTTAATCACTATTCCACAGCACCCCCCCCCCCCCCAAAAAAAAAATATATGTGTGTATGTATGTATATTCTGAAATTGCATTGTACTTATAAAATTCATGATATAAAGAAACTATTCTGTTTTATTTTTCAAGTTTAGCAAATACGCTGAAATCAACCGCTGAAATATTCAGCGGTTGATTTCAGCGTTCGTTTTGTAAACAGTCTTTTAACGGATATTTTTTCTTCTCGTCTATGTCGCTCTTTGATGAAGACCAACTTATCGATTTGGTCGAAACAGGCCTGTCAGCAATCACATAACAAACATCATATGTTTTTTCAAAATGTTAAATTTCATATGTATATGTATAGATACAAGCACAGATACACACTTTATTACTTATGATTGTCTTTTCAGAATGTTCCTGAAGAAGTTGAACCTGGTGAGGATTGTCCTGAAGACAGTCGCAGTGAATTAGCAATATTTGCAAAAGATGCCACTCTTTTTGTTGCGATCAATCATAATGGAGATCCAGACTTACAGTTTATTTGCTTCCAGTCCAACAAGATTGAACTTTTGCACAATTGTAAGTTTATCTCAATTTTTCTTCTTCTCTTTATCATAAAATTTAATTTGACATATGTACTTATAAATTTGCTATTATAAAAATTCTCATGAAAACTTATTTTATTTTGGAAACTGAAAAAAGTAAAATATGTTTTATGTAATTATCTATATATAAAAGAAAGATTTTATATGTCTTTCTCTTTGTATGTTTGTTTGTACAACTGTAATATATTGCCTTGATTGAAAGTGACCCTGAAAGATACATCCAGCCATGGACAGAATCAACAAAGTGACTACCGGAAGACAGGTGTGATAACCAATGCATAAACACAGGAAATGCGTAGGTGTAACCCATGGCCAATGATAACCACAGGAAATGTGTTGGTGTAACCAATGATTAAAAACAAGCTAAGAGTTGAGAAAAAGAAAACTGTGTGGGTGTCACGGTTAAGGAGGTGTGGCCATATGGGAGTTCAAAGAATATATAAAGTTGAAAATTTTGGCTGAAGTTTAGTGTGATTGCTTGCTGTTCAGAGTTTCGGCAGCTCTTTTGTATGTGCAAACTCTCTCCAATGACTATCCTTCATCACCATCAAAGAATAAAAATATAATATTATATCTTTTTTTATACACGTTCCTCATTGTTTGTCAAGTCCAGTGGAGGTATAACAACATAACAACTGAGTACATATCCTTTTTTATGAAGGAAAATTGGTGACCAGCAATGACCTAAGTTGAATAAAAATCCTTTTATTACCCCTCGTTTTCTATAAGAAAAACTAAATAAAGATATAAGTAAAAAGTAAAGTCGTCGGGTGGCCTAAAATCGGTATCAGCCAGTCAGCAAGGGAGTCTATCCCTTTCAATAGCGCTAGACCAAGGAGATTGTTTTTTGGTGTATGAGGTAGAGCGCCATACCTACCATCAGCTCCTTACTTTACTGCACAGATCCCTGCGCTACTCATACGCTGAGTTGGCGAGGACCGGTATCAAACTAGGAACTTGTGGCTTCTAGCCGAACGTTCTACCAACTGATCTAATCCGGCCCCTTCAGGGGTATAAATCAATGATATATTGAAAATTAATTTAAAAAATAAAACAAATTAATAAAGGATAAAACATGATAAAAAAGCATAAGAAAAAATACAAACAATAATAATAATAAAACCAACTTAAAACAAGAATATATAAATAATAAAAGATAATAAGACAAATATATATGAATATAGATAAGAGATTTATTTTTAACTTTTTAAATCCAGACAATGTTGGGTAGTCTTACTGGTTTCATATAAAAGATTTAATTAAAAATTTGATCAGTGTTTCATTGGCATTTTTGTTTATACAATATTTATGATAGCATTCTAATTTTTATTGGAGTTATTTGAATTTAGATTTTGCAATCTGAGAATATAACATTTTTGTTGTCATAAATCAATGTTACTTTTAACTTCTGAGGTTATATGTTTATGTTGTATTTTATCAGAATATCAAAAACTTAAGCTGTTTACAATAATTGAACATGTGAATGATACAGAAAATAATAGAATTAAACAATTTTTTCTCATCTTTACCTTTTTAGCCTGTGTAGAAAATGTAAAATCTTCTGAGGAAAACCGTCCAGCCAAGAAGACTTGATTTCAACAATCATGAAATCTGAATTCACTTTTGATAAAAATGGACGTCCAGTTGGTTGTGGTCCAGATTCCCTTGACATGTTATCTGTTGCTGTAAAAGTAAAATTTGACAGCAAAATTGATATGTTCAATTATCCTGCTATGAAGGTTTTGTACATCTCTTATATTGAGAGAGTGTGTGTGTTGTGTGTGTGTGTGTGTGTGATATATTTGTTTCTATAAATGATTGTAATGCTTTTGTTTTTCTGAAGATATTCTTACACAGGTTTTTTGTAAAAAATTATATTGTGAATAGTTTATGTGATTTTTTTTACAGTATTATTAGTCTTTTTGATGTCATAGAAAACAAGTTATAGCATATCATATGTAGATTTTATACAAAAAGCAGAAAATTACTTAAAAAACAGTATTTTGAACTTTGTCCTAATGTGTTTTTTTTTTAGGGAAAGTAGTTGAAAAATGATGAATGATTAAACATAAATTAATCAGTTTTATAAGAATAACACTATCGATCTATCTGTCTCTATATATATATATGTCTGTCTATCTATCTATCTATCTATCTATCTATATCTATCTATATCTGTATCTGTCTAGAAATACACAGAAATAGATAATTGAATTTATTTATCTATCTATATTTGTATCTGTCTAGAAATACACAGAAATAGATAATTGAATCTATCTATCTATCTATATATCTATCTATCTGTATCTATCTAGAAATACACAGAAATAGATAATTGAATCTATCTATCTATCTATATATCTATCTATTTGTATCTATCTAGAAATACACAGAAATAGATAATTGAATCTATCTATCTATCTATCTATATCTATCTAGAAATACACAGAAATATCTATATCTATATCTATCTAGTTATATACACAGAAAATAGATAATTGAATACAATAGAATTACTATTGTTGAAAACTGACCTTTAATCTTTTCTAAACTTTATTTAATTTTTGTTGTTTTGTATAAACACTTTTTCAGCTGGTAACTTAAAAGAAATATATTTGCAATCTGATACCAAATGTCAAACAATTTTGATAAACTCAAAATATGATGTCTTGTTTTATATGGCATTCATAATTTTGTTTATAATAAAAGCCACTTCCTCAGTAAACCTGTAATAAATATCTTTAAATATAGATGATACTGCATTGGACAAGCATTTGAATAATTGTGTATAAGAAAATTTCCATCAATAATTTTCCAAATTTGATGTAATCTTTTTTTTAATTTTTATATTATTGTTAATTGATAATAAATTCATTAAGAAACATGTCCTTTGAATATTGATGATATATTATATCATGTTATTGCTTATTACATCTGAAATAATCATAAGAATTAGAAATTTAAGGCAAACTCTATAATGAAATGACCCATCCCTAAAAAGGGCATACAAAAGCTACTTTAAAAACATTGATGATTTATGAATAAATTAATGATAAATGAATAGCACAGTATTGGGTTGGACCAAAGTTTTGAAGTAAAATAAAAGGTTATCAAAAAAGAAAATTCACTTTGATTTTATTGAACAACATATGTTATACCTTTTCTCTTAATTACTTCCAGAGTCTTTAATCAATTGTCACTTTTGGTTGATCTAATTAAGAGCAGTATTTGTCCAAATTAATTGCTTGCCTCCCAGAAGGAGAATTGAGGCCTTGTTTCCAATCCTGCAATATATCATCTAATGACAAATCACAAGTATCATTTTAGGCAACTTAATATATTCAAAATATATGCTTTCAAAAGTTTTTTTTATACTTGTAGTAATAAGAAAACAGACACGGTCGGACTTGAGTAAGCTTTATTCTACTTTGATACATTAGCAGTTCTCTTGGGATTTTATATAGTTTTACAGAACTTTAAATTTAGATAAAGGGGAGGTGACTCAATTAATTATTACAATACTATTTTCATAGTCAGTAAAACAGATTACAGCTTAAATTTTTACAATTTAATCTTACAGGAATTCACCATTGCAGTTGGTGTGCAAGGAGCAACTCTAAATCACCGAGTTACGCCAATGGAAAGCACTTGGTTTTCACAGGTTTTGTAATTTTAATCATATTTTTAAATTGTTTGGTCATCTTTAATCATTTCTAAAAACTAATATCTATATTTTCAAAATGTTGCTTGCCTGTGTTAAACATTTATAACTGTAGTAAAGTAATAAAGTCGACAGGGTGGCCTATTGTCAGTATCAGCCAGACAGTGAGGGAGTCTATCCTCTTTCACTAGTACTAGACCATGGAGATTGTTTTTTGCATCTGAAGTGAAGCGCCACACCTTCCATCAGCTTCCCAATGTAGCTTTTAAACAACTTATGCCCGTGTTAAACAAATCCATATCTGAATAAAAATATTCAATTTGAATTTGAAAGAAAGAAATCTTATTTGTATGCAGGCATTAAATATTACAAAAAAGGTGTCCATCACAATATGATTTAAGGTGAGAATCGTTTTGGATGATTAGTATCTAAACAGATACTAATCATCCAAAAAGGTTGATGAGACTCGTTACCAAACCAAAAAGAAGAAAAAAATTGTGATTTTTAATTCTTTTTGGTTGATCATATTCAATACACTGAATATTATTCCATTTTTTTTCCTTTAAAGATTCACCCAAGGGAAATAAATCTTGTTATCTTTCTCCTAAATGCTTTCCCTTATAATTTAGTTCTATTTTCTAAGCTTTGCTTAAGGCCTCATCTGTCTTACAGTACTTGCTGCTACTAATTGGCCACTCATCTAAGTACTGAAACAATTTAATCACTGTTAGAAATAAACTTCTGTCTAACAAAATGAATTATTAAAAAAATTAAAGATTATATTATTTCCAGTAAACTAATTTGGCTTAAAGAAAAAACAATCAACTTCAACTTTTCTTAAAGAGGAACAAATTAAAAAATGCATAAGTCGTCGGGGTGACCTAAAATCGGTATCAGCCAGACAGTGAGGGAGTCTATCCCTTTTCACTAGCACTAGACCAAGAAGATTGTTTTTTTTTTGCGTCTGAGGTGGAGTGCCACACCTACCATCAGCTCCTCACTTTACCGCACATATGCTGAGTTGGCGAGGGCCGGTATTGAACCAGGAACCTTGAGGTTCCCCTCCAGACATTCTACCGACTGAGCTAAACCGGCCCTATGAAAAATTAATAAGCCCAATTAATTATTGTTGGATGTATACAAATTTTGTTTTTTTGATTTTTTTTTACATTTTATGATTAATTTTCATTTTAATCACTCAATCTTTTCATAAAATTTAAACAATTAAGAAAAAAACTTTATTTATTAATTTATTTTCAGATTTACATAATCTTTTCTTGATGTTTTTATTTCAGGCTCTTGATTTCATGAATGTAATGGATTACCCAATAAAAGGTTATGTACAACCCCAGATACTAACTCAGCTTCATGTACACCTGTGGAACTGTACAGTTGATTACAGGTAAATATTTTGTTTCTCTTCATATATTTTATGAATTTATGGCTTAATAATTTTTTTTTTAATAGTTTTCTTTACATTTTATAGTCTATGTACATTATTTTGAAATTTTCCATAGTAGGCCAAAAATTTAAAAGAAAAAATTAATTTAGTTATTAATGACAAGCTTGTAAATAATCAAATTGACAAAAGTAAAGCCAAAAAACTGAAGTTTGACTGCAATAAAAAATAATTAACAGACAACATTGAAGTGAAAGAATAAAAGGGAAAAAAACAAAACAAAAACAAAACAATTATTTTTTCAGCCATTATTTTGAAGTCAAATGCAGAATTGTATTTCCTAACCTTTTGGCTTCTATCAAAATGTAGTCTTCATTCACTTATTTCAATGATATATAAGTTAGAGATGCTGAATAGGTATGGCGTCTAGCATTCCTGATGCACAAAAATCTAAAAGACGCAGTAATTCATATCCATGCATCCGCAGTGTTTTTCTTTTCTCTTCCTCATCATTTCAAAGCTAATTCTAAATACATGTTCAATAGTTTCTTAGAAAATGAATTACACAGGATAGGTTATAATGTAGGAGTTAGATGGCTTTAGTTGTTTCCCAGATCATAAAAAAACCTACAATCTATTAGAAACTTTAGTTGGGACCCATAAATTTCCCCAGGGACTCAATCAGCAATTATATACTCCCGGATGCACTAAATCAAAAAGCTATCAGCATCACTGTATAGTTGTTAATTCTATCCTTTTGCAGGCCCATCAATTTACCTTTACGTACACTGTTACACACCGAGTGGCTGAGTTTATCAAGTAACATCTTTGCTGAAATCATGTTCCAACTAATGCTGAGGTAAGTTACAAAGTTGAAAAAAAAAAAATTTCTAATTCTTGGATTTGCTCTTTAACATACATTTGTTTTATTTCAATAACAATTTAGTACTAACATATTTGAAATATTGATGATTATTGTATCGCATGTTTATTGCTTATTACATCAATTTAATGTTGTTTGCTTTAAGTAAAAATTAATAATATAGAGAACTGGGTAAATTTATTTAAAAAAAAAAAAGATTCAGTGTCTAGCAATTACTGAATTATTTCACCAATATATTTTTTTTAGATAAGTAAAAAATCTTTTATGTGATGAATTTTGTAATTAAATCATGGTCACATAGATGTCGCAAAAGCGAGAATTTACCACAAGATCCTTCGCTGTTTTAGTTTAGTTCATCTTTTAAGATAGTTTTATTACGCATATAATATGGCCCAAATTACTTAGATAGCTATCTTACATGTTAACTTCTCTATAAATAAACTTTTTCAGACTATAATATTATCAGGATTTGAAGATATCTAAACAGTCAGTAACGTAAAGCACTGATTCCTGTCAGATTCACCAAAAGTTAAGCAGTTGAGCTTATTCAGTAATTAGATGAGTGACCATTTTGATAAACAATGTCCCTGTAAACAACCTAGGCCTGTGTGGCAGACTAAGCAAGTTTAGTACTACAAACCTTAACATTGTTTAATCTTATCTCAGAGCATGTCCAAACTGTTGTGTAGTTTAAGTTAAAGATCTTATCTTTTTTCTTTTCATTCATCTTGTTAACCAAACATTTTACTAGAGGCAGAATCTCCATATGCACTACATCCAAGAGAGATTTACAGTGAAAAATATACTGCTCAAGTGTGTAGATTTTGGTCTAAGTTTTGAACAAAATAAATACCAAGTAATTTGAAAAAAAACTTTTCACGAAAATAAGACATCCAGGATTTTACTTTCATAAAAAAGAAATGGGATTGTTATTAAAAAATATGAGTAATTGAACAATAGTTAAAATCCTATACGTATATACTTTTTTTTCTCTACCAAACCTACCACTACAAAATCCAAAACTTAGTTGGCATTATAATGGAGCGCACTGAGGTTCGATATGCTATTAAAACAAACAAACCAACAAACCAATTTAATTCTAAATTGTCTATTCTGTAGTCACCAATATAATGCAATAATGACCACTTGATTTGAACTTGATTCTATTCGCCTTTTAAAACTTAGAATTGGACTTCCTAAACATGACAACTTTTGTCATATTTTATTTTAAAGAGATATCTTACATTTAACACAGAAGTGGTAGGTCAACATCAACCATTTCAAACTCTACTTTTGTTTATAAATAATAGAAAAGTTAAAGGATCAGTAAAATACGCATAAGCATTTGAAGCATGGGAGATCAGACTAAGCAAAACTTAGTAAAGTCACCACAATGTTTTTCTTTCAAAGGTAATTAAAAAAAAATTACATCCCTAAAATGTGAGATGTCATCATTGCTAAGTTAGGTAGCAAGCCAAAAATAGTAAAAGATGTGAGAGTCAAACTTGCTAGTACTACTTTATGAAACTAGCTTACTAACCATTACACCAAAATCAAAGTGTACTTAAAGTATATCCAGGCATGATTATTTATTATCTTATTTATTCAGTGAAATTATAAATCTGCTCAAATTTATAACTATAAGGGACTAGAGTGTCTGATGTAAAGTAATGGTTATGAGTTAGCTTTTTAAAAAAATACTGCTGAAATAATACTAGTTATATTAATTGAATTACTAAATTTTGCGTCAAATATGTTTATACTTTTCTCATTTTTATTTTTCTCAAAGGTTTCATTTGAGAGGACAGGCTTTTCATTTCTGAAATATTGACAATGTACTCTTAAAAGTAATAAAAAAATGACTTTATTTCAATTGGTAAACAAATATTTTAATACATTTGGAAGATGGTTTCTACTTTTGGGGGCTCTAAATCATTATTAAAATATATTTCAATTATCATAAGGAAATGCTGAGAAGTTCTTGGCTCAACCAGAAGGGAATGGACTAAGATAAAGAAATTATTGGATTTTTTTTTTAAAAGGTTAAAGAAAACTTGAGAAAAAGATGCCAGAATTGTTGAACTATGGCATGATATATGGGATTAGCCTTATACGCTTCATGCCAAGGGTAAATTTCTAATTTTGGTTAGGTTTGAAGACTTTTCAGCAACTCCATAATTAATATTTTTTAAAAAGTTACTTATTTTTGTTTTTACCATGCTATAAAGGTTTTAAAAGATTTAAAGGAACTATTTTTGCCAAAACTGTTTTGAAAAAGTATAATTGAAAATTATTTTTTTTTGAAAAAATATTGAATCATTAAGACATTATTCGACTGTCTATAATTTAAGAAGTCATTAAACATTTCAAATTATCAAGAAGATATATTTTTTTCCTCTCATTTCTGATGGATTATGCATTTAACAAAAAGCTTGTAAGGGAAATAATCATCCAAAATGATTGTTAGCAATGTCAAGAACATGAAAAGGCATTGTCTACAAATAAAAGACCTAAAAATTAGAACTTTATTTGTGTACTTTACCCAAATCTCTTTGTCACAGGCTGAATGTAACACAGGTTAATTTTTTACGCTGGGTAGCAGCTGGTTTGATTTCAGTTTTCTTTATTGTAGATGGGTTTGCCTACCAAGGCTGAAGAACGCCAGTCTGCCCTACTATTTACTCATAGCTAAGGGGGAGAAACAGTTGGATCTCGATGCTTTTTTAAAGGGTATTAGTGTGGG
>CM042153.1:45426652-45704152 GCA_023376005.1 Doryteuthis pealeii
TTTCCTGCATTTTCATCTATTATTTTTAAAATTGGCTCATTTAATTTTTTATTGTTCTTCCTCCCTTGGTTTTTCGCAAGTTTCATGGCTCCCATTCTAGGAGAAGCTTGGAAGCCAAAAATCCTGTAAAAGAAGGTTTACTTTATTGCCCTTCTAAGAGGGAGAAACAGCCATTGTATGCACCTCCAAGTGATACTGCTGATGACTTAACACCATCTGTAGACATTGTCATCATCGTCAAGTTCCCGGTCACTTTTTCAGCAGTACAGTGTTCAGAAGAGAATACAGAATTTGAGCATAGATGAAGATTATTGTATTTTTGATGATGTTGGAATTGGTGTTGGAGGTAAATTCTAATCATGTTGTTTTTCTTATGCTGATTACTGACTTTTCTTGTTTTGTTATTTCATTATTATTATTAATATACTAGTTGCAGGTACCCAAGCTAAGAAGTCAAGGCTTGGGATTTGAAGCAATAAAGAGACTGACAGTCAAAAATCCCTTCTACTTAACTAATGGTTTAGGACCAGTTCCAATAGGCCACCCCAATTCATCAAGTTAATGAAAGGTTCATATTTATTTGTCACCAGTAACTTCAGTAAAATGCCGATTTCTTAATGATATAATCTTTTGCTCGCTATTCTGCATTTGTACCCAAAACTACTTAATAATGAAAATGTGTTATTTGTCTGTTATAATAAACATGAACTAGCTATTTCAATTTATCTAACTTCTGATTAAAAATTGTTAGTTGTTTACAAAATGGAAATGGAAGTTACTAGTGACAAGTTAAAATGGAACCTTTTTCATTAAGTTGATGTTTGTCGTGCCTATTGGAGACTTGATCCAATTTTTTTTCTAAACAATGTCTATTTTTACATCCTTTGTTGTCAATTAAAAATTTACACCAAAATGGATACAAATAGTAATTGTTATTGTTAAAGATTCAATATATTTTTCATTATCTTATGAAGTGAAAAAATTCATAGTTTTAGTGGAGAAATGTTTTTTTTAAAACTTAAGGGTTATTGATTTAAACTTTGGGGATGGAGGGTTCTCTAGATTAGTAGTTCCTAACTAAACAATAATCTTTATATAATTACTACATTTCTAACTTGAAGATTGTGTATAACCTAATTAGTATACAACAAAAGATCCAGGACAAGGCTTTAACGCATCGCATGGATTATGGCAATCCCCACAGTTGTGACAACAAACCCACAAAGTCAGGTGGTATTGTGGATACTGCTGGGGTGCTCTGGGTATGGTAATGATGCTTTGGCCCCCAAAACCCCATACCTAACCCAGTCATCATCTGAGGAAGGCTTTGTTCGAAATGCAATGCTACTGTTTAAACAGAAATCGTGTATGAAATTATTAGTAATGTTAGAATTAAAGATTGAAATATTGTAAGGATAATTTGTAATTAAAATTAAAATTCTGTATACTTTGTTATATCTTGCAGCCAACATGGCTTTGCACAATTTTTATTCATTATTAAAGGGTTTTTTGCGGGAGAGGAGCCCTCCTAATTTTTTCATGAGAAACATTTTTTACATTCACCTTGGGTCAATAAGTATCATACTGAAATTTGCTAGTTCTTTATCAAATCATTTGGCCATTCAAGAGAATGGACCAAACTCTTCTTAATTATTAACTCTTAACTTTCTCTAAGAATTTCTAAAATAAAAAATGATTATTTTGAAGATGAAGACAAAATAGGTGGTTTTGTTTAAAACTGCATTTTATCCATACTACTACACCACCACCCACCACTACCATCCACCACCACCACTTTACCTTAATTTCATCAATATTTGAATAGTATTTTTTGAATTATAACCCATTTTCACCTGTATATTATATCTTATAGTCATTTAATTAAGCATTAGCCACAAAGCAGAGTTGAGGCACCCAGTTAGAACTGACTCATTAAAAATAGTTTATTAGTTTACCTTAGTAATCATTACACCATGTTGGATGAACCCATATTTTTATTTAAGATTTTTAAAATACTGTATTTTTCATGCATACAGATATTACACTCTGATTCAAGGTAGAAGTGTCCATGAACAACATTCTGATCCTAGGCAGAGTGCGCAGATACTACAGTTTTTTGATCTGAGGCAGAATTGGCCGCATCTTATACATAAATCATTGTCTGTCATACTAGTATACATAATCCTGAATGTCATTAACTTTTTTCATTAGAGTGTATTAAAACTGAATATGATTTTGTAAAAAAATCATCTTGTTTTTTCTGTTGTTTTTTGTTCTCTTTTGAATAGGAAGCAAGTAATAAAGAAATTATTATTGAAAGAATCAGTAAGTTATTATTGAATTATTATTCTTTTTCAGCCTCGAGAAATTGCCCGAAATCAAAGTTTATGTGAAACAACCTTTGCAGTTAAAAGGAAAACTATTTTTTATCAACCTCTGGGTAGACAAGATGCTTGAAGTCCCCAGAACATTTCCCTGCTGCCGAGAACAAGACAACCCTTAAAGGGAAATGTCCATCCATTGGTTTATGTATGGTGGATCAGATTTTGGACCTGGCCTAAAAAAGATAGTTATTATTTTCTAGTGTTTTATATTTCATAAAAAATGTATTTGTGTGTATATGGTGGAGTTTACGAATGTAGGCATAGTATGAAAAGTTTCATGCATGCTTATGAGGTGCATGCTGTAATGTATGAATATAAGTATATTCCATCATGAGTTTCCTTGAAATGCTTAGATTGTTTTTGTAGAATTTGATATGCTTCATTTAGTTGTTATTAGGAATTTTCAGAAAGAGTTTGACAATTTTAAGCTAAAATCAAATAGTCATTCGTAGAAGCAATATTTGAACTTAGGTGCTGGGCTCACAAAGCATATGTTCTTAACCAACCCTTCTGCAATGGGCAGGATGTGACACAGGGTTTTATTTTTAAACATAGTAAGGTTAATTTAATTAAATGTTTCTCCTCCTAGAATTAGTTACTGTACCAAGCTGAAGAGCCCATTTTGCCTTTATTACTTGTCCATGGCTGGATGGTGAACAAAATGGATTCAGACTTTTCTTAAGGAATTAGTGACAGCTCATCCAGGTGAATTGGCTCACCAAGTCCATTTCCTATTTGATGATCACTGCTTATATAATATACACCACCTAAAAAATACTTACCCCCCCCCCGGAAAACTGCACACCCAAAATATTAAAGTTTCAAAATGCCATAACTATTTGAAAACTATTACTGTGTAATTTATAGTTATTTTTAATATTTAACACAAATCATTAAAAATTTATACTTACTATAATTAGTGTACATAGGCATAATGGTAATTGTTATAATAAATGGATTCAAGAATCAGAGTTCAAATCCTAGATGAGGCGTTAGCATTTCTTTTCATACTAATGCCTTTGGAAAAGTATGAATCTCTTCTCTCTCAGCTCTAGGTAAATAATAAAGCACACTGCGCTGCTAGATTCAAACACCCGAGGTGTGTTGGTCCAGAGAATCTGTGGCACACTGTACACCATTCTTCTGCATCAATTTCATCAAAAATTCTACTAGACTGGATCTTTAACCTTGGTTGTGGCAACCAGTCTAGGAGCAGACTGAATTTCAAACCTGTTAAAACTCTGTTAAAGAATGACCTTTTTGGTGCATCCTGCTTGAGTAGAGAAGTTGGATAAATACTTATAGATACTGTATTTCATTAAAATAAATTTTACTTGGAGTTGGGACTCTATATGATTAAAAGCAGAATTTGTCAACCATTTTTTTAACTACCAAAGTTCTTTGATGATTTGTCTAAGCATTTAATTTACTCACCCAGAAAAATCTCTAGAAACCAATCTATGCACATTGGGTTTTGTAAAACTATTTTCCAGCGGCTACAAAAAAGTTAAAATAATTCAATACAGTTCCAAGAATTGATTGTATCCTTTTTGTATCCAATATATATTTGCGTTTTTACTCAACCTGTTCACCACAGTTAAAGATGTGACAAACAATGCTATGGGGCTCCATAAAGATCAATTTACATTAATAATGGATCTGCAAAGACTAGCTTGCTAACCATTTACAGCATGATAGGATATCAATTACATACATGTATGTAATGTAGTTAAATAAATATTTCAATTCTAATGTCACTGTAATAAGTAATGAGAGTTACCTCCCTTATTTTATTATTACCTCCCCTTTGGGAACTTCTTTGGTGTTTCTAAGAGTATATAAATCTCTCAGTAAAACTGTATTTCATTATTCTAAGTAGAATAAATCTTCTTAAGCCTATCCATGTTTTTATGTTTATCATTAGTCACCAAAATTTTATATTGGGGAGGGATATAATCTGGCCACATGTTGTTTTGTATTTCTTTTTAATTCATTATGAGACTTTCATTTTTTTGCAGATGATTCACAATCACTTATATTTATTTAGATTCTAAGAAGAATTTGAAGCCTTCTTGCCTGTGATACAAATTTTCTACCCTTACCAAAGGCATGATTAGTTAAAAATCAAAGTAAAATATATTAAAATACCTGTAGCCTTGTAAGGGTAGAATTTGTATCACAGGCAGAAGGCTTCAAATTCTTCTTAGAATCTAATAAATATAAAGTGATGCTGAATCATCTGCAAAAATGAAGGTCTCATAATGAATTAAAAAGAAATAACAAAACAACAATGTGGCCAGATTATTATCCCTCCCAATATAAAATTTGGTGACTAATGATAAACATAAAAAACATGGCATAGCTTAAGAAAGATTATTCTACTTAGAATAATGATTTACAGGTTTACTGAGAGATTATATACTCTTAGAAAACACCAAAAGAGTTCCCCAAAGGAGGTAATAATAAAATAAGGGAGGTAACTCTCAATTACTTATTACAGTGACATTAAGAATTGAAATATTTATTTAACTACATTACATACATGTATGTAATTGATATCCTATCATGCTGTAATGGTTAGCAAGCTAGTCTTGCAGATCCATTTATAATGAATTGATCTTTACTGGATGCCCCATACATTGTGTCACATCTAACTGTGGTGAACAGGTTGAGTAAAAACCTACATATATATTGGATACAAAAAAGGATACAATCAAATTCTTGGCAACTTGTATTTTGAATTATTTTAACTTTTTTGTAGCCCTGAAAATAGTTTTACAAAACCAATGTGCATAGATTGGTTTCTAAGAGATTTTCTGGTGAGTAAATTAAATGCTTAGACAAATCATCAGAACTTTGGTAGTTAATAAAAATGGTTGACAAATTCTCTTTTAATCAATATAGAGTCCAACTCCAAGTAAAATTTATTTTAAATGAAATACAGTATCTATATATTTACCCAACTTCTCTACTCAAGCAGGATGCAACAAAGGTCATTTCTTTTAAGCAGAGTTTAACAGGTTTGAATTCAGTCTGCTCCTAGACTGGTTGCCACACCAAGGTTAAAGATCCCAGTCTAGTAGAATTTTTGGATGAATTGATAGCAGAAGAATGGTGTACCAGTGTGCCACAGATTCCTGACCAACACACCCGGGTTTTGAATCTGAGCAGCAGTGTGCTTTATTATTTACCTAGAGCTGAGAGAGAAGAGATTCATACTTTTTCCAAAGGCATTAGTATGAAAAGAAATGCTAACAGCCTCATCTAGGATTTGAACTCTGATTCTTGAATCCATTTATTATAACAATTACCATTATGCCATGTACACTAATTATAGTAAGTATAAATTTTTAATGATTTGTGTTAAATCATTAAAAAAAACTATAAATTACACAGTAATAGTTTCAAATAGTTATGGCATTTTGAAACTTTAATATTTGGGGTGCAGTTTTCCGGGGGGGGTAGTATTTTAGGTGGTGTATATTATATAACAGTGATCATCATAGGAAATGGACTTGGTGAGCCAAGTTCAAAACCTGGATGAGGCTGTCACTAATATCCTTAAGAAAGTCATGAATCCATTTTGTTCACATACCAGCCATGGACAAGTAATAAGGCAAAATGGGCTCTTCAGCCTTGGTACAGTAACTATTCTAGGAGGAGAACATTTAATTAAAATTAACCTTACTATGTTTAAAAATAAACCCTGTGTCACATCCTGCCCATTGCAGAAGGGTTGGTTAAGAACATAGCTTGTGAGCCCAGTCACCTAAGTTCAAATATTGCTTCTACGATGACTATTTTGATTTTAGCTTAAAATTGTCAACTCTTTCTGAAATTCCTAATATCACTAAATGAAGCAATATACAAATTCTACAAAAACAATCTAAGCATTTCAAGGGAAACTCATGATGGAATATACTTATATTCATACATACACATGCACCCTCATAAGCATGCATGAACTTTCATACTATGCCTACATTCGTAAACTCACACATATACACACATACATTTTTATGAATATAAAAACACTATAGAAATACTAACTATCTTTTTTAGCAGGTCCAAAATCTGATCCACCATACATAAACCAATGGATGGACATTTCCTTTAGGGTGTGTCTTGTCTCTGGCACAGGGAAATGTTCTGGGGACTTCAAAGCATCTTGTCTACCCAGAGGTTGATAAAAAAGTTTTCTTTTAACTGCAAAGGTTGTTTCACATAAACTTTGATTTCTGGGCAATTATCTCGAGGCTGAAAAAGAATAATATTCAATATACTTACTGATTCTTTTCAATAAATAATTTCTTTTATTTACTTGCTTCCTATTCAAAAGAGACAAAAACAACAGGGAAAAACAAGATGATTTTTTTCAAATCTTATTCAGTTTAATACAACTCTAATGAAAACAAGTTAATGACATTCAGGATTATGATATACTAGTATGACACAATGATTTATGTATAGATCGGCAATTCTGCCTCAGATCAAACTGTAGTATCTGCGCACTCTGCCTAGGATCAGAATGTTGTTCATGGACACTTCTACCTTGAATCAGAGTGTAATATCTGTATGCATGAAAATACAGTAATTTTAAAATCTATAAAATAAAAAATATGGGCATCCCACATGGTGTAATGATTACTAAGTAAACTAATAAACTATTTTTAATGAGATCAGTTCTAACTGGGTGCCTCATACTTCTGGCTTTGTGCTAAGCTTATTAAATGACTATAAGATATAAAATATACAGGTGAAAATGGTTATAATTTCAAAAAATACTATTCAAATATTGATGAAATTAAGGTAAAGTGGTGGTGGTGATGGTAGTGGTGGGTGGTGGTGTAGTAGTAATGGATAAATGCAGTTTTAAACAAACCACCTATTTTGTCTTCATCTTCAAAATCCTTTTTTATTTTAGAAATTCTTTAGAGAAAGTTAAGAGTTAATAATTAAGAAGAGTTTGTCCATTCTCTGTGAATGGCCAAATGATTTGATAAAGAACTAGCAAATTCAGTATGCATACTTATTGACCCAAGGTGAATGTAAAAAAAAATGTTTCTCATGAAAAAATAGGAGGGCTCTCTCCCGCAAAAAACCTTTAATAATGAATAAAAATTAGTGCAAAGCCATGTTGCTGCAAGATATAACAAAGTATACAGAATTTTAATTTTAATTTAACCAAATTATCACTTACTAAAATATTTCATCACATTTAATTCAACATTACTAATAATTTCATACAACGATTTCTGTTTAAACAGTAGCATTGCATCGAACAAAGCCTTCCTCAGATGATGACTGGGTTCAGGTATGGTTTTGGGGCCAAAGCATCATTACCAATAACCCAGAGCACCCCAGCAGTATCTCACAATACCACCTGACTTTGTGGTTTGTTGTCACACTGTGGGATTGCCATATCCATGCTGATGCGGTTAAAGCCTTGTCCTGGATCTTTTTGTTGTATTACTAATTAGGTTTATACACAATCTTCAAGTTAGAAATGTAAGATAATTATATAAGATTATTGTTTAGTTAGGACTAATAATCTAGAGAACCCTCCATCCCCAAAGTTTAAATCAATAAACCTTAAGTTTTAAAAAAACATTTCTCCACAAAACTATGAATTTTTCACTTCATAAGATAATGAAAAAATATAATTTGAATCTTTTACAATAACAATTACTATTTGTATCCATTTTGGTGTAAATTTTTAATTGACAACAAGATTGTAAAATAGACATTGTTTAGAAAAAAATTGGATCAAGTCTCCAATAGGCACCCCAAATCATCAACTTAATGAAGGTTCACATTTTAACTTGTCACTAGTAACTTCCATTTCCAATTTTTTGTAAACAAACTAACAATTTTAATCAGAAGTTATGATAAATTGAATAGCTAGTTCATGTTATTATTAACAGACAAAATACACATTTTCATATTAAAGTAGTTTTGGGTACAAATGCAGAATAGCGAGCAAGAGATAATATCATTAGAATCGCATTTTACTGAAGTTACTGGTGACAAATAAAAATATGAACCTTTCATTAACTTGATGATTTGGGGTGCCTATTGGAAACTTGGTCCTAAACATTAGTTAAGTAGAAGGGATTTTTGACTGTCAGTCTCTTTATTGGCTTCATCCAAGCCTTGACTTCTTAGCTTGGGTACCTCAACTAGTATATTAATAATAATAATGAAATAACAAAACAAGAAAAGTCAGTAATCAGCATAAGAAAAACAAATGATTAGATTTACCTCAACACCCATTCCAACATCATCCAAAATACAATAATCTTCATCTATGCTCAATTCTGTATTCTCTTCTGACACTGTACTGCTGAAAAGTGACCGGGAACTTGACGATGATGACATGTCTACAGATGGTGTTAAGTCATCAGCAGTATCACTTGGAGGTGCATACAATGGCTGTTTCTCCTCTTTAGAGGGCATAAAGTAAACTTCTTTTACAGGATTTTTGGCTCCAGAGCTTCTCCTAGAATGGGAGCCATGACTTGCTGAAAAACAAAGGGAGGAAGAAGAAAATAAAAAATTAAATGAGCCATTTAATAATAGATGAAAATGCAGGAAAAGAAAATAACAGAATGAAACTTTCATGATTTTCCTAAAAATAAATGATTCATAAAGTAATTGAAATTATTTAACTATTTGCAACCAGGATATTTTGTGTGCTGTCATATCAATAAAATAATCATTGCTTTCATCCTTTCATTGCAATCACACCCAGGTCCACCCTAACTCAGGGGTGGGAAGTATTACGTATTACGAGTAACTCGAAATTGATTATAGAACGAAACTCGAAAGTTAAAAGAACACCCCAGAACATTCTTGAAACTCTGTGACGTCAGAGCTGAGGTACGTGTCCCACTAAATGACCCCAATTTGGAGCAGAATTTCTTTGACCAGTTATTGTCACGTCGGCCGGTCTCTGGAGAAGAGGGAGGCAAAGAGATGAACGGAAATATGCATCACTATCTTTTTGGGGGGAAGGGAAGAGATCTCTATCACTAGTTTAGTTTTCACTCGGGACCCTTTCGGCGAACACAGGCGACTCACCTCGTTGAGGACAGGCGATGACCATCTTCACGCAATCAAAAGAATGTTTACTACTATGGCCAGTTGGAACCCCGATATCACCTTCATGCGGACAGAAGTAATTAGACCCAGAATAGTCATTCACCCAGCCAAGAACAGAACTACTGAATAAGCGAAGCTTACCAAACACAAGTCCACGGATGAATCGACAAAATTAAGATAAGTGTCCCATTCTGTCATGAATTCTTATAGAGATTACCCCCTCATATTTCCCTTCGATTTACACGTACATATGCAGGTTCGAATTGTCCTGATAAATATCCCCATGGTGGATATAGATATAATACATACATGCTTGTGGACTTTCCACCTTTTTCTCTCCTCCTTTCGACTTCCTGAATAAAATGAGGTTTTAAAAATATATATTATGTCTTATTGTTCTTTGCATGTGCACCTTTCATTTTTCTTTGGTCTCTGATGGAACAGTGTGAAAATGTTTGAAAACGATAGGCGAACGTAAAAGAAGTATCAATTAGAATCTCATCTAAGGGTCAAATAAATCTGTACGAGGTTATTTTTAGACTTATTTTGAAATACATTGGTTCTCAAAACATTGATATAATCACTAAACATGAAGTGTTTACCTGTTTAAAATGATTCTGAACTACATTTGCTTGCAAATAATTAGCATTAGATAGGAATACTTATAAAAATATGTGTTAAAATTGTTAATATTGAATAGGAATAATTACTCTAAGTAATATAAAGGTTTATAAATTAGTGTTAGATAGGAATAGTTAATTGAAAATATATATAATTACATATAAATAACAAACCAATTGGCTGCTCACATCAAGTCTTAGCACCTATATGATTGTCCCAACCCTATTGCCGTTATGGCAAGACCCCTTTTTATCATATATGTGCTAGAAGGCGGTGTCTGAGGGTCTCTATGTCCTGGGTATGACATTAAACTGCATCTAGTAGTGAAGTTCCAATTCTGGAACTGAGGGGAATGTGGAGTACCCCTTTATTGCCATTACTCCCAGGTCCACCCTGACCTGGAGTGGTAGTACCTGTTAGAGTCCCATCTATGGGTTAAATAGATTAAAAAATGAGTATTAAAAATGTGTTTTTTAAAAATTGAGTTTAAAAAAAAATTGAATACCCAACACGAATGAATAAAATAATGTCTTCGGCATAAAATAATCCAAGACAGGTTGAGATGTCATGAAATCCAACCAACCAACAGATAGCATAAAGACTATGATGTATTTGTCAATCATTTCTGAGCATCACCTGAATCCTCTTTGAGGATTAATGTTGGCAAAGAATTTGAATAATAAAATAGACTTGCATAGGATTCCACTAACCCATTTCCCTTTCCGTCTCATCATATGCTAGTGACAAGATGATTGACAATAAAACAAGGAATAAATGAGTTCATGCCTCCAACAGTATCAAGAAAAGTGGGGGGTTGGGGGGAGTTAACTTACTGTTGTGGACTAGCCTGTCGTACCTAGCGTAGAGAGTGAATGCGCTGGTCCAGGACTATTTATACACGGCTGTCTGAGAGCATCGAGGTTACTGAGACTGCAAGGTTTACGGAACCATTATGCAAACCATCTACCTCGAGGTTTTAGCACACTGTTACAAGTTACTATATGTCTGGTGCACATGTAGTTTGAATGTACTAGTATACTGAATACTTTATTATCCAGTATACAACACTTACTCTTAGCAGTATCTGGCAGTGTAGATTCTTTCATTGCATCTTCCATCATGTCATGTACTAATATTGTGGAATCCATAACAGCAGGGTCAGCAGCAGCAGACATCATGGCAGCAATATCAGGGTCATCCTGTAACAAAAGTAATGTTTAATTAATCTATTACAAATATAAACACTCATAAGGTCATTAATCATTTTAATAACAGCAACCTTGAGCACCTTTTTGATCTCCATCTTTCTAACACACGTGGGCATGCCTACAAAGTCAGAAAACAGCACTGCTCACGTGACTTTCGAAAACATTTTTTCACGCTCAGAGTTGCGAAGACATAGAATAAACTGTCCGCGTCTATTGTAGGTTGCCGAAGCACTGAATTTTTCAAAGCCTCCATGCTTCCTGTAGTCCGCCGACACTATACCTGATGCCACTCTCCACATACATATGCACACACGCGCACACATACATGCATATTACTACTGTAAACTGTTCATGTTCCTGACGCTAATACATTATTCTGTGTACTTGACATGAGACTTTGATGAGTTGTGGTGCACCTGAGCACTGTACACAATAAATTTCATTATTATTATAAAGTTGGTTGTGTGTGTGTGTGTCTGACATTTAACATAAAACTGTGCCATCAAAAATAACTGCTGTGTACAAAGTATAATAAAAAAAAGTATCAAGATAGAATCTTTAAAAGCATCTTAATTTTAAAATTTTTAATTTAGATGAAGATGTGCATAAATGAGAAAGTTTTATAATAAAGTAAATCAGTGCCAAATTTGAAAAAAAAAAAAAAAAAGAATTATAAAGCTTTGATACTTTTTAAACAGCAGTTTTTTTTATTGAAACACAGGGTGGTGCAAGCTACATGCAACTTTTTGTTATTTCCTAAACTGAAAATTCATCCCAAGAATAAGATTTGAGGATATGGAGGAGATTAAAAGAAATATCCGTGTAAGGCAAACAAGACATGCTGGACACTGCTGAAGAAACAAGGATGAACTCATAAGTGACGTTCTCCCATGGAAGGCAGCATATGGGCACGCTAGTGTGGGCCATCCAGTAAAGACATACATTGACCAGCTCTGCGTGACATCCAGTATCTGCGCAGAGGATCTCCCAGGAGTAATGAATGATAGAGAGGGTTGGTGAGAGATTGTCATGGATATTTGTCCTGCTGGCACAACATGATGATGATGATGTAAAGAAATACAATGGTGCAGCTTTTTCAGCTTTTTTTTTTTTTTGGTGGTGATGGTGGCTACTACTACTACTACTACTGTTGTTGTTGTTGTTGCTGTTGTTATTTTTTAATAAATTGTGTTAAAAAATTATTGTGTTAAAGAATTTTGTGTTATTTTTTAATAAATTTTGTGTTATTTTTAATAAATAATAGAGTTTTACATAATAATGAATAAAAATGTGTTTTAAATAATAGAGATGTTTTTAATAAAAGATGTGTTTTAAATAATAGAGATGTGTTTTAATAAAGATGTGTTTTAAAATAATAGAGATGTGTTTTAATAAAAGATGTTTTTTAATAAAAGATGTGTTTTAGATAATAGAGATGTGTTTAATAAAAGATGTGTTTTAAATAATAGAGATGTGTTTTAATAAAAGATGTGTTTTAATAAAAGATGTGTTTTAGATAATAGAGTTTTAACAATATGTTTATTTTAATAATAATTTTTTAATAAATTTTGTGCTGCTGGCACAACATGATGATGATGATGTAAAGAAATACAATGGTGCAGCTTTTTTGCTTTTTTTTTTTTTTGGTGGTGATGGTGGTGGCTACTACTACTACTAATGTTGTTCTTGTTGTTAAATTTACTTTGCAAGGAGTGATTATTCCTGAAACTTTTGCCATTCTTTCAATTTTGATTTATGATCTGCCGAAAGAGCAAATTCCAACTAACAATTTTTTTGTTTCCAAATGGCTAGATCCAGTCTTCTGGCCTGGGTTGAATGATTCATTTGAACCTCAAAATTGATGATAAAAAAAAATAAAGAAATAAAGTGTGAAATTCAAAATGGCTTACTCACTTGATCAGTTTTAGTTGTTGTTGAAGAAACATCATCTGCAATGTCATGGGTCAAATCACCATCATTTGCTATGTATTGAATTAATTCCATTAAAGCAATACAAGAATCTGAACAGGTTCGTACATTAATACGATTGCTGCAAGGGTGACATCTCTCTTAGGAATTTTCTGTAGAGAAAAACAAATGGATAAAGAAAGTTTTAGACACATGTTGAATCAACAAAAATATCAATTAATAACAATAAAGATTTATAATAATGCATCTTGCTTATAAATTCATAAAAATTAATTATTTACCGTCTCTTTTTCCCCACTTGTCCGCACACAAAGTTCAAATCGGTCCCAGTCAGCCACACAGACATAATCTATAAATAAACAAAATATTTTGGTTTACAATATTGTTTAATATTTAAAAAGATGAACACATTCCTGAAAAACACCATTAAATTTGTAAATGTACAGTGATTTTAAGTAAGAGTTTTGCACCAGAAACAAGGATATATTTGAAAATAAAATTCTATATACCAAAAAAAAAAATTTAATTGCTTCATGATTGAGTAATTCTTCACTGAGTAATATTGTACTTTGAAATTATTTCAGTCCTAACTGTAAATACTGTCATTAAAGCCTTGAGGTTGGGATTTTCAAGAATTTTGTTGAGAATAAATCCAGTAGACAAACGGTATTGCCATCTATCCTTAAAAATGTTTAACTGTAGTACATAGAAAACATCATTATAATCACTGGGATAAACAGGATTAGGTGTGTGCATTTCGTATAGAAAGCATACAGACAGGCAGATAGGTTTGTGTGTTAACACATCATACAAGCTTGTGTGCACATGTGTGTTTAGTTGTCATTGCCCTCAAGAGGTTAACTAAATATATGATATTCAGTTATATATGATACACAAATTAAACAAATGACACATTTTGATTAAAAGAGATCAGAACAAAAGTCTCTTTCCTTATGGAGGTGAATATTACATATGAAGATGAGCAGAAAATGAATCAGAAGTTGAAACAGGATGTGAACAACAAAAACAAAAAGGAGTTTATAAGTCCAAAGAATTGAATTTGAATACAAAATAAAAAGAGGTGTTTATGGTGTAATGGCTATCATTGTAGGAAATGGACTCAGCAACCTGAGTTCACTTCCTGGATGAAGCTGTTTGCATTTCATTTGGCCCTAATACCATTGGAAAAAGTATGAATCCATATGTTCTCCCCATAGCCAGACAAGGGTAAATAGCAGGGTAGACTGATAAGGCAACCAGTCTAGGAAAAAGAAAACTCTGAATTCAAAGTAGCTGTGCCTTGCTTAAAAATTGACCTTGTGTCGCATCTTGCTTATAAGTAAAAGAGTTGAGTAAGAATGAGGCATATTTAGCATAATGGTTATTATTATAGAAAATGGAATCCTTAAGCTGAGTTCAAATTCTGGATGAAGATGTTTGCATTTCAATTCACACTAATACCCTTAAAAAAGCATGAATCCAACTGTTCTCCCCCTTAGCTATGAGTAAATAGTAGGGCAGACTGGGTTCTTCAGCCTTGGTAGGGCAAACCATCTACAATAAAGAAAACTGAAATCAAACCAGCTGTACCCAGGTTTAAAATTACCTTGTGTTACATTCAGCCTGTGACAAAGAGATTTGGTAAATACACAAATAAAGTTCTAATGTTTTAGGGGGTTTTTTTTAGACAATGCCTTTTTCATGTTCTTGACATTGCTAGTACAATATTTTGGATGATTATTCCCTTACAAGTTTTGTTAAATGCATAATCCATTAGAAATGAGAGGAAAAAAATATATCTTCTTATAATTTGAAATGTTAATGACTTCTTAAATTTATAGACAGTGAATAATGTCTTAATTATTCAAATATTTTTTCCAAAAAAAATAATTTCAATTATACTTTTTCAAAACAGTTTGCAAAAATAGTTTCCTTTAAATCTTTAAAACTATTATATGCATGTAAAAACAAAATTAAGTAACTTTTAAAAATATATTGATATGGAGTTGCTGAAAAGTTCTCAACCTAACTAAAGTAGGAATTACCCTTGGGCCATGAAATGTATAAGCTAATCCATATATTCATGCCATAGTTCAACAAATCTGGCATCTAGTTTCTCAAGGTTCTTTAACTTTTTTTTTAAAAATCCAATAATTTCTTAGTCATTCCCCTCTTGGTTGAGCCAAGAACTTCTCAGCATTTCCTTATGATAATTGAAATATTATTTTAAAATAATTTAGAGCCCCCAAAAGTAGAAACTATCTTCCCAAATGTATTAAAATATTGTTACCAATTGAAATAAATCATTTTTTATTTACCTTTAAGATTACATTTTTGTTCAATATTTTCAGAAATGAAAAGTCCTGTCCTCTCAAATTGAAACCTGAGAAAAATAAAATGAGAAAGTATAGCATATTTGACTTGCAAAATTTAGTAATTCAATTAATAAAACTAGTATTATTTTTCATGCAGCATTTTTTTAAAAGCTAACTCATTAACCATTACTTTACATCAGACACTCTATGTCCTTATAGTATAAATATGAGCAGATTTATAATTTCACTGAATAAATAAGATAATAAATAATCATGCCTGGATATACTTTAGTACACTTGATTTGGTGTAATGGTTAGTAAGCAAGTTTCATAAAGTAGTACTAGCAAGTTTGACTCTCACATCTTTCACTATTTTGGTCTTGTACCTAACTTAGCTAATGATGACATCTACATTTTAGGATGGGTTTTTTTTAATTACTTTGAAAGAAAAACATTGTGGAACTTTCTGTGCCCTCTAGTAAATGATGGTTAACAAGATAAAAGAAAAAGAATAAGATCTTAACTAAACTACACCAACAGTTTGGACATGCTTCTGAAGATAAGATTAAACAATTGTTAAGGTTTGTAGGTACTAAACTTTGCTTAGTCTGGCACACAGGCCTTAGGTTGTTTACAGGACCCATTGTTATCAAATGGTCACTCATCTAATTACTGAATAAGCTCAACTGCTTAACTTTGGTGATCTGACAGGAATAATATTTTTACTTATCTAAAAAAAATATGTGGTGAAATAATTCAGTATTGCTAGACACTTTGAATCTTAAAGCAAACAAATAAATTGATGTAATAAGCAATAACATGATACAATATATCATCAATATTTCAAATATTGTTGGTACTAAATTGTTGAAATAAAACAAATGTATTTTAAAGAGAAATTCAAGAATTAGAAATTAATTTTTTTTTAAACTGTTAACTTACCTCAGCATAGTTGACATTGATTCAGCAAAGATGTTACTTGATAAACTCAGCCACTCGGTGTGTAATAGTGTACGTAAAGGTAAATTGATAGGCCTGCAAAAGGATAGAATTTTAACAACTATACAGTGATGCTGATAGCTTTACGATTTGTGTTCTGGGATGTACATAATTGCTTTGAGTGAGTCCCTGGGAAAATTTATGGGTCCCAACTAAAGTTTCTTAATAGATTGTAGGGTTTTTATTTATGATCTGGGGAAACAACTAAAGCCATCTAACTCCTACATTATAACCTATCCTGTGTAATTCATTTCTAAGAAACTATTGACATGTATTTAGAATTAGCTTGAAATGAATGAGGGAAGAGAAAGAAAAACACTGGGATGCATGGATATGATTTTACTGCGTCTTTTAGATTTTTGTGCATCAGGAATGCTAGACGCATACCTATCAGCATCTCTAACTATATATCATTGAAATAAGAATGAAGACTACATTTTGATATGAAGCAAAAGGTTAGGAAATACAATTCTGCATTTGACTTCAAAATAATGGCTGAAAAAAATATTGTTTTGTTTTTTTTTGTTTTGTTTTTCCCTTTTATTTCTTTCACTTCAATGTTGTCTGTTAATTATTTTTTTGCAGTCAAACTTCAATTTTTGTGGCTTTAACTTTTGTCAATTTGATTATTTACAAGCTTGTCATTAATAACTAAATAATTTTTTTTTCTTTTAAATTTTTGGCCTACTATGGAAATTTTCAAAATAATGTACATAGACTATAAATGTAAAGAAAACTATTAAAAAAAAATTATTAAGCCATAAATTCATAAAATATATGAAGAGAAACAAATATTACCTGTAATCAACTGTACAGTTCCACAGGTGTACATGAAGCTGAGTTAGTATCTGGGGTTGTACATAACCTTTTATTGGGTAATCCATTACATTCATGAAATCAAGAGCCTGAAATAAAAAAATCAAGAAAAGATTATGTAAATCTGAAAATAAATTAATAAATAAAGTTTTTTTCTCAATTGTTTAAATTTTATGAAAAGATTGAGTGATTAAAATGAAAATTAATCATAAAATGTAAAAAAAATCAAATAAACAAAATTTGTATACATCCAACAATAATTAATTGGGCTTATTAATTTTTCATAGGGTCGGTTTAGCTCAGTCGGTAGAATGTCTGGAGGGGAACCTCAAGGTTCCTGGTTCAATACCGGCCCTCGCCAACTCAGCATATGTGCGGTAAAGTGAGGAGCTGATGGTAGGTGTGGCACTCCACCTCAGACGCAAAAAAAAAACAATCTTCTTGGTCTAGTGCTAGTGAAAAGGGGATAGACTCCCTCACTGTCTGGCTGATACCGACTTTAGGCCACCCTGATGACTTATTCATTTTTTAATTTGTTCCTCTTTAAGAAAAGTTGAAGTTGATTGTTTTTTCTTTAAGCCAAATTAGTTTACTGGAAATAATATATTCTTCAATTTTTTAATAATTTATTTTGTTAGACATAGGTTTATTTCTAACAGTGATTAAATTGTTCAGTACTTAGATGGGTGGCCACTTAGTAGCAGCAAGTACTGTAAGAAAGCTGAGGCCTGATCGCCAAACAAAGCAAAACTTAGTAAATAGAACTAAATTATAAGGGAAAGCATTTAGGAGAAAGATAACAAGATTTATTTCCCTTGGGTGAATCTTTAAAAAAAAGGAATAATATTCAGTGTATTGAATATGATCAACCAAAAGAATTAAAATTACAATTTTTTTCTTTTTTTTGGTTTGGTAACGAGTCTCATCAACCTTCTTGGATGATTAGTATCTGTTTAGATACTAATCATCCAAAACGATTCTCACCTTAAATCATATTGTGATGGACACCTTTTTGTAATATTTAGTGCCTGCATACAAATAAGATTTCTTTCATTCAAATTTCAAATTTGAATATTTTTATTCAGATATGGATTTGTTTAACACGGGCATAAGTTGTTTAAAAGCTACATTGGGAAGCTGATGGAAGGTGTGGCACTCCACCTCAGATGCTTAAAAAACAATCTCCTTGGTCTAGCACTAGTGAAAAGAGGATAGACTCCCTCACTGTCTGGCTGATACTGACAATAGGCCACCCTGTCGACTTTATTACTTTACTACAGTTATAAATTTGTTTAACACAGGCAAGCAACATTTTGAAAATATAGATATTAGTTTTTAGAAATGATTAAAGATGACCAAACAATTTAAAAATATGATTAAAATTACAAAACCTGTGAAAACCAAGTGCTTTCCATTGGCGTAACTCGGTGATTTAGAGTTGCTCCTTGCACACCAACTGCAATGGTGAATTCCTGTAAGATTAAATTGTAAAAATTTAAGCTGTAATCTGTTTTACTGACTATGAAAATAGTATTGTAATAAGTAATTGAGTCATCTCCCCTTTATGTAAATTTAAAGTTCTGTAAAACTATATAAACTCCCAAGAGAACTGCTAATCTTATTATAATGGAGATTGTGGGTTTGTCTGTCTGTAACCGAAACTATATCACTACTCAAGTCACAATTCCTTTTGTTATTTATACCACATTCTCCATGATTTTATTTTTAATTTAAACTTCAATTATTAATAAGATTATTTTACATCATTAAGACTGTTGACCATATCTACAAACTATTAACATGCAATTATATTTATATATACAACAAAATAGTGGTTTACAGTATGAATGGGAAGGCTAATTTGCATATTGATCTTAAAAATTTCATTTTAATAAATATATGCACTAAGCATATTGATTTCTAATTGTTTGGTTTTATCTTATTGAATATGAGCAAAAATCTTGGGATAAATCTTAAAAGAAATCCATTAACAAGAAGAAATAACTGTAAATTTATTCCTAACTTCATATTTTAACTAAAGAGTTAAATTAGGAAAATTTACCAATGATAGACGGGAGTAATGGTAAATGATGGAAGAGTTAGTTTCGAAGTTGTTCTATTTTTCAATCATACCCCCCTCTGTTCCAAATCTTTTTATCTGCATACTTATTCAGTTTCATTAGCCTTTCTAATTTAATATGATATTTTATTATATTAAAACTTAAATACTTGCACCCGGAGGGTGCATATATTTGCTAGTGTATTCAAAGTAGAATAAAGCTTACTCAAGTCCGACCGTGTCTGTTTTCTTATTATTACAAGTATAAAAAAAAACTTTTGAAAGTCTATATTTTGAATATATTAGGTTGCCTAAAAATGTTACTTGTGATTTGTCATTAGATGATATATTGCAGGATTGGAAACAAGGCCTCAATTCTCCTTCTGGGGAGGCAAACAATTAATTTGGACAAATACTGCTCTTAATTAGATCAACCAAAAGTAACAATTGATTAAAAGACTCTGGAAGTAATTAAGAGAAAAGGTATAACATATGTTGTTCAATAAAATCAAAGTGAATTTTCTTTTTTGATACCTTTTATTTTTACTTCAAAACTTTTGTCCAACCCAATACTGTGCTATTCATTTATTCATTAATTTATTCATAAATCATCAATGTTTTTAAAGTAGCTTTTCTATGCCCTTTTTAGGGATGGATTCATTTCATTATAGAGTTTGCCTTAAATTTCTAATTCTTATGATTATTTCAGATGTAATAAGCAATAACATGATATAATATATCATCAATATTTCAAATGACATGTTTCTTAATGAATTTATTATCAATTAACAATAATGTAAAAATTAAAAAAGATTAAGTCAAATTTGGAAAATTATTGATGGAAATTTTCTTATACACAATTATTCAAATGCTTGTCCAATGCAGTATCATCTATATTTAAAGATATTTTATTACAGATTTACTGAGGAAGTGGCTTTTTATTATAAACAAAATTATGAATGCCATATAAAACAAGACATCATATTTTGAGTTTATCAAAATTGTTTGACATTTGGTATCAGATTGCAAATATATTTTTTTAAGTTATCAGCTGAAAAAGTGTTTATACAAAACAACAAAAATTAAATAAAGTTTAGAAAAGATTAAAAGGTCAGTTTTCAACAATAGTAATTCTATTGTATTCAATTATCTATTTCTGTGTATATAACTAGATAGATACAGATATAGATATTTCTGTGTATTTCTAGATAGATAGATAGATATAGATATTTCTGTGTATTGATAGATAGATAGATATAGATAGATAGATAGATTCAATTATCTATTTCTGTGTATTTATAGATAGATAGATATAGATAGATAGATTCAATTATCTATTTCTGTGTATTTCTAGATAGATAGATAGATAGATATAGATAGATAGATTCAATTATCTATTTCTGTGTATTTCTAGATAGATACAGATATATATATATATAGATAGATAGATAGATTCAATTATCTATTTCTGTGTATTTCTAGACAGATACAGATATAGATAGATAGATAGATAGATAGATACATAGATAGATAGATAGACAGACATATATATATATAGACAGATAGATCGATAGATGTTATTCTTACAAACTGATTAATTTATGTTTAATCATTCATCATTTTTCAACTACTTTCCCTAAAAAAAAAACACATTAGGACAAAGTTCAAAATACTGTTTTTTAAGTAATTTTCTGCTTTTTGTATAAAATCTACATATGATATGCTATACTTGTTTTTCTATGACATCAAAAAGACTAATAATACTGTAAAAAAATCACATAAACTATTCACAATATAAAGTGCCCCCATTTACAAAAAACCTGTGTAAGAATATCTTCAGAAAAACAAAAGCATTACAATCATTTATAGAAACAAATATATCACACACACACACACACACACACACACACACACACTCACTCTCTCTCTCTCTCTCTCTCTCTCTCTCTCTCTCTCTCTCTCTCTCTCTCTCTCTCTCTCTCTCTCTCAATATAAGATATGTACAAACCTTCATAGCAGGATAATTGAACATATCAATTTTGCTGTCAAATTTTACTTTTACAGCAACAGATAACATGTCAAGGGAATCTGGACCACAACCAACTGGACGTCCATTTTTATCAAAAGTGAATTCAGATTTCATGATTGTTGAAATCAAGTCTTCTTGGCTGGACGGTTTTTCCTCAGAAGATTTTACATTTTCTACACAGGCTAAAAAGGTAAAGACGAGAAAATTGTTTAATTCTATTATTTCTGTATCATTCACATGTTCAATTATTGTAAAACAGCTTAAGTTTTTGATATTCTGATAAAATACAACATAACATATAACCTCAGAAAGTTAAAAGTAACATTGATTTATGACAACAAAAATGTTATATTCTCAGATTGCAAAATCTAAATTCAAATAACTCCAATAAAATTAGAATGCTATCATAAATATTGTATAACAAAAATGCCAATGAAACACTGATCAAATTTTTAATTAAATCTTTTATATGAAACCAGTAGAGCTACCCAACATTGTCTGGGATTTAAAAAGTTAAAAATAAATCTCTTATCTATATTCATATATATTTGTCTTATTATCTTTTCTTTTATATATTCTTGTTTAAAGTTGTTTGTTTTATTATTATTATTGTTTGTATTTTTTCTTTATGCTTTTTATCATGTTTTATCCTTTATTAATTTGTTTTATTTTTTTAAATTAATTTTTCAATATATCATTGATTTATACCCCTGAAGGGGCCGGATTAGATCAGTTGGTAGAACGTTCGGCTAGAAGCCACAAGGTTCCTAGTTTGATACCAGTCCTCGCCAACTCAGCGTATGAGTAGCGCAGGGATCTGTGCAGTAAAGTAAGGAGCTGATGGTAGGTATGGCGCTCTACCTCATACGCCAAAAAACAATCTCCTTGGTCTAGCGCTATTGAAAAGGGGATAGACTCCCTCGCTGACTGGCTGATACCGATTTTAGGCCACCCCGGCGACTTTACTTTTTACTTATATCTTTATTTAGTTTTTCTTATAGAAAACGAGGGGTAATAAAAGGATTTTTATTCAACTTAGGTCATTGCTGGTCACCAATTTTCCTTCATAAAAAGGATATGTACTCAGTTGTTATGTTGTATACCTCCACTGGACTTGACAAACAATGAGGAACATGTATAAATAAAGATATAATATTATATCTTTATTCTTTGATGGTGATGAAGGATAGTCATTGGAGAGAGTTTGCACATACAAAAGAGCTGCCGAAATTCTGAACAGCAAGCAATCACACTAAACTTCAGCCCAAATTCTCAACTTTATATATTCTTAGAACTCCCATATGGCCACACCTCCTTAACCGTGACACCCACACAGTTTTCTTTTTCTCAACTCTTAGCTTGTTTTTAATCATTGGTTACACCAACGCATTTCCTGTGGTTATCATTGGCCATGGGTTATACCCACGCATTTCCTGTGTTTATGCATTGGTTATCACATCTGTCTTCCAGTAGTCACTTTGTTGATTCTGTCCATGGCTGGATGTATCTTTCAGGGTCACTTTCAATCAAGGCAATATATTACAGTTGTACAAACAAACATACAAAGAGAAAGACATATAAAATCTTTCTTTTATATATAGATAATTACATAAAACATATTTTACTTTTTTCAGTTTCCAAAATAAAATAAGTTTTCATGAGAATTTTTATAATAGCAAATTTATAATTACATATGTCAAATTAAATTTTATGATAAAGAGAAGAAGAAAAATTGAGATAAACTTACAATTGTGCAAAAGTTCAATCTTGTTGGACTGGAAGCAAATAAACTGTAAGTCTGGATCTCCATTATGATTGATCGCAACAAAAAGAGTGGCATCTTTTGCAAATATTGCTAATTCACTGCGACTGTCTTCAGGACAATCCTCACCAGGTTCAACTTCTTCAGGAACATTCTGAAAAGACAATCATAAGTAATAAAGTGTGTATCTGTGCTTGTATCTATACATATACATATGAAATTTAATATTTTGAAAAAACATATGATGTTTGTTATGTGATTGCTGACAGGCCTGTTTCGACCAAATCGATAAGTTGGTCTTCATCAAAGAGCGACATAGACGAGAAGAAAAAATATCCGTTAAAAGACTGTTTACAAAACGAACACTGAAATCAACCGCTGAATATTTCAGCGGTTGATTTCAGCGTATTTGCTAAACTTGAAAAATAAAACAGAATAGTTTCTTTATATCATGAATTTTATAAGTACAATGCAATTTCAGAATATACATACATACACACATATATTTTTTTTTGGGGGGGGAGGGGTGCTGTGGAATAGTGATTAACATACTGGACTGCAACATCATAGTAAACTAGTTTGAACTCCAACCACATTATCACACTCATTTTCGGACTAATATCCTTGGGAAAGGTATGAACCCGCTCATCCTACAAGCTACAGATTAAATAATACAACTACTGTTCTTCTACAAGGATGGCTTTGACATAAAATAATCCACAAACGTTGATATGCCCAGAAACAAAGAAATAAAACATACACACACAGACATATATACATACATAGATATATACACACATATATTCACGAATATACATAGATACACATATATACATATATTCACAAATATACATACATACACACACACATATTTACAAATATACACACATACACACATACATATTTACAAATATACACACATACACACATATATATATTCACAAAAATACACACACACACACAAATTTATAAATATACACACATACACACATATATATATTTTTAAAAATACACACACACACATATATACATATATATATGTACATACACATATATTCACAAATATACATGCATACAGACAGACAGACACACACACACACACACATATATATATGTACATACACATATATTCACAAATATACATGCATACAGACAGACAGACAGACACACACACATATATATATGTACATACACATATATTCACAAATATACATGCATACAAACAGACAGACACAAACATATATATATGTACATACACATATATTCACAAATATACATGCATACAGACAGACAGACAGACACACACACACATATATATATGTACATACACATATATTCACAAATATACATGCATACAGACAGACAGACACACACACACACACACACACACATATATATGTACATACACATATATTCACAAATATATACAGACAGACAGACACACACACACACATATTCACAAATGTACATGCATACAGACAGACAGAGACACACACACACACACACACACATATATATATATATATGTATATAAATCAATCTTGTGTCAAATCGTGCCAGTGGCAGAGGGATTGGGTGAATACATACATATAAACTATTGTTATTTGCAACTAGGTATTCATGTTTTTACAGTCATATTTCTTACATACACCTTATAATAAAAATTTAAAAAAAAACAGCTGATTTTGGTGATTCTATGGATATATGAGACAAAATAAAAGGTAGAGTCATGGTCCCATTTATGGTCCCACCTGCTAACCATTATTATTGCCTGTGTGGTATCAGTTTTAAAACTGGAATATCATTCTAATAGAACCTGTATAATATTTTCTCTCTAACTGATAAATAATTAAAGAATTGAATTCATACCTTAGAAGCCATGTGCATGTTTCCTTTGCTGAGGTTCAATACAAAGGATAATTTGCTTTGCAATTTACGTTCCCGTGATTTCTTCTTGTGGAAACTGCGTTGTTCAAATGCAGTAAAACTGTGCATTCCTTGACTCTCATCTGAATCACTGTCAGACTCAACTGAAATAAAAAAAAAAAACAATTTTAATATTGTGTTAACAGTTTTCCTGTTGGTAGGGCCTAGAATATGCCAACTGAACCTTCTGCAGAGAGGTAAGACGTCCCCACCTCCTTCCCAAAAGAAGGTGTGGTGCTCCATCTCAGACGCCAAAACAATCTCCTTGGTCTAGTGCTAGTGAAAAGGGGATAGACTCCTTCGCTGTTTGGCTGATACCGACTTTAGGCCTCCCTGACGACTTTACTTTTTTTTAATTACATTTTCAGTGTTCTAAAATTTAATCCTTGTTTTTCTATAATCTTTAAATGTATATAAATATTAAGATCAGTCAGAAAGAGGATCAAGTGAAGGTCAGCTATATAATGTGCAACTGCCAAGATTTAAAAAGTGGATAAAAATTACAAATCCTTGGGTGGTAGTCCACAAGGCAATAAATATCATAAAACATTTTTTTTAAGAAAGGTTTTTTATAGGATAGAAACATTAAACGTATAAGTGGAAACTAGAGTATGCAATACTTACAATTTCTTGCTTCACTCATGAAATCTGGAGGTATGTACTGTACTCTGTATTGTGTCTCTAATGTCTGAGGTAGGAGTATACTCTGTTCCTGGCTGTACAATGGTGATGGGGCAGTTGGTTCCCACAGTAATAAATCATTGCAGAGCCTAATAGTAAAAAAAATAAAAGTAGCACTGGGATTAATTTCTTAAGAAAATTCCAAAATAAATAAGCGCGTGTGTGTGTGTGTCCGCGTTTTTTTTTTTTCATACACTTGGATGCTTAGATTGATTTCAAAGAAATTGTTTTCATTACATTTTTTTTGTATTGTTCTACAATAATCCTATAAGCAAAATCTGTACTATGAAGATCTAATATTCTGGTTAAATGATACAGCTACTAAGTTGATAAAATTAGAGAAATATCTTGATAATGAAATAAAAAGATGTATAACAGTAATATGTTAGTTGGCATTTAGTAAAAATGGTGACATGATGACAGTCACCTTACCAATATACTTAAATTGGGAATTGTATAAACAGTATATAATTCCCGAGCTATAACATATCATTTTGAAACATGAAAATGCACAAAGTTGAAGTGAGAGTTACAGAGATCAAGGGAAATGTAAGAAGTATAACTTTAAGAGATCAACATGAATTAGAGAGCAGAACATGATAAGAGATATCATAGAAATTAGTAAACAACCATGACAAATATCAAAAGAAAACCAGAAGTTACAGTGGCTAAAATATTATAACCATAACAACCAAGGTGAGGACACTAGTCCAAGTACATTAGTGAATAATTTTCATTTTTATGTGTTTATCTTCCAAAGAGTTTGGCAGTCAATTAGCATTATTATTGAGGTTACTGAATTTTACTCTACACCAGACATAAAATTTAGATCTCTCTTAAATGTTCTAGCCACAGAGAAAAAAAATAAAAATCATTTCTCACCTGTTGTATATAAGTTCATAAAAATCTTTACTATGGAAGAAGATATCACCTTTTGGAACTGTAATTTCAATCAACAGACAAGAATTAGCAGCCGTTTTCTCCTGAAACTCACGTAATTCTTCCTTATCTCCTGGTAACACATGCTGACAATGAAACAATAAAAATGGTTGGGTTATTTTTTTTTTTTTTTAAAGAGAAAAAATATAGAAGTAAAGAAACAAATATTTTTATTCAATTTATGAGCTATGGGTTCAGCTCAAGCGAAGAATATAAGAAAGGAATCAGTTACCTCTTCACTGACATTTTTCACTTCACTTTTATCCGAGACTTCTTCTTTATGGTACATGAATTTCTTGGTGGAAAATGGAGATGATTCTGCTTTTCTAAATTGACAGGCGCCATTCAAAGAGTCAAAATTGGTGCTTTCATCAGACTCAGCACTGTCTTCCTCTAGAACCGAGTTCAAGTCCTGAGTGTGTGTGATTACCATTCTATAACAAAATAAATCAAAAGTTTTGATAAAAGTTTTAAAAACCAAACTGAGAAACAATTATTAAATAATTAAATATTTTACAATGTATTAACAACATATCGCAAATAATTAAATATTTTACAATGTATTAACAATATCGCAAATAATTAAATATTTTACAATGTATTAACAACATATCGCAAAATAATTAAATTATTTACAATGTATTAACAACATATCGCAAAATAATTAAATATTTTACAATTTATTAACAACATATCGCAAAATAATTAAATATTTTATACAACATATCGCAAAATAATTAACAATTATTAACAACATATCGCAAAATAATTAATATTTTACAATTTATTAACAACATATCGCAAAACAATATATCGCAAAATAATTAAATATTTTTAAATAATTAACAACATATCGCAAAATAATAAATATTTTACAATTTATTAACAACATTCACAAAATAATTAAATATTTTACAATTATTAACAACATATCACAAAATAATTAAATATTTACAATTTATTAACAACAAGCAACAAAAAAGATTTACTATAAAGAGGTATTTCAACACGCCCATATTTGAGTAACTATGTCTTTTAATGTCTTATCTCTGCATGAAAAAAATAAAGAAAATCTTATTGAAATGGAAATATATATAGTGACCTTCAACAATAATCATTTATCAGTGTTGTTTTTAACTGTATGAACAAATTAAGGTGTGTAAGAAAATATAAATGTTTTGTCAAGAAAATATATTCACACATTTACAACTTTATGTCCACATTGATTAAGATATTCTTAAGCAGCCTTGTTATCCCCACTTTTCCTACTTGGGTCAGTTAGACATTACAACCTTGTCTTGTTGCTATATTCATGTTATTTTTTAATCTAGAGAGAATAACCCTTTGCTGATTGGTGACCAATTTGGCATTGCTTAGGATGAATCTTTGTTTTTAATTCTGTTGGATTATATTGTTTGAATTCTAGTAAACTATAAAGATTTCAAAAATCATACATTAATTGATAGACTGATGTGTGTGTATATATATATATATATATATATATATAGGCAAACTTTTTATCTGTAATTTTCACTGTTCAATCTATGATGAATAACATTCACCATTGAATGGTTCAATATAATAGATAGACTGATGTGCATGTGAGTGTATATATATATATATATATATATATATATATATTATTATTATTATTATTATTATTATTATCATTTATATTTTTTGCTTGAAGGCAATTACAATGTGTATATCGTATAAAATTCGATAATTATTGAAAATAATCATGACAAGCGAACTCGGCAAATATTGTGCCCCACGTAGAACCTCGTACAGCTGTTTCAAAATTATCGAATTTTATACGATATATGCATTGTAATTGCCTTCAAGCAAAAAAAAATAAATATGATAATATACTTTACTCAACAATGCTTCTAAAGCAAATTATCAAATCTCATATATATATATATATAAAATGAAATAAAAGTAAAGTTGGCGGGGTGGTCTAATGTCAGTATCAGCAAAACAGCAAGGGTGTGTATCCCCTTTTAACTAGCACTAGACCAAGAAGATTATTTTAGCGTCTGAGGTGGAGCGCCACACCTACCATCAGCTCCTCACTTTACCGCACAGATCCCTGTGCTACTCATACGCTGAGTTGACGAGGGCCGATATCAATCTATGTTCAATCTATGATGAATCACATTTACCATTGAATAGTTCAATATAATTGATAGACTGATATGTATACATGTATAATGGCTCAATATATATATATAGATGGTATATATGTATGTGCGTGATTAATAATCAGAATTACCAATCATTTCACCTTTTAAAAAAAAAAGAATTCTGCTAACAGAAAAAAGAACATTTTCTTTAATACTTTCTCATCTCCTGTTTCCATTTTGAAAAGAATTCCAACATTGTTTAGACAACACTATATTCATCTTAATGTCCTGATAAAGGTTTTATAAAAAAATTATTTTAACACTGGCTTTACCATCTAAAAATGAATTTATCTTTTGGAATACTTTTTTTTCGTATTTCTACATAGTAATTATTCTATATCCTTAAATTAGCATAACAAAACATTTTAAATAGTAAGTTATTCTGATAATATATACTCTTTTACAACCCATTATTAGACCAAAGATAAAATCAGTGATTAAAATACAGCAATGAAAATATAAAACAATTATAAAGAATTAAAAAGTGTTAAACCAAGAACCTTTCTTTTTATTTAAAACTTATTAGAATTGCTAAAACTATCTTATTATTTTTTATCATTAATTTTGAATATGTAAAAATAAATCCTTAACTCATTATATTTCTATACAAATACAATTTTACACAATGTTTTTGTAATAAAAATATGGTTCATGATTTTTTTAATCCTAATATAGACAGGCTACATTAAATGTAGAAAAAAACTGCTACAAAAATAATAAGGTACACATGTAAGTACATATTACTTTCACAAACAATATTATAAACTTTGATAGCCTAAAGGAATAAGAGTAGAATGTATTTTTTGTAAGTAGAATAATGAAATTGAAAATGTAGTGTGCTTTACCTTGGCCAATTGAATCCATAACTGTGAGTGGATTCATCATCATCAGGTTCCACAGTGATGAAATTGACAGGCAAAGAGTCAGGAGATTCATGAAGGGCACCTGATAATATAAACATATTCATCATCCAAAAGTGAAATGGGATAAAGTTTTAGATTACATTACTAATAAGTTTAAAGTCAAAATAAACTTGAACAAGAAAGTTTAATAAGCTTCTTATCAGAATGCTTTCTAAATACATACATACATACATACATACATACATACATACAATCAATCAATCAATCAACCAACCAACCAACCAACCAATCAATCAATCAATCAATCTCTCTCTCTCTCTCTCTCTCTCTCTCTCTCTCTCTCTCTCTCTCTCTCTCTCTCTCTCTCAACCTAAGGCAGCTCACATGACTTTCAGAAACATTTTTTCACACTCACAAGGCATGGAAAAAACTGCCTGCATCTGTTGTAGGCTGCCAAAACACTGCATCTTTCTAATCCTCCATGCTTCCTGTAATCCGCCAACACTATATCTGATATACACATATGTACACATGCACACACATGCATGCATATTATTACTGTACGCTATTCATGTTCCTGACACTAATACATTATTCTATGTACTAGACATGAGACTTTGATGAGTTGTGGTGCACCTAAGCACTGTACACAATAACTTTCATTATTATTCAATCTGGTTAATATTCCTTTTCAAAGTGATAAATTCTAAAGCATTAGTTAATCTACCCAATGATGATCTGATATCAACAACTTAGACCAATAAAGAATTAAATCTGATACAAAAGATTGTGTCAGTAATTGTAAAAATAAGTTCTTCTTTTACACTATATGCAGGTGCTTGGTGTAATGGTTATCATCAAAGGAAATAAACTTGGCCACACAAGTTCAAATCCTGGACAAGGCTATTTGCATTTCATATAGAGCTAATATCCTTAGAAACGGTAGACATCCAAGAATTCTTCTTCCACCCATTGGTAAATAGTAGGTTGGACTGGGTTCTTTAACTTTGGTAAGGCAACCAGTCTAAGAGAAGAAAAACTTTGAAAATGACAATGTGTCACATCCTGCTTGGTAAATTCATATATGCAAACAATCTTTTGTCCTATTAAGGAAAAATATTTTGTAAGGAACAATAAACAATTTAATAAAATTCTACTACCTCTTTACGATGATAGGTGTTACATTTAATGCATTAAATTAAATATTGCAAATGTAACAATTATTATGAGTCAAAGGCAGTAATATGAAAAAAGTGCACAAATTTAAGAGTTTTCTTACATGAAAAGCACTTGGTAGTTGCCTTTTATTACCTGTTTAGTTAACATACAAAGAAAGATTGTTTGTTTGTTTTTTTGTTTTATGGCATATTAACCATGGTGGGTCATTTAATGCTGGCAAAATTTTGAAAGATTTGTAGCAATAGTTTGGAACTCAATTTTTTTGTCAACAAATTTTTCTATTTAACCCATAAATGGGACCATAACAGATACTACCACTCCAGGCAAGAGTGGACCAGAGAGCAATGGTGATGAAGGGGTGCTCCACATTCCCCAGACCTCCAGAACTGGAACCTTACCATCAGATAGAATTTAACGTCATTCCCAGGACATGAAGACACTCAGCCACCACCTTCTAGCATCTATATGATAAAAAGAGTTGGGGGTTGCCCTAAGGGCAATAGGGTTGGGACAATCATATAGGTGCTAGGGATTGACCACCTATCTAGCCTAAGTAAGAGTCTAAGTGGAATGTTGCATGTCATGGACTGCTCATCCACCAGGATTCTGTCTTAAGCATCATGGTTTGCCCCCCACGGCCAACAAGTGGTCCCATTGGTGGGTGGGAGCAGGGGTTCTTACCCCTCTGCAGAGATGCAGTCAGATGACAGAGCTAGATTTGTAAAATAATATGGTGAGTAAAAGCAACAAAAACATGAAGAAACAATAGCAAAATGAATTCTAAAAAAAAATGGAAAATTAAAATTGCAATTTACCATTGATTGAATGACACTTGAGTTCACACTGTTTACGGCTCTCATTGGAACCAAGAACTGTTTGAAATAATGCTTCATTAAGTTTAAGAATAAGACATTCTTTGTGGAGGTTTCTCTTCCACCAGGGCAATCGATCGACTTGTGGTTCACTTCGTAAATCTGGAACAGGGAATCTGCAAAAGATATTTTTGTTTTTCTTTAGGAGAGATATTATACATTACAACAGAAATTGTCAATAGTTAAATTCAAAATTAGTTTGTATTATTTTTGACTGTTGCAATCTCCAGATGATTGTCACATCAACTGAAATATTATGTATATAACAATAATGATGAGGACAACCACCAAAAAGACCTAAATAATATAAATTATCAAACCTCATCTGTAAATTAGTTATTTGATAGAGTAGATAAGTACAAAGTGTGATCAAAAAGTACCGAGACTAAAACTTTGATTTTTTTTTTTAAAGATATAATTTTCACATTTAAATGAAGACATGTGCACAAGCTGAGCAACTTATAATAAAGTGATGATGTCTAGATATCTGGATATCTAGACTTCATCGGTACTATTTTGAAAACAAATAGACTTTTGGTAAAACACAGGATTGTGCAAGTGCATCACCCTCATACTCAACTTCATACTCTTGTCTCTTTGTAATAATGCTCAAGGCAATAAA
Source organism: Doryteuthis pealeii (assembly GCA_023376005.1). Taxonomy (NCBI): domain Eukaryota; kingdom Metazoa; phylum Mollusca; class Cephalopoda; order Myopsida; family Loliginidae; genus Doryteuthis; species Doryteuthis pealeii. The sequence goes on from CM042153.1 coordinate 45,459,144, forward strand.
CTAATCATTATTTTGAGAACACTTACCAATTCAGTAATACTCAGTATAACATTATGTATCTTTAAAAGTGTTCAAATAATTATTAAATATAACTATAGAAAAGCCACTCATACAGACTAATTTAGTTAACTCTACTCACTTATCAAATTACAGCAATTGGATAATATAGATACAATTTTTTGTTTGAACATAGTTAAGCAAACATATGGCCAGTTACGGCTAAATGAGTGACAATTTTTAAATACAAACTAATTTCAAAAACCTCAAATCTGCTCAAGTTTTCTATCAATTATTTTAGGTTGACAATACATTGCTAATGATTATTCTTTTTCACTATTCAACATTTTAAATGATACCTTTAAAAATCAACTACCTGTTCTCCAATAATAGATATTCATAAAAAGAAAAGCAATAGATATTCTTCTAATATAGATATATATTATATGTCCTTCATCTACTAATAGTGCAAAAAACTATCACCTGATTTATTGATAACAATTTGATTTTAATCTTTGCAGATTAATCCAGAAAACCCAATGAATTGGAAGCATTCCTAGACATTTGAAAACCTACTCTTGAACAGATTACAGCCACTTTTGATATACTACTACCTTACACAGACAAAAGTACATAAAATAAAGAACAAGAGCAAAACTTCAAAAGCAAGATGTTATTGCTCACCTAGAAAACTTTGGGGTGGAGGGTGAGTTCAAATGCTATTTTCCTGGGGGTGAATATTACTAACATTTCAATTCAGTTGACAGGAACCCACTTGTGTTCAAGGTGGATGATGGTCTAAGAAAGCACCCAACAATTTTTTTGAGCTGACATACAATTCCTCTGTAAAGGATGGGTTTCATGTTTAAAACTTCAAATATTTTTGGATCAGTATGCACGGATACTACCTATAAATAATCATCATCATATGACACTGACAGCACGGATTCCCATGACTCTCTCTCACCATTTGTCCCTAACAGTTATTGCTCCTGGCAGGTCCTCCTCATGACATCACATATCTGCCCAAAGCTGATCAATGTAAGTATTTGCTGGTCATCCCACTCTGGTGTGTCCTTGTGTTGGTGTCCATGGGAGAAAGTCACTTATCAGTTCATCCTTCATCATAAATACATTGAAAATCTTTGCCTATTTTCCTCAACATATTTATATAGGGGTAATTCCATGTCAAATCATCCAAGCCATGACACCCACCTACATCAATTTTTCTGAAATTTTTTCCGAGTGGGGACTATGTTAAAGAATTTCAAGAAATTGAAGTGGGTGGGTGACAATTTTACTTTTTTCTGGATGATTTGACATGAAATTACCCTACTTCATACTTTTCAACTCCGTTTACCGTCAAGTATAAAGTCCAGAACTGACTTATTTTGGCATCTGACCAGCATTACCCACTTTCTATTATTCCACCTGACATTGATAGACTTGTTTGCCAAAAAAACAAATACAACTATTACAGGAGGGAGGGGGGGTGCTTGCTGATTTCATCAATAGATTTGATTATTGAATGTTTATTTGTGTTAACTCTTAACCTATTTTAGAGAAGAATTAAATCTGAATCAGTCAACAGATTGAAAAAGTAAATTAAACAAAGAAATTTCAGAACAACTGACCTTGATTGTAAAATAATAAAGTATGCACCCAACTATTCTACATCCAACCATGCATAAATAATAGAGCAGACTGGGCTTTTTACACTTGGTTACACAATCAGTCTAGTAGAAGAAAAACTCTGAAATCACACTTGTTAAATTTTACTTAAGAAATTGAACGTTACATCCTACTCGTGCAGAGAAGTTGGTATATATATATATAATATATATAATATATATATATAAACAGTCTATTGTGTGTAATACATGAATTATGGGGCACCCATTGTGTAATGGTTATAGTTGTAGGAAATGGACAAGGCAGTATGAGACTGATTGCATTTCATATAGCGCTAATACCATTGGGAAAGGTATGAATCCAACTATCCCCCTTCTCGCTATGAGTAAATAGCAGGGCAGACTGGGGTTTTTAACCTTGGTATGGCAACCAGTCTAGGAGAAGGAAAACTCTGAATTCAAACCTGTTAAACTCTACTTAAAAATTAACCTTGTGTCACATCCTGCTCATGTGGAGGGGCTAGTAAATACATACATGAAATATGAGATTTTCAAGTCAGCTATTAATGATTATAATATTACAACAAAATTCTCCAGATGAGTAACATACATAATATTTTAATGTACTAAGTAGATATGGATCTGTGAGACTAGCTTGCTAACCATTATACCATGATGGGACACCCTAGTGTACTAAGTATAACAACTCAGTTTATTGCTTATAAGTCTTAGTATCAAATTGATAAAACATGGAAAAAACATAATGTAGCAACAAGGAATTACCATGTATTACTCAGTTTATTTGTCTATTTTTTGTAGAGGACAAAATGATTTAAATGTAAAGCTAGCAAATTATGTATGCATATTCAGTGATGCTGATAGCTTTTTTGATTTAGTGCATCCTGGGACACACATATTTGCTTTGAATGAGTCCCCTGGAAATTTGATGGGTCCCAACTAAAGTTTCTTAATAAATTGAAGGGTTTTTATTTATGATCTGGGGAAACAACTAAAGCCATCTAACTCCTAACTTGTAACCTATCCTGTGTAATTCATTTCTAAGAAGCTATTGAAATGTATTTACAATTAGCTTGAAGTGATGAGGGAAGAAAAAAGAAAAACACTGGGATGTATGGATATGATTTTAATGCAACCTTTTAGATTGTTATGTATCAGGGATGCAGGACGCATACCTATCAGCATATCTGCATACTTATTGGATCAAAGGGAAAAAAGATTTTGTTCCTCATTAAGAAAGGTGGCGTCATTGGAGGGGGTAAATCACTTGTTTTATGGATTTATTTTTTATACTAACAATTACTGTTTGTAACATTTTTGTGCATGTTTTTAATTGATAACAAGTATTGTAAAATATATATTATTCAGAAAAAGATTTTATCAATAAGGATTTTTTAAATGTTTTTCTGCCAGACTCTCTAAGCTTGTGATCTACCTGAACTCTTACCTGACATAGGTGGGTACTTCAGCTAGTTGCTTATAATTTATTGACCTTTTTTCAAATCATGGTAATTCCAGGAAATTGGATTAAGTTATTCTATTAATGGTGTCAGAGCACTATTATAATTACACTAGTTCAAGATGCTCCAAGCAGCATAAAATGTCACCAGATTTATTGACAGAAATGGAATTAAAAGCTTCGAACCCAAACTTGAACTCAGGGTTATCATCTGATGATGGCTTTATTCTAGGGTAAATAAGAAACACTAAGCGAGGTTACAGCGGCTTGAATGTTGTGTTTATACATACCACAATAAAGATGATGACAACAGCCCGATGACTGACAACAGTCTAATCTTAATTTCCATTGAAAATCTTTGGAATTAAACAAACATTATTTTTTCTTTAGTCTGAGATGTAAATGAACTTTATCAAATGAAAACTACTTAAAACATCTAAAAACTCTACAACAAACTGTGGTGTAATGGTAATTCTTGTAGGAAATAGATTTAGTGACCAGAGTTCAAATCCTGGACACGGCTGTTTTCATTTCACTTCTCATTAATGCCCTTGGGGAAAGACATAAATCCATCTCTTCTTCTTTCAGCTATGGGTATATAGTAGGGCAGACCAAACCTTGGTACGGCAACCAGTTTAGGAGAAGGAAAACTTTGAATTCAAACAAACTGTAGTACTAAGTAATGTCTGCAGAGTGGTCTACTATCAGTATCAGCTGAACAGCAAGAGAGTCTATTCCTTTTTTGCTTGTGCTAGTCCAGGGAGATTTTTTTGGCTGAAGTGGAGCGCCACATCTAACGTCAGCTCCCAGATGCTTTACCACACAGATCAGATTACCCAAGCTATGCTACTCAAACTCAGAACTGAGTTAAACCTAAACTCGACTTAAAAGTGGACCATGTTTCAAATCCTGCAATACTTTTTGAATTTGCCAACAATAATGAAGAAAACAAAAAATACACCATAGATGATTTTTTGTATTTATATTTATTTATCTGCACTATTCAAAATTTTTGTATAGGTCACCTTTTCTCATATAGTAATCACAACCATAAAATAAATCAAATAATCAGATAAAGACAAGTCAAAAATTCTGTCATAGATCAATGGTTAAAGCATAGGAATTGCAGCTGATAGAAAAATGAATGAGATAAATCCTTTGTTACTATCCTGTACTAATATCATCTCAATATATATCAATATGTACTCACCGTATAGAAAGTGTACAGGAAGAGCTGGAGACTTTTAAGGAAACATTTTTCTCTTCTGGTGTAGATCCTTCATAAAGAGCCTGGGTTGTCTATAAAAAAAATAGAGAACAAGAGACTATTTTATAAACAGTGATGTAAGCAGAATCGTTAATTCATATAAAACATACACAAAAAAAATGTTCAATAATGTCTTATTTATTTCAATCTTTTTTGTTCAATAATGTATTTATTTCACTTTCTTTTTTTTTTCTGAAAAAAAAAAAAAAATTAAAAAAAAAAACAAGTTCCTTCATAAACATTCTAATTCTCAAAAATTAACAAGAGAGAAATTAAAACAAATGAATTTACTATACAGAAAAATATAGGTTTGCAATTATCTAAAATAATTTAAAAAACATTACCACTTTTATTTCATTTAATATTACTGTGGTAAAGACAACCTGATTACCTCCCCTAGCTTGTTTCCTCTCTGAATCAACTGCACTGTTTTAGACAAAGGCAAACCACCAATTACATTTAATAAAGGATCATTAATCTGAACAAGTCAATGAGTTTTCATTACAATAACCAAAAAGAAACCCCAGCTATGGGTTAAATAGTACCATTACTGTTCTTCTACAAAGCATAGCTTTTGGAATTAAATAACCCACGAAGGTTGATATGCCATTAAACAATGAAACCATACCAAAAAGAAACCAAGCTTTTAAGTCAGTGCCAGTGAGACAGTATCAAGGCTATACAAAATGAAAGCCTGGTAGCCATGCAACTAGAGTCTTTCACTGAACGTGTGCATGTCATTGAATAAATTACAACTAATCTACAATAATTGAGAAAATTTTTAGCCAAAGAATTGTTAGTGATATCCAATAATTAACTAATTAGTAAAAATACTTACTACTAGGAATCTATTATTATTATTATCATTATTATTATTATTATTATTATTATGTGAGTTTTTCACACCAGCATTAGCTGATGGTCTTTCACTGGAGTCTGAGTGACAACAAACCTCCTCAGGTCTCCAAGACTCTTCTTATTCTAGCTGATTTCAGCAATGCAGTTTTCTGGATGGTCTCAATTCTTCCTCTGATTTCCAGTTTTCAAAGCTTTTTGGGACCGTTTCTAGTGCACCAACTACAATTGGTATTATTTTCACCCTTATATTCCACAGCTTTTTCAATTCTCTAGCAAGGTCCAGTTATTTGTCTATCTTTTCGTTTTCTTTCATCTTCACCCTGTGATCTGCTGGAACTGCAAAATCTACCAGATGACAAGTTCTCTTTTTTTTTTTTCTTTTTTTTTTTTTGTTAATCAATAATAGTTCTGGTCTTCTAGCTGGGATAAGGTGATCCGTCTTTATTTCACTTCTGTGAGTTTTTCACACCAGCATAAGCTGATGGCTTTTCACTGGGGTCTGAGTGACAAGTCTCCTCAGGTCTCCAGGATTCTTCTGAGTGTTCTAGCTGATCTTAACAATGCTGTTGTCTGGATGGTCTCAATTCTTCCTCGGATTTCCAATTCCCCTAGTCTGTTTTCTAAACTTTTGGGGACCATTCTAAGTGCACCCATTACCATTGGCATCACTTTCACCTTCATATTCCAGTTTGTTTTTTTTTCAATTCTCTAGCAAGGTCCAGGTATTTGTCTATCTTTTCATTTTCTTTCACCTTCACCCTGTGATCTGCTGGAACTGCACAATCTACCAGTTGACAAGTTCTTTTTTTTTTGTTTTTTTTTTTTTTTGTTAATCAATACTAGATCTGGTCTTCTGGCTGGAATATGGTGATCTGTCTTTATTTCAAAGTCACAGAGAATTTTATGCGTTTCATTCTCAAGAACAGATTCAGGTTTATGCATATACTATTTTGTGATATGGTCAAATTTTAGTTTCTTGCACAATTCCCAGTGAATAACCTTTCCAACCCAGTCATGCCTAGCCTTGTATTCTTGTTGTGCTAATTTGCTACATTGCTGATCATCTCATCTCTGTCTCTGCTCAAAATGTTTTGTGGAATGCTAAAAATGTGTTCACTTAGCATTCTTGGAAACAAGTATCCCCCCAAAAATACCAAATTGTTACTTTTTTGTGAAAAGATTATCTCAGAGAGAAGGAAAAATAACGTTTTATTTTCAAGAATATAGAGACTCATTGAAAGAAATTGATCTTGTCCCTTGTAAGGTCTGTGGAGTGGCCTATTAGGAGTCTATCCTCTTTTTGCTTGTGCTAGACCAGGGAGATTGTTTTACTGAGGTGGAGCGCCCCATCTACCGTCAGCTCCCAGATTACCCGAGCTATGCAACTTTGCTGCATTGAGTTGGTGAGGACTTGGACCTTTGCAATTCCAAGGTGAATGCTCTACTGATGGAGTTGAACTGTCCCCTTGTAAATAGTGAAAATATGATGATACTGTTTTACTTGTAAATAGTGAAAATATGATGATACCAAGTTTACTTGTAAATAGTGAAAATATGATGATACCAAGTTTTTGTAAATAGTGAAAATATGATGATACAAGTTTCAATGATTTGTCTGACTCTGATAAATATTCACATCACATCACCAAGATTCAAAACAAACAATCCAACTGGATCACAAAATAAAATAAAGATTTTGTGTTTAATTTTATTTGTTGTACAGTATATATATTATATATATTATATATATTATATTATATTATATTATATTATATTATATATATTAAATCTTTGTGACTTTTTGTTAAAAAAAAAAAAAAATTTTTTTTTAAATTAAAAAAAAAAAGATCTTTTATTTTGGTTTCACTTGCACCCTGCATCCTTTTCTTTATCATACCCTTGGATCGTTACTGCTGAGGAAATCTACCCACTTTAAGAAAGATGGGGAGGGGGGACAGGAATGTGTCCTGGGTGCCAAAGAGGCAAGAACTTAAAAAAAAAAAAAACTGGAAAACATTGTTATAAAATGAATAGACCTATTCATTTATAAACAACAAAATTTTACAAGTACAAAAACTAATGATGTGTAGTATTATAATAGGGCTGGTTTAGCTCAGTCGGTAGAATGTTCAGCTGGGAACTGCATGGTTCACAGTTCGATACTGGCCCTCGCCAACTCAGCGTATGAGTAGTACAGAGATCTATGTAGTAAAGTGAGGAGCTGATGGTAGGTGTGGCGCTCTACCTCATACGCTAAAAAAAAATCTCCTTGGTCTAGTGAAAAGGGGATAGACTCCCTCACTGTCGAGCTGATACCGACATTAGGCCACCCGTCGACATTACTTACTTACCTATTATAGAGAAACAAGAGAAGTGTGAAAAGTGACACAATGTCAAGTTTAATGAAATAATCTTTAGCATATGTGAAGGTAGAGACAAAAAATTTCTACTTCCTTCTGTTCTTTCTTATGGGATTTGACTCTGACTATCCCTTTGAATACAATGGGGAGGTACTGCTTTATAGGGGGGAAAAGGTCAACCTCTAGAACCAAACATCAGTCTTTATTTACTTCCAGGTTAACAACAGAAAAATAAAAAGAATAAAATGACCTTCAGTTAAGATATGTACACATATATACATAAATAAAAATAAAAAAATACAGGTATGGCGGACAGGCTAATAACCTATGAATTCTGAAATTACAATTTTCCCATCCTTACTAAGCAAATTATTTATTCAAACATAAATAAACGAGAGAGGGAGAGGAGAGGAGGGAGAGAGAGAGAAGAGAGAGAGAGAGAGAGAGTAAGTTGACAGTAAAAATGCCCATTTCCTTTGGTTGATAATAAAATTGCCCATAAAGAATCCTGATTGGTTAATTGCAGATGAATACATCAATCTTCCTGCTTTGTTAGGTCATAAACTCCACACCTTCTTACAACTTCAATAACTTTAACCACATATCCTCTTATTCTTTTGTGTAAACGTATACAACATTACCTAGATATTTTCATTATACAAAGAGAAAATGGAAAACTGGTAGTAGTCATTTTTTTTTTAAATCAAAGCTGCTAAAAAAAATGACTAAAAAAATACCCTAAACCAAACACACTGTTTATTCATAAAAAATAACAACAAAAAAAGAACGTATATCACAAAGAACATTCAACAATAAAGATATGAAATTCATAATATCATTGTGAATATTGGCTGAAAAGATGGCTAATAGAGATGCTTAGGCACTGGCAAAATGAGCCTAAAATGCATTTTTGACAAAATGACTTTGCCCCCCAGAAAATAATTTACCAAAAATCAGGGAATTATTGGATTTTAATGAAATTTTCAGTGTTTATTTATCAATGAATGGTCTTTATAATACATTATTCATTTTATTTCAAAACTTTCTGATTTTTTTCAGGTCACTTAATTTTGACCCCCCTTACTTTGGGAGTGTAAAATATTGGCGAGTTGGTCCTTGATTGATACTAATTACAGTAGAAATAAAAAGATAAAAGACCGAAGTTGTAAATAGAAAAAAAAAAATTTTTTTAAGTGGAATATTTTATAAGAAAATAAAATGTTAAAAAATAATAAATAATTAATTTTTTGGAGATTTCTTATTTACTCATTTCGATAATTATTTAATTGGCTATTATCTTATAAAAGAAAAAATTATACATCAATATTTTTTCTGCTTAAAAAGGGGGGGGGCTACATTTTCAATAGAGTTTTTCTTCAAAACATATACTTTGATTGACTAAAATAAGGTTTGCATTAAATAGATATTTATTTCTAGAATCTAAAAATATAACATTTTAAACTTAAAATCCGAATATTTTTATTTTAAATGAATTTTATATATTAATTTTTCATAGCAAAAATACTAAATTAAAGTTTTGAAATAAAATAACTGATGCATTATAAAATTCATTAATTGATAAATCAATACTGAAAATTTCATTAAAATCGGATAATTACCTGATTTTTGGTAATTTTTTTTGCAATCGCGAATGTTATATTAAAATTGTAAACAAGCGCTTAAAACCCTTGAAAAAGAGATGGAATGGTGGATCACGTCGAAATTGACCAAAACAAATCCCTTTAAATGTATTAAAAATAAACTGCATATGTAATGATATTTTTCTTTTTTTAATGATGGTCATTATGTTACTACTTATCGATTTAGACAAAGTTTGACCTTAAATAATAGATTTAATTATTTTTAATTCGCTTTTAAAACTCGTAGTATCTGATTTTTTTGCCAGTGCCTAGAGATGCTCAAAACAAAAAATAAGCAATAAAATGTACAGCTTTTTGTAAGTGAATGCTTCACAAATCATAGATTTAAAATCGCAAAGCTGCTAACTAAATGTGTTGGAAGAAAATCAGATAGTCCAATATCAATACAAAATAGATTGGTGTTAGGAAGAGTGTCTAGCTGCAAACTATAAGTTAAGTTGTCAGGTTGGCCTAAACTCGGTATTAGCCAGACAGCGAGGGAGTCTATCCCCTTTTCACTAGTGCTAGACTAAGGAGATTGTTTTTTTTTTAGCATCTGCAGTGGAGCGCCACACCTACCATCAGCTCCTCGCTTTACCACACAAGTTGGTGTGGACCAGTATTGAACCAGGAACCTAGTGGTTCCCAGGCAGATGCTCAACCAACTGAGCTAACTATAAACCCCAGAAAATGATCATTAAAAATAGTAAAGTCTTTATTTAACCAAACCCCTCCACCAGAAGCAGAATGCAATATAAAGTCAATTTTTAAGTAGAGTACAGCTGGTTTGAATTCAGTTTTCCTTCTCCTAGACTGGTTGTCATACCAAAGCTAAAGAACCCAGTCTATCCCACTATTTACTCATAGCTGAGGAAGGAGGGTAGATGGATTCATGCCTTTCCCAAGGACATTTGCAAAGTGTAACACAATCAGCATTTGAACTCGGGTCTCCAATCCCATTTTCCTATAATGATAACCATTACACAACCATGTAAAAATTGTGAATTTTTTTAACGAATAAATTTTGAAAGTGTTATATATACTAAAAGTGTTATATATACTAAAATTTTGAAAGTGTTATATATACTAAAATTTTGAAAGTGTTATATATACTAAAATTCTCATTACGTATATGCATGTATATAACCCAAACTGGCAAATCATAGTGAGATTTTTATTAGAGTAACACACTTAAAATGGCAAATAAAGCAATTTCCAGCCCAATTTGCAACCAAATGATAATTTTTTTAGGTCTACATTTACACTAATTGTTATTTTTTAATCATACAACTTCTTATGAGAGATAACTATGAAATGCTAACAAGAATTCTTCACTCCTTCCTAAATAGAAGCACCGACATCATCATGGACCACTGTTACAACGGGAAATCAACAGATTCACAGGTCAATGAATATATTATAATGTACTAGTAGCAAAAAAACACCCTCCGGCGGTGTAAAAATTAATTTTTGAAAGATATTGCTTGAGGGGTGGGAGTTAAAAATTCAATGTCAGAGTGTTTGTATCATAAGTAATCAAAATTCTCATATTTATTAAAGGAGTAAAAAAAATAAAACAATTTGAAATGGAAACTTAGTCCTGTCCCTCTTAAATAAAATGTTGCATGCATGTATTAATTCTTAATCAAATAATTACTTTGAATATTTTCCACATAAATTTTATACAAAATCGTGGTATTCATTTATTTGTAAAATTTTAGTTAACTTCTTGTTACTGAAAAAAAAAAAGGACAGGAGTAAAAACAATTTTTAAAATTGCTTCCTCAAATTTTGAGTGTATATAACACAAGAATATTGTGATGTAGAGCTGTGATGTAGTTTTTGTTACAGACAGAAATGCACACAATCTCCATTATTAATAGATTTGTATGTATGTTACCATAATATATAAAAAATAAAACATCATAGTGAAATTTTTGTTAGAATAATATTATCATAAGGATCTTGGAGAATAAAGCAATTTGCAACTTTGAATTGTGTTTGGTTTGGCTTATTTGTTTAATGGCATATCAACTCTTTATGGGTTATCTGATGCAGAAATTTGATTTATTTCTAAATATTTTATTACAATCAGAACTATCTATTAATAATGGAATTCGCTTCCAGTTTTTGTCTGTAACAAAAATTATGTCACTGCTTACGTCACATTACCCAAAATCATCATAACAGAATTTACATAGAATAACACTCAAAATTTGAACATGCAACATTAGACAGTCCTCATTGTTTTTTAAAATAAGTTTTAATAAATACATGACTGGTATTATATATCTATATATAGTTTGTTTTATTTTAATACATATTTAAAGTTTACATTTCAAATTGTTTTATTTTTTAATCCTTTAATGAATTTGATGATTTTACTTACTTACGGTACAAACTCACTGACATTGAATTTTTTACTTCCACCCCTCAGGCAATATGTTTCAAAAATCTATTTTTACATCGCCCGGAGGTCGTTTTTATTTTGTACTAGTATTTTTAATGTTCCATTGCATTTTTCTTAAACTGACCATTTTTATTTGTCTATAATCATTTATATGATATTAAGTATTCTTATCTCATGCAAATGATTTATACTCAGTTGTATGGTTTCAAATATTCCTATACAATACAGGTGCATGGTGTAATGGTTAGAGTCGTAGGAAATGGACTCGTCAATGCAAGTTCAAATCCTGGGTGAGGCTATTTGCATTTCACATAGTGCTAATACCCTTGGGAAAGATATAAATCTAATTATTCTCCCTCCACCTGGGTAAATAGTAGAGCAGACTGGGCTCTTCAACCTTGATTAGGCAACCAGAAAACTCTGAGTTCAAAACCTGCTGAGGCCCACTTAAGAAATTGACCTTGTGTCACATCCAGCTGGTGCGAAGGGGTTAGTAAATATATATATATATATATATATATATATATATATATATATATATATATGCTGTTCCTCATTGTCACAGAAATAATAACTTGAGTGAGTTGAGATTAAGAAGCAAAAATGCTAGTTAAAGTTAACATTACTAATGATCAATGTATAACTTAGGGAAAATGTCCCCCAATAAAATATTGATGATCTCCCAATTCTTCAATTTGAAACATAAGAGTTAAATACATTAACCAATTAATCAGCCTAAAAAGACCAAATACTTAGTACATAATTTCAGTGGGAAAAAAAAAAGAAGTAAAAATAATAACATTTTGTAGGTTTAGTCTAGTATGACACAAGGTCAAATAATAAAAGAGTCAGAATATTTTGTGATGCCAATTCTCTAAGTACAAAAGACCTATCAGAATTAAAAATCTAAATATTTTAGCTGGATTATGAAGAAAGCTGATGGTAGGTGTGGTGCTCCACCTCAGACGCAAAAACAATCTCCTTGGTCTAGCGCTAGTGAAAAGGGGATAGACTCCCTCGCTGATTGGCTGGTACCGACATTAGGCCGCCCGACAACTTTTTTTTTTTTGAAGAAACAGTAACTCAGAATCCTCACTCTGATTGTTCTGATACCAGGATCAGATGAACTCAAAGAATAACCATTGGCTTGCTCTCTGTCCCCACAAGATGTACCAATAGTAATGAAAACCAAACACTCAGTCCACATAATGGTGTTTGAGTGGTCACTAGCAATGGTGATGTTATTCCCCTATTCAACTTCCCACATAGCCTCAAACTCAACACAGAGACCTATATCAAATACCTGGATCAAGAGAACGACTGCTGGAAGACATTACACCTGGCAACAGGGTTCTGCGTCATGCCACACAAGGAGAAGAACCCAGTCTTGGCTTTGAGAAAATTTTAGCAACCATATCACCTTTAACATTTGGCCACCTAACTCCCCAGATTGCAATCCCTTTGGGGGTGCAGTTGAGTAAGAGCCCAACAAAATGTCTGAGCAACACCAAAGATGATGGCAGCATTTACCAATTTAAATGGAGACTGTCGGAAACGCTGTGCTTTCTTTGAATAAATTCAGTTTATAGTATTTCAAAATATTTTCATGTAATTTTGGTAAATATAACTGATAAAGTGAGATGTCAATATTAATATTATTTTTTGCATAATTTAGATGACAATTTACCCATCACACTTATATATATATATATATATATATATATATATATATATATATTTTTATTTTAAGAATGGAAAGGAGTAACCTACTCGAGTTTCATCGATTGATTCTTCAGGGTTACTTTAAATTAATCGAGTTTACGATTAAATATCGTTCTTATACCCACCGGTAAGTTAATACTTATACATATACAAATATATATATATATATATATATATATATATATATATATATAGAGATAGATAGATAGATAGATAGATAGATAAACAAAGAATGATCATGTCACACTTGCTCATTAGATAAGAACTTTTCTTAATTCATTTTTTTAAACGCTTATGATCAGCCAAGGAAAATATTTTTCACCTATTTCCACAGTAATAATAAAACTGATACATTCCACTGGATAATTTTGTCATTATTCTAGAAACATCTATATATATTTTTATTTTGAAACTAACATATTATAATTAAAATAATATTATAATTAATTTATAGATATTATAATTAAATGAAAAAAATGAAACAATGTTCTTATGCCTTAATTGAAACTTAAAATTAATATTCTATATTTTGAAAGTAAGATTTTATAATTTTCTTAAAAATTAAAAAAAAAAATTAAACCATGTTCTCATGCCTTAATTGTAATAAATTCAGTTTTTTGTTAAAATAAATTTTATAGATTATTACAATTTTTTTTTTGTTACAATTAAAGCATGAGAACATGGTCAACAATGAATTGAAGGAAACAGGAATGATTACAACATAAGAATAAAGTAAGTAAAATAAAGTCATCGAAGTGGCCTAACATTGGTATCAGCAAGGGAGTCTATCCCTTTTTCACTAGCGTTAGACCAAGGAAATTGTTTTTTCGTCTGAGGTGGACTGCCACACCTACCATCAGCTCCTTACTTTACCGTACAGATCCCTGTGCTACTCATACGCTGAGTTGGTGAGGGCCAGTATCGAACCAAGTACCTTGTGGTTACTAGTCGGACATTCTACCAACTGAGAATACTGTTGATAAAATTCATTAACATTTCACAAAATAAAATGTAAAATCAGCATTTATTCATTTTCAATTTTGAATTAAAATAACTTCTATTTCATAGAGATAAAATAGTTTCATAATTAATTCAAAAATATAAAAAGAGTCAGTAGACATATCAACACATTTCATTTGGGACCATCTCTTTTTTAAATTACCATTTAAAGACTGAAAATGACCTTGTCAATGGCAAATATCCAGAATTTAAAAAAAAAAACTCTAGTCAATACTTGACTGTAAATGGCAAGACATATTCAAAGAAAACAAGAGAAAAAAAGTAAAATTAACTTACCAAACTGGTATAAGGAGAGATGAAGACACAAATCGAACCCCTCCAGCAATATTCTGATCAGGTGGTCGAACAAGATCAGATTTGAGTAAACTATTTATCCTGTCGATAATTGTAATATCAACTTCTGATGTAAATTGGCCAAGTTCTATATTGACCTCTGTTCTGGGGATATTAGCATGTCGGTGAGATATCTGAAAGATAAAAAATAAAAAGAATTGTATAATTCATATATTAATATGCTCATATGTAACTACCTTCATTATGCATAATATTTTCTACACACCTTCAAAATACAATGCATGAAACTACAATATATTAACTGATACAAGATATCTTCTAAACATAGACAACAGAATGAGAACATGTGTATTGAATAAAGGGTTCAATTCAAAATTCCCAGGTGGTTACCAAATATAACAGATAACTGAAGAAGACCAGAGAGTACAACTGAAACATTGTCACTATAACAACCAAAATGAGAACACTAGTCCAAATACATCAGAGTATAATAATTAAACTTTTTGTCTAAAAAATTTAAATGAACTATTTTCTTTATAATTCTTTCAACTTAATATGAATGACAATTATAATTTTCCCACTTTGGCCCTATCTTGGGCTAGATGGGCGGTCGGAGAGGCCCCTCCGATCAATCGGCTGGTCACGTCAAGCCCTAGCACCTATATGATTTTCCCAACCCTATTGCCCTTATGGCAACCCCAACCCCTTTTTATCATATGGGTGCTAGAAGGCGGTGGCTGTGGGTCTACATGTCCTGGGAACGACGTTAAACTCTATCTGATGGTGAGGTTCCAGTTTTGGAGGTTTGGGGAATGTGGAGCACCCCTTCATCACCATTGCTCCCTGGTCCACTCTGACCCGGAGTGGTAGTACCTGTTAGGGTCCCATCTATGGGTTGAATAGAAAAATGTATTTATAAAAAAATTGTATTATCCATTAAGAATGATTTATTTCAAAACTTTATCGGCATTAAATGACCCACTGAGGTTGATATGCCGTAAAACAAAACAAAACAAACCAATTATAATTTTCAAGTCTTATTAAATAAAGGGTTCAGTTCAAAATGTACAAAAGGCAACCAACTATGAGAGAAGAAGGTTAGAGGGTATGAGAGATAAAATGTTGTGACGATACTATCAAACAAAATGAGGACACTAATCCAAATATATCAGTGGATAATAAAAGCAAGCAAGTAAAAGTTACCAAAAGTCACCAATGATTCTTAATCAGAGACTTGTAAAATGTAGTTCATAAGATAAACAGATATATCAATGAATATTAAAAACTTACTTTTATAACCATTAATAGCACTGTTATGTTAGTGTTACATAATTATTGGATCCCTAATGCTTTTATAAGGTATTGTAGAAATCATTATGGCGATTAGTACAGCTGATGGCCTTGAGAGTGAGTGACAGCGTTTGACCTCACTCTGACCTTGCTTTCCGGGGATGGATCGTGAGAACCGGAAGGCAATAGAAGGCCCTCTTCCGGTTTAAGGATATAGTCAGTTTAAGTCAGTTAGAACTTAGAAGCCAAGCTAGCAACATGTAAGCCTCATTTGCGCAGAATGTCTGGTTTGGGGATTTATAAATAAAGTAACATCAACATAAATCGAAGTCTTGTGTTTATTACCTAAAAACTAACAATACACAGGGCTTCTGATAACAAGAAATCCCAACAGAAACCAGACCCGAATCCCCATATAAGAAAGACCAGACCTTTAGAAGATATACCAGACCAAGATAGATGATAGACGATCAGAAGCAAAGCCGGCCAGAAGAATAGACAACCAGAGTAAGAAGTAAGAAAGTATATAACGTTATATAGATTTGGTAATGTGAAAAGCCAGTATATAACATTAGCTATATGTCAAGAGTAGAGTTATTCCCCTAAGTAGGATATCCCATTTTGGTTGTAAGGGTCTCATAAAATACAAATAAAGGGATACCGGCGGTCAGCCATATTGGATAACCAAGCTACCCATGTGCATGTTTGTCGCTGTCATTAAAACTAACACAACAAACACATGGAAAATATGCTTAATATTACATTGAAATGTCATGTAGGTGAGGCCAGTCTTAGATCCTATCCAATACAAAACAAAGTAATTTCAAATAAAGTAGTCTGTCAATTTTTTTATAAATTATAAAATTTTATTTAGTCTATCCCATAATAGTTGTTACATTTGTATATAAATTTCACATACCAAACAATTATTATGGGATAGAGATGGCATAACTTTTTAGCTTTGTTTTGGACTTAACTGTAAGTAAGTAAGTTGTCACTAGTGCTAGACCAAGGAGATTGTTTTTGCATCTGAAGTGGGGTGCCACACCTACCATCAGCTCCTCACTTTAGGGTCGGTTTAGTTCAGTTGACAGAGAGTCCATCTAAGAACCACAAGGTTCCTGGTTCCTCGCCAATTCAGTGTATGAGAGCTTAACATTGACAAAAAATAAAATGGCAAAACCCAGAATGACAATATCAATTTTGACCTGGGTAAATTATGTTAATAATGGTGGTAATAGATATTCTACATACAGATGTCAAACCAGTATCAAACTATATCATAGGTATGTAAAAGTATAGGTCAATGTTAAAACCAAAGCAGAATATACAGTGTATTGATATTGGGTACTGTTGATACACCCCTTATTTTGGAACCTGTGCAGAAATTGATTTATGTATGTTATCACTTAATATAATCCAGTTATATTACTAGTATATTTAATCTTATGTAACTTAAAACATCTTCAAGGTTGCTACAATTTTATTTTCATCAGTCTACAAATATACATACATTAATATTGTTAATATAGTTTGGTATATTTATAAGTAAATAGTGCTCAATATTGTTGATAGAGCATTTATATCTAAGTTAGGGTAGCGTAGACATGAAGTCAATGGCAATTGGTTACTGACAGTTTCTCACCTATGCAATTTTCAAACCAAGTGGCTGTGTTTGTATTTTGTTCTCCCTTATATACTGTAGTGTAGTGCTTTATAGGGAGGGGGAGGAGACTCATTTTGTGATTCGGGGGGGGGTATTTTTATGGTTCTGAAGGGAGAGGAGTCCTGTTTTATGGTTTTGTTGCATGCTGGGCTTTTTGGTTCTCATTGTGTGGGACTTTTTAGGGGAGGGGGGTATCTACTGTTTAATGTTTTTTGTATTCTCATTATTTTTTTTATTGGAGGGCATTGTGGTTAGCTGTTTACTGTTTACATAGTTGATCTTTATTTGTTTGTTTTTTACTTTTATTTGTTTTAAATTTATTTATTTTCTTTTTTTTTTCTTTTTAAGTATTATTAGTTATTGTTGTTGAATATATATATATATATATATATATATATATATATATATATATATATATATATATATATGGAAATTTGTTTAGTCAGAACCAAAAAACTCCTCCCGCTTCAGAACCATAAAATGAGTTTCCCCCCACTGCCTACAAAGCAATACACTATAAGGGAGAACAAAATATAAACACTGCCACTTGGTTTAAAAATCACATAGGCAAGAAACTGTCAGTAATCAAGTGCCATTGACTTCATGTCCACACTAGATAGATAGATAAATATACACAAACACATACATACATACATACATTCATTCCAAAGAAGCTATCTATATAATGAAACATGTCAATCTGATTTTCTGTATTGTCTTTTTTCTCATGTGTGTGTGTGTATTATATAAATTAAAAGAAAAAAGAGAATGTAGACTGCGTATTAACTGTTCTCATAAGAATAAATCATCACCTGTGTTATTTTTGCCCAATGTGTGTGTATATATATATATATATATATATATATATATATACCAGCCCAGATTTATATCTAGCAAATGTTTGAGATGTCAAGGTGAAACAATGAAGCCATTATGAAATGATGGATTTGGAATTTTGCAGTAGTTGTTTTTAACGTTAAGAGTTAATTCATTTCAACAATAAGGTAGCATTTTCTTTGTATACATTTGCCAAAACTTTCAAACCCTATAAAACGTTTTTTATGTATTCAAATGCAAAACTGTTTGTCCACAAAAATTGGATAAATCAAATCTTTTTTGTTCTTGTTTTTACAAACCTTGTTAGCTGAGTTATGTCATTTGATAATAAAAATCAAATTCACAAAACCAAATGACGCAGAATAGTTGTTAAGGGTGTTACAATAAATAATCTCCTTTAGAACATATAATTTGTAGAATTTTGATTTAGAACAATATTGAATTTTCCAAAATTAAAAAATCTACAGATTTTAAACTGAGAACATTGAAAATATTTTTTGTAAGAACTTAAGAGGTAAACATGTATGGCCCAAGAAGGGCATTGCTCATCTATTAATAATGGAGATTTGCTTCCGGTTTTTTCTGTAACAAAAATTACGTCACTGCTTACGTCACATTACCCAAAATCGTCATAGAATAAATACACTCAAAATTTGAACATGCACATTAGACAGTCCTCATTGTTTTTTAAAACAAGTTTTAATAAATACATGACTGGTATTATATATCTATATATAGTTTGTTTTATTTTAATACATATTTAAAGTTTACATTTCAAATTGTTTTATTTTTTAATCCTTTAATGAATTTGATGATTTTATTTACTTAGGGTACAAACCCGCTGACATTGAATTTTTTACTCCCACCCCTCGGGCAATGTTTCAAAAATCTATTTTTACATCGCCCGGAGAACATTTTTTATTTTGTACTAGTAATATAAATGCAAATACAGGACAATTTTTTTAAGTCTTGATTTTTTTCAATGGAATGGGAAAAAAATTCATAAAAAAAAAAAAATGGGTCATATCTTTATGAAATTTATCAACTAAATGTCAACTTTATATAGTTGAACCAAAATATTTAGCTAACCTGATGAACAAAGAATAATAGTTCATTTTAGCATTATACTTACATTGTAAATCAATCTTCTTGTTAAATATTTTTTAATTTTGGAATTTTCAAAAACTAATATGCTAAAACAATGCCACATTGTCTCTTTGGCAATGGTACCCTATTGGTGGGGCCTATACACCAATTGTATCTTCTGGGGGTGGGGAAGAGACCCTCTGCCAAAGGATGTTCTGAGTATGATACTAAACTGCATGAGGCTCAGTTCTGGAGATCTGGGAAATGTCATTCCCTTTACTGCCATTATTCTCAGGTCATGTAATCGTAGTATTTATAGGTGGACATATCTGTTAGAGATTTTTAAGTGTCTACTTGTTTAAAATGATTGTGAAGTATTAAAAGTAATTAAAGTCCACAATAATTAAACTGAATTTGGCATAAAATAACTCAACTTCTATGCTTCACTGTATTTTGAGAATGAACTTTTGCCATTGTGGGTAATATGATGTTTTGTTAGACAGATCATTTTTCCCAATATTTGAAACTAAAAGTGGCTACCCAGCATCGCCTGGGTAGAGGAAGAGCAAAAAAAAAAACAGGTGTACTGATTTGTTTCCTTTTGAGATTTACAAATGCTGGACACTTTTAAATAGAATTTCAAAACTATTTCTATGCATATTTTAATTTTTAAATATCCTCGAATATAAATCAAATTTTCATAATTTTTGCAGAAAAAAGCAAGAACCGGTGATATCTAATATGTATATATATATACATATATATATATATATATACTAGAAAACCCATGACCCGCTGGGTCACCCATTGAGCTCAGGTTATATTGTTTAAAAATCACAATAATGTAAAATAAAATCAGGGAATTTTCCAATTTTAATGAAATTTTCAGTGTTGATTTATCAATAAATGAATTTTATAATGCATCAAAACTTTCTGACTTAATTAGGTATTTCTGCTATGGTAAATTAATATTTAGAATTCATTTATAATATGAAACGCCTAATTTTAAGTTTCAAATTTCCTATTTTTAGATTCTAAAAACAAATATCTATTTAATAACTAATTTAGTTTATTATTGTTATCTAATATTTTTTTTAGAAACATTATATTGAAAATTTAGGACCCCTTCCTTTTGAACAGAACAAATATTGATGTATATTTTTTTCTTTTATAAGATAATAGTAGGATGGCCCATAAGTCGTCTGCTCGCGACAGATCTTTTGTTTAAAAAACGAATTAAAATTAATTAAATCAATTATTTAAGGTCAAACTTTTGTCTAAAACGATAAGTAGTAACATAATGACCATCATTAAAAAAAGAAAAATATCTTTACATATACAATTAAAAAAAAAACAACATTTTAAACGCTTTCGGTCTGAGACGCTGGTTTAAAATGGCTAAAAAATGGCTTTTTTACAAATTTAATATAACATTAGCGAGAGAGAGAGGGTGTAAAATCAGTCATCAGTCAGTAATTTTTTTCAAGCACAGTAATGTTTTTTCTATTCTACATGTATTGAGAGAGGGTGAGAGAAATAAACTATACTTATGACAGAGATTGGTCGGTCTTTGACTTAATTGTAAATTACGATAATTAGAAGCAAATGAAGTGGGATTTTTTTCAAACAATGATTAGATTTATGATAAGATAATATTCGGAGATAATTTTTATACCATTAGTATACATAGAAAAAAAAACCTTTAGCTGGCAAAGTTGGATTTGCTCAGCTTTAGTATAATAATAGATATATATCTTCCTTTGTAGTTAATTGTTTTATTTTTGTAGTTTCATCCAGACATACATACACACAAACTGCCCTTTATATATGTATAGATTAGTTTCTGATGCATGGTGATAAAACTAAAAGAATTGTTAGTGAAATTATATTTACTACTTCCGGATCAGTTGTCATTTATCTCAAATCATGACTCATCCGATTTCCTTTAATAAAAGTCAAATCTGAATAGATCTAAAAAAGAAACATATTGCAGTTTTGAGTCCCCTTTACCAACAACTTACTTTCTATTTACTTTTATTAATGCTAGTTTGATTTACATTTATATTCTAATATTACTGCAATACCTATGATACAGCATTATCATATAAATAGCATATTATCATATAAACATTGCTTGCTGTGTGATATTTTAAATTGTCTACAATTCTAAAATCTGACTGTTATAAAATGGTGTTATTATCTATTGAAATCTTTTTGATTCATTTTTTTCTTTTGTGACTTTCTGTTTATAATTTCTATGTATTCATCATTGTCCACAACTAAAATGTATAACCAGCTTAACCAAATATATAACAGTTAAAACTACTTTAAAACTATAATTACATGCATTTGTTTAAAAGTTAACTACAGATAATTGATAGCAGCCAACATATTTTCATTAAATGAGTTAACCTGTTTATATTGTGATAAAAGTAGAAACAATTATTTTACAAGATTTCAATTTACTAAATATTTCAACTTACATCATACTTCCTTCTTTGTTAACCTTATAGCTATAATATATTTACAATTGACTGATTTATTATAATGGCATGTCAACCCATCTAGGGTTATTTTATGTCAATTTACTAAATATTTCAACTTAATATTCACCATTTTCTGTCACTATATCATACTTCCTTCTTTGTTAACCTTATAGCTATAATATATTTACAATTGACTGATTTATTATAATGCCATGTCAACCCATCTAGGGTTATTTTATGTCAATTTACTAAATATTTCAACTTAATATTCGCAATTTTCTGTCACTATATCATACTTCCTTCTTTGTTAACTTTATAGCTATAATAACACATCACTCAACAAGTCTCAGGCCTAATATATAGATGGTACCACTAATAAAAAATCTATATGATTTTTATTAAGTACTAACCTTCAAATGGCACGTGTCAAAATTTGAGCCCAATCAGATCATTAGTTTACAAATTACAGTTATTTAAGTGAAGCTACTGTGGCAAATTTTCAAAACAATGGAAAAATCTGAATTTTATGTATTGATAAAGCATTGCTTTCTGATGGGAAAAAATACTGTTCAAGCAAAGTAATGGCTTGATAAGTGTTATTCGGACTCTGCTCCATTGGAAACAATGGTTAAGAGGTGGTATGCTGATTTTAAATGCGGTCGTACAGACACAAATGATGCTGAATGCTCAGGTCACCCAAATTCAGCAGTTGTCCTGGAAAACGCCAAAAAACTCCAAAAACTCCTTTTGGCTGATTGTAAATTGAAGTTGCATGAGATAGCAGAGGAGTTGAAGATATCTGAAAGTAGTGTATTCACCATTTTGCATGAGCATTTGTCAATGAAAAAGCTGTGTTCAAAGTGGGTCGCACATTTGCTCACAGTCGATCAAAAACAACAATGCATCAATGATTCAGAGCGCTGTTTGCAACTGTTTCAATGCAAAAAAAAGGAGTTTTTGCATAAATATGTGACAATGGATGAAACCTGGATCCACCACTTCACTCCGGAGTCAAATTGGCAGTCAGCTGAGTGGACAGCAGCAGGTAAAAGCCGTCCAAAGCGACCAAAGATGCAAATATCAGCAGCCAAGATTTTGGCCTACATATTTTGAGATGCATAAAGTATTTTGTTCATTGATTACCTTGAGAAAGGAAGAACCATCAAAAGCAAATATTATATAGCATTAGTGGTGCATTTGAAATGAATAAATCGCCAAAAAACGACACAAATGAAGAAGAAAAAAATGCTCTTTCACCAAGACAATACACCGTGTCACAAATTGATCGCAACAACAGCAAAACTACATGAATTGCACTTCGAATTGCTTCCACACCCACCCTATTTTCCAGATCTAGCCCCCAATGACTACTGGCTGTTTGCAGACCTCAAAGGAGTGTTCCAGGGAAAGAGATTTGGCTCCAATGAAGAAGTGATATTGGAAACTGAGGCGTATTTTGAGGACAAAGAAATCATTCTACAAAAAAGGCATTGAATTGTTAGAGAAGCGTTGGAATCAGTGTATCACCCTAGAAGGAGACTATGTTGAAGAATAAAGTTGAATTTTGCCTAAAAGTTGTTTTATTAGTTAGACCCGGGACTTATTGTGTGATGTGTTGTATTTACAACTAGTTGATTGATTTTAATGGTATGCCAACATGTCTAGGGTTATTTTATGTTAATTTATTAAATATTTGAACTTAACATTCACATTTTTCTATAGCTACACCATACTTCTTTCTTAAACTGCAAATAATTTAATCTTTGTATAAACATTAGAATATAATTTATATGTATTCTCTTGTTTTATTTCATTCACTAGGTCCTTTTCATTTTTAGGAAATCTAATGAACTATATATACTTGAGCATATAAGTTGATTTCATGTATAGGTTAACCCTTGATTAATAACAAAATAATTAACTTATGGAATTCATTTTTTTAAGGCAAGTGTTGTGCCTACTCCTAATTATGTTTGAATTTCAACCTTCCAATATTCATAGTTATCTACATCAATTTTTATAGCAAACATCTATATACTTGTGTAGGACATTCCGTTGACGAAAACTCTCCTCACGACGTTGTGCTGCGGCTATCCATTCAGAATGTGGTCTGTATGGGGGAAAGATTGGTCATCTTTGTAAATACGTCCCAGTCTATCCTGAACTTCCTGAATTGTTGTGGGGTCATTTCCGAACTGAGTTGAGGAAGTTTTGCAGTTGGTGTTCTTGCATAATTAGCTGATGATGGAGGTGTCACTGGGGGATCCTTGGCTAGCTTTAGTATAGTGAGCATGTCACCCATAGTCTTGATACCCAGTTCCTTAAGCATTGCACGATCCAGCATATGCAAGCTGGACCTTGCAATCTCTTCACTAGAAAATGTCTGGGCATAAGTTTTGGCAGAGGCAACAGATATGCCTGCCTCAATAAACATCTTTTCCCATCCAGCTAGGTCGAATCCTGTTCGCAGCACCATATTGAAGTAAGTCAGTTAGGCTTGGTCAGTCACATTGCTCAAATCAATTGTTGACTGTCTAACTGACTTACTTCAATACCAACCTAGTGGATTGGTTGAATCTTGATTTATGATCACAAAATAATTAACTTGAAGAATTCATTTTTTAAGGCAGGGGTTGCTGCTAGTCCTTTAGATCATGTTTAAATTTCAACTTTGTATCTCAATTCATTTTAAAGAATGAAGACATAATGATAATTAATCTTGTTTAAAACCCTATAAAAACAAATTTTACCCTTTTTGAAAATGGCTGGAGACACAGACATTTTTTAAAATGGCTAGAGACACAGCCAAACGCACTCAAAATCCCGAATTTTCAGACAATTTCTATAATCATTCAATCTGATTTTATATTCCCTTGTTTGTAAACAAGAAAGTCTTTTTTTTTTAAATCCCTAAATTCTTCCGTGTCTGTTCTCTTTAATGAAACTTGCATTAATGAAAAACTGCTGCCCAAATGTGGTGCTACTTAGAAGTTTATGAAATTTGAATTTGTTCACAGAATTTGGTAAGGTCTCTTGCCACAATCCTTTGTGTGAATGCCTTTTCAGTTATTTTATAAAGGAATACTTCAAAGGAGATGCTAGAAAAAAGGCTAATTTTTTTTTCATTATCAAATTCCTCAAACGTTTCTGTGTTTTTGTATTTGTATGTATCTATTGATAAAACACATGTATGCACTCTTTCAAATGTAAATTGAGTCTCTCTTTCAAATCTATACAGTTTATTTTCTTTCATCAGTCAATTGAATTTGGTTTCAAATAAATACTGGATTCTAAAAAGGCCTTCAAAGTTTACAATTGTAAAATGATATGCTTATTATCTACAGGTGAAAAAGAAAACTTTATATTTGACAAAAATAAATCAATAATAAATATATAAAAACCAAAATTAATTCTTACCTTAGGCTTATTCACGCTTATTACTGACAATTTTAAGGCTGGATTCTGACAGTGAAAACTGTTGTACATTGACATCGATCCCATATTGGGAGGGGAGTATTTTGCAAATGTCAGCAACTGAAAAGAACATAAAAAATATTACTTCTTTTTAAAAATGAAACAACTTTTTTTTTAAATCCAATAAGATGAAAACTTATAATATATGATATGCTATCCAAAAGTTTGGATACTTTAAATCACAAAATAGTTTTCTCAAGTATTAAAAAAAATTATTTTCTGAAAGTGTTATAAGAATAGTGGGTTTTAGTTTAAACCCAATACTAAGTCCTTATAATGAATCAGTGCATCCATCTATACACTAACACTAAACACTCGGTAAGGAAAGACAAACAATTCACAGGAACAATGTACATATGAATGTTTAATAGATATAACATGTAACAATAAAATAATATAAACATATGTCCCCAAACAGGTTAATTGTACAATATGTTCCATGATCAAACAAAGTGTAAGAAAAAATGAATATTATTGAAACTAGATGAATGTATAAAGGTTAATGATATGTACCAATCATACAAATCAAAATATTTCTGAGGTAATATTTCTCTGAAATAATACCTCAGGTTCAATCCTGGTCAAGGGCAATAGTAACATAGAATACTTAACACAGCTTAATACTTGTACCCAGTCATGGTTAACGGAATGAGAACAGTCTACCCCCATGGATTGAATAATGGGTTAGGTTCAAAGTTCCATGAAGGCTCTTAATTACGACATGAATGTTCTTGAATTCAAAGAGAAGGTTTTAAGTTCAAGGAGGAGGGTGCCCAAATTCGAGAAGGTTCCAGAGTCCGACAAGAAATACCTAAAGACCAGAGGGCACATCGGCCGAAACATTGTGTAGATAACAATAAAGATGAGGACAATAGTACTGTAGCATTAGTTTCGTATTTGCCTGGGGGAGTTGTCTGCCCGTTTAGTTCGCTGGTTCCTGCTAGGGGGCCGTTTTATATTTAAGCGGCTAGTTCAAACGCTTCTCTCTCTTTTTCCGGTTCCTCAAACCACAAGACACATGGGTTAGTTAAGGTCTACCCCTTCTCATTGGGGCTTCGTCACCCCCTTACATTACTGTAAGTTATGCACAGCATGGACTATCCCTAGTCTCATGTCTGTGGCTTTTATGTATATCTTGTACCATTCATGAATGTGTCTTTATCTTTCTACATGTAACTTTGTTATACCTATGTATTATGTATCTTGTTATATCCATGTGCTGTATACGTATTAAATGTTTTGTTTATCAAACCTTTGTCGGAGTTTGTATCTTCAAGTAAATATCGTTAATAAAATAGCAGTCAGGAACTGCATCATATTATTGCCTATATTGAAAAACTACATGATTTTTTATGAATCTATCTTGATTGATAGTGGAGAAAATTGATCTGATTTATGAAATAGTATTTTTGGTATCCAAAATTCTGCTTGTTTTTACTCGTATAATTTGGGACAGGTTAAAAATCTAAATTAATCAGCAACCATTCTGTGGATTTTTAAAATTCAAAAAGCATTTTTCTTATGTCAAATGAGCCCTATTCAGAAATCTAACTTTTATTTACACTAAATCAAATTTTAAAAAAATAAGAATTTGAGTGTGTATTGCAAAGGGGGAATCATGTATCTAGAATTTACTAAGTCTTTGCTTGGTCCAGTACACACGCTTTAGATTGCTTATTGGACCTACAGTTCCTAAATATGAGTACCTATCTTTGTAAGTTTGGTTTGGTTTTGTTTTATGGCATATCAACCTCAGTGGGTCATTTAATGCCGATAAAGTTTTGAAATAAATCAATTCTTAATGGATAATACAATTTTTTTATGAATACATTTTTCTATTTAATCCATAGATGGGACCCTAACAGGTACTACCACTCCGGGTCAGAGTGGACCAGGGAGCAATGGTGATGAAGGGGTGCTCCACATTCCCCAAACCACCAAAACTGGAACCTCACCATCGGATAGAGTTTAACATCATTCCCAGGACATGTAGACCCTCAGTCACCGCCTTCTAGCACCCATATGATAAAAAGGGGTTGGGGCTTGCCATAAGGGCAATAGGGTTGGGAAAATCATATAGGTGCTAGGGCTTGACGTGACCAGCCGATTGATTGGAGGAGACCTCTCTGACTGCACATCTAGCCCAGGATAGAGCCAAAGTGGAGTATTGCAAGTCATGAACTGCTCATCCACCTGGGTTCTATCCTTAAGCATCACTGGTCGCCACCCACAGCCAATAGGTGGCCCCATTGGGGGGGGGGGTCTTACCCCTCTTCAGAGGTGCAGTCGGTGCATTCTAACGCCCCAGCCGACAGGGCGGCTATCTATGTAAGATCAGTGCTACTTAACTGCAGTTATCTCACAAGAACAGGTGCTTTAATGTGTAGCTTTAGTGAAATTCCTAAAGCGATATATGACTTACAGGCAAATTCCTAGTACTGTGCTAAAAAGAAATATTGTTGAGTTTCATACAACATTCTTTTTATTTCTAATAATAATTCATAATATTTACATTGATTATCATAACATTTTATTGTGATTTAAAGGTTTTAAAATAATATTTTTTGAAACAATAGTTTTTTTCTTGAAAATACAGAACTTGAAAGCAGTGAAAGATGTTATGTAATGTCCTCTCCCCAGCAACATCTTGTCAGCGGAAGATGGGGGTAGAGGTCACCCTGATGGAAACAAGTAATGAGAAAGTTTGCATTTAAAATTTTAGCAGTTGGATATCTGGAGACCTGTTGTTTTTTTGTTTTGTTTTGTTTTGTTTTGTTTGGTTTTTTGGGGTTTTTTTTTGGGGGAGCATTATTTAGAAACCCATGATAGAGACTTTTACAAGGTGCAAAGACTTCAGCCTCTCAATCAGAGATGGTTTGGAAACTCGGTGCATATCGAATAAATGCGTCCTGGCCTCATGCCCTAAAAAACATGGTGCCTGCTGAAAATCCTGAAAAGTTAATGCGATACGAAAGCAATATTTTACTCCCCTCCAGTCTTTTCTCAACAAGTAAATGTAAATATTTTAACCCCCCACCCACTCTTTAAAATATGTTTTTAGTGGTTTGAAGACGTTTTTATCGACAAATAATTTTTTTTTAATGGTTTAAAGGCATTAAAAGTAAGCCACCACCCAGGTTTTTTTATCGACGAGTAAATGTAAATATTTACTCCCCACTTTTAAAATATCTACTTTCTTTTTTTCTCAGTATTTTCATTTTATTCTAATTTTAAAAAAGTCACGTATTTTTAAATAAATATGACCGAGTTTCAAAAGTAAAAACAATGACTACATTAAACAAGTATTTTCAGCAGGCACTGCTTAGTGTTTTTTAGGGTAGGAGGCCAGGATGCATTTATGCGATATTACCCCAAAGCTCAGTGAAATGTCAGACCTGAATTATTAAAATGTTAATAAACATGAGAACCAAACTGTAAATGCAGGTTTGTCCATTTCTTTTTCGTTTGCCTGGGATCAAGTGACAACTTTCAAGAGAGTTAAACATGATTTCCAATTTACTAAGCTTTGCTTAGTTTGACACACAGGCTAAGTAGTCACCCATCTATATACTGAATAGGCTCAACACTGCTTAACTTTGGTGATCTATTGGGAACCAGTGCTTAAAGTGTTACTTGACAATCAGGAGAATCATAAATCACATTCACTTTACAGAGAAGGCAAAATTTATCACCTGCCTTGTAATTACAATCTCTCTCAACAATTTCCAACTTCAAGATAGCTATTGATACTAGCAGGTTTACTAGCATTTACAGGCACATTCTGGGAACTTTTAAGAAGTATTATCAGATACTGCAGCTAGTATTCATATACACACACACACACACACACACACACACACACTGATAATATACATGTCCTGTGTCCCTGATGCATAAAAATCTAAAAAGACGCAGTAAAATATCCATGCATTCCAGTGTTTTTCTTTTTTCTTCCCTCACTATTTCAATAGTTTCTTAGAAACGAATGGCACAGGATAGATTACAAAGTTGGCTTTAGTTGGGAAAACCTTAGTTCTAACAGTCTTTGAATTATGCCAGGAAAGATAAATATATTTTTGGTAAAGCAGGATTATTCATTTGTGGATTTAAAGCCACACTTAAATTTTGTCTAATACAACCACATTCAATTAACTTTCAGTGTATTTATAATAAAATCTGAAGTTTAAACTTTTTGTTATCATCCAAGTTAGATGAACAAGACAAGCTGAGAACTGATTGAAAAGTAAGAAAGAACTCATAAGTATTCTCCTAAGGACTTCTATACATGGACACACCAGTGTTGGCCCACCAGCAAAAGCTTACATTTATCAACTGTGTAAGGACACTGGACTTCTAGAGGACTTGCTAAGAGTGATGGCCTATCAGGACGGATGATACGACTTAATGATGAAGATAAGAAATGAAAAACTTTAATAACCTTTTTTTTTATAGAAAATATTGGGATATGAGATTCTAAAGCAGTCACAGAATTTTGATTGGTATTTTAACAATGTTAATATTTTAGAAAACAAAAGTTCTCTACTCCTGTCTTAATATATTGTTTTGAGGAAAAGAATATTTGATAGATAAGAATTCAAATTATTATTCAATCATTAAAGAAACTGAATCTACTGATTACAATTGTTACAACTTTAAATTTTATAGTTTGTCATGCTTATATTATTATTCTAATACAATGCGATATCAAATTACCATATGAAATATTTTTATTATAACTTTTAAACCATGAATTAAAAAAGTATATACTATTTTTGAATAAAATTCATAAGCTTTTTTTATATAATTGAATCTTTATTTTAAAACAAAGAAAGGTGTTCTTGAAGTTACTTATATAATTAAATCTATTACATTGCTTTTTTAGATTTTGAATAAAAATTTTGTTTTATCTTTTAGGTTAAGAATAAAATAAACAACATTAAAAGGATTTTTAGAGATCTTTTTTTTTTTTTTACACCTTTATGTTTGTTAAATTCAAGGGAAAGTCCCAACAATCTACTGACCTAGATTAGATATTCAGTAAATACATTCTTGCTTGAAGGAGCACATTCTTTCTTTTATATCTGATATGAGAAAATATACACTGAACATGGTCCAGTTCATTGGCCAGTCTATATAAATTCATTTTTTTTTTTTTTCATCTATTACTTTATTTGAATATATATATATATATATATATATATATATATATATATATATATATATATATATTAACAACAATCATCTTTCTGAATACCTTGTTCTTTCATTTTTATATATATATTAGGTATTACCATTGATGACATCACATCCGCATTTTACAAAATAAATTTAAACCCCCCCTCCCATTGAAAAACTTTCTGATTTTTTACAGGTCACTTAACTTTATCCCCCCCCCTTATTTTTGGGGCGCAAAATATCGGTGGGGTTATATATAATTAAAACTAATTACAGTATAAATAAAAAGACAAAAAACCGAAGGTGTGAATAGAAGAAATACGAATTTTAAAGGAGCGATGCTGATAGAAAATAAGTACCGAAAATTGGAAAATTAAATGTAAAAAAAAAAAAATAAAAAATAATTTTTGGAGATTTTTTGTTTTACACTTTTTGATAATTATTTAATTGGCTATTATCTTATAAAAGAAAAAAATATACATCGATATTTGTTCTGTTTAAAAGGATGGGGGTCTAAATTTTCAATTGAGTTTTCTACAAAAATTATTAGATAACAATAATAAAGTAAAGTAGTTGTTAAATAAATATTTGTTTTTAGAATCTAAAAATATTACATTTGAAACTTAAAATTATTTAATCAGTCAAATTTTTTCATTCAGTTTTTTTACATTAATTACATGGACATGCAATGAGGGTAAGAGTTTAAAATACGGATGTCAATTTTAAGCCTTCAAAAAAACAGTTTAACCTAAAAATAAAAAAATATATATTTTTCTCTTTTATTAAACCACATCCTTAGATTACAAAGACTAATAAAGTATTTCTAAAAATTCAGTTCTCTTTCAATGTTTTCATTTTAGTAAATAAATTCCAAGAAAAAGAAAGGTATTCTTGAGATTGTACTCTAGATATACCCATTTTTTCGTTTGCTTTTCATTTTAAAAACGAATTAAAATTAATTAAATCGATTATTTAAGGTCAAATTTTTGTCTAAGTCGAAAAGTAGTAACATAATGAGCATCAGTAAAAAAAAAAAAAAAAAAAAAAAAAAAAAAAGCAAAATAATATTACACATGTAATTTATTTTTAATACATTTAAAACTATTTTTTCGTTCAATTTTGATCAAATATATCTTAAGATACCCGCCATGAGTTGTCGTAAAATCCGTGTTTACAAAATAAACTTAACACTCGCGATTGAAAAAAATTCACCAAAAATCAGGGAATTATCAGATTTTAATGAAATGTTCAGTATTGATTTATCAATGAATAAATTTTATAATGCATCAGTTATTTTATTTCAAAACTTTCTGATTTAATTAGGTATTTCTGCTATGATAAATTAAAATTCGTTTAAAATACGAGCAGCATGATGTTAAGTTTAAAATGTCATGTTATTATTCTAAAAATATTTTTTTAATAACTACTTTACTTTAGTATCACTCACTAATAATTTTTTTGTTGAAAACTGTATTGGAAATTTAGTGCTTTTAAACGGAACAAATATTGGTGTATGTATATTTTTTCTTTTATAAGATAATATCCAATTAAATAATTATCGAAATGAGTAAAAAAAAATCTCCAAAAATATTTTTTTTAGTTTTTATTTTCATTTCATTTTCCGATTTTTGGTACTTATTTACTACCAGAGCAGATTCCTTAAAAAAAATGTTCTTCTATTCACACCTTCGGTCTTTTGTCTTTTTATTTATGCAGAAAAAAAAGTATCAATCACATATAACCCCACCGATATATTGCGCCCAAAAAATAAGGGTAAAGTTAAGTGATCTAAAAAAAAAAAAAAAATCAGAAAGTTTTGAAATAAAATACCTCATGCATTATAAAATTCATTAATTGATCACCACTGAAAATTTCATTAAAATCGGATAATTCCCTGATTTTTGGTAATTTTTTTCAAACGGGGGGGTTAAATTTGTAAAACACCGATCTTTCGACAAATTGGGTATACCTATTGATACCCCCACTACATAAGTGAGGTTGTACCCTCACAGTAAGTTTGTTTTGTTTTGTTTTGTTTCGTTTTTTTGTATTGTTGTTGTTTCTGTTTTGTTTATTTAATAAGAAAAAATATTCGGAACGAATTCATTTTTTCTTCTTAAATGTGATTAAAACTGAGTGTCTTTTAAAACGTAACAAGAACAAAGTAAAATATTTTTCTCCTAAAATGAATTTTTATTCTTTTATTTCTTCTCTTAATCTCTTCTTCCCGTTTTCTAGCCACGAACAAAAAAAAAGGGGGGAATGGGTGGGGAAAGACACACTGTTTATACATTGTCCATTTCGCACCTTACTCACACTTCTGACAGGAAATGAATATTCATTTTAACAAACAAGTTTGCCTTAAGTACCTACCTATTTACCTGTTGGATTCACTGTGTGGTAAGAGAGAGAGAGAGAGAATCACATGACACACCCTATATACCTATAAATGGTAATAATTTATCTCCTCTCACTTTTTCTATAAGATTGCCCATCTAAGACAGAAAAAGAAGGACATACATAAACATGGTTACTACGTGTTACAGGTAGCAACTAGTAAAGGATGTCATCTCCATTATTATCATTATTAGCCATGTTGAGCTGAAAGTTAAGATAACCTCAAACTGGACTGGGACATTATACAACAACGGATTTTACCTGAAAGTCAAGATCACTTTATTAAATATATACTACATTCTTCTTTACAGTCTTGTAACAAAAAGTTACCTGGATAAAATAAAATGAGGTATGTTTATGTATCTATTTACCTGTATCATGAAAGAAATTGGAAATAATTATTACCAACAACAGGTGATCGAAAATAAATACATTGTATTGCATTCTTAAAGCTGACTATCCTTTTTCTCTGATGCCCATAACTGCGGCCTTGTGTCATGTCGTACCTTTAGAGAACGGGTTGGGTAAATACCTATTTTTATTGGGCCCAGTTCGACTTAACAGATTTATGATACTTCTTTAGAAGTGGTTACTTAGTTACATTAACATTAATCGATATTTTGTCGCTCATCATAACTCTTTTCTTCTTACCTAGCACAATAGATGTATACTATGTCTCAAATGACTCGATCATCAAAACTGCTCTTGTTTAATGATTTTGTTGGTTTCTGTCAGTTTGTATAGAGAAAAAAAACTTCTCATTTCTAATAACCCTTTTTAAAAAAAAAACTAGGTATATCCATTTTGTGTTTGAAGTGATTATTGCCATCTTTGCTATATTACGCCAACTTTCCATAAGAAGGTTGAATATATCTTGTTTGTCACAGGATTTAAAAAATGCTCTAGTGCGTATTTCAAACTAGTTGCGTTAGTATGCAGACAATATAACCTGGAGAGAGAACTAACAACACTTTATTAAAACGTTTTTTTTTTAATACTCACTTTACTTCCGATTTTTTAAAATGTTATAAACTAATACCTTTAAAACATTTTCACCAACAAAGTTGAATTGAGGTGAGGAAATAATTAAAAATGTTTTTGTACGGAGTACGAACCCCCCTATTAGTTTCTGGCAATATTGTTGGACTTTGCTCTAATAAGTGAAAAAATAATACTAACTGTTTAGAGAAATTGAGTTGGTTAATTTTTTCTTCTTTTGTTTCTAAATTTTCTTATCATCACCCAATTTGTTGCATAATGCGCGTAGTATCCGTTACCATTTAGTTAATTCTGAATAAAAATTGGAGGAATGGGCCCCAAATATATTCTAGAGTTTCTGTTTTAATATTGATTTTAAGAATCCCGATAATAAAAACTCAACTTTTTATTTCTATATTTTTCAAACTTTTTTTTTTCTTCTTTCTTACAATATAATGTTAGCGATTAATGTTTTGTTTCCGTAATATTAGAGAACAAATAAAACTGATGACCTAATTGATAACTTTTAGGAAACGTACCTTAAGCTTGAAAGAACATTTAGTCTATCTAATCCCCCTAAAGATAAATAAAACTCACTTGTACTTATCTAAATTAGAAAACAAACCAGAAACTAATCACTAACCCAAACTCTAGTAAGATCTCGCGGATAAGTCTATTCTCCCTCTTTGGCTATTTTAGGATCAGCCCTTTGAATGATTTAAAATTTCTCATTTTTTTTCTATTTGTATTGAAAAATACCCAAAATAATTCTGTACAGGATTTTTTTTTTGGGGGGGGGTATTGTAATTAAGGAATATAAATATTAACTTTGAGTTAATATATAAAAGGAAAATATGGTGAATAAAAAAAAAATGCCCTCCTTCAACAGGAAGTTATAAACTATCGATAAAACTTTGTGGGTCCCAGCGACCCCACAGTACATAAAAAACGCGTGGGAGACAGTTGGGGACTTTGTAAGGTAAAATTCGGGTTTGGGAGGAACAAACGAGGCACTTCTAAGCATGTACTATTCAAGACCATATCTTCGCAATATCCTGCATTGGATACGTCGTTATTTTCAACAAAATGAGCGCCGATTTTCAATTTAAAACGAATTAAAATTGAATCGATTATTTAAGGTCAATTTTTTGTTTTAGTCGAAAAGTAGCAGTAGCAGTATAAAAAAAAAGATAATATTACATATGTAATTTTTTTTATACATTTTAAACATTAAACAAGCCAGAAATTTGACTAAATCCGACGTTGTAAGTGAAGTTAACAAAACACGTTATTAAAAGTTTAAAAAATAAAACTAAACTTATAACAGTTTCTTCTTAGAAATTACTAACAAAAACATTAAATACACTATGTACAGAAAAATTACTAAATCGTTGATATTTGATTAAATGTAATATCTTCTTTTTTTTTTTCTTTTTTTTTTTTTTTCCAAACGCGCAGAAAAACTAAAACGTTCTAAAAAAATTCTTGTGGGTTTTGTTTACAAAAGAATTGACCGGGAAGATGGCCTAGATTGATAAATAACAAATTTTTTACCAAAAAGTAAGGAATTATTTGATTTTAATAACATTTCCAGTCTTGACTTATTAATCAATGGGTAATTCCATGTCAAATCATCCAGGCCATATCACCCACCCACTTCAATTTTTCTGAAATTTTGTCCAAGTGTGGATTATGATAAAGTTAGACCTCCCCCCCCCCATCCTTCCAATTCCAAAAATTGGAGTTATGTCGATTTTTAGCGTTCCAAAATTATGGGGAAGGTCGTGACAAATGGCGACTTTTTGTAATCTATTTTTGTCTGTAAAATGAGTTCTAGAGCTTCCCTACTCTTAAAAATTGGTTTTTAAAAGTATTTTTGCACAAGGAATCCGAAAATGCCATAAAAAAGTTGTAACCTTAACCACATTTAAGTTATTAATGATTCCTGATTTGCAAAATTTTAACTGTAACTTGGTTCTGAGCAAAAACGAAACTATCTTTTTGGTACAAATAATGTTCAATATATGTGAAAGAAGATACATTAGCACCATATATATTTATAATATGCCTAGACTATACACTCTGAACATCATTAGATACCATAAAAGAAAAAGGTTTCACACTAAAACGGGCAAGAAGCAGGCAATATCCCGCACAATCAGTCACAGATGCAGACTACGCTGATGACCTCGCACTTCTTGCAGATACACCGGCACAGGCTGAGTCACTACTACATAGCCTGGAGGAAGCAGCAAAGAATATCGGCCTCTATGTGAACTCAGTTTTATCTGAGTTCATGAGTTTCAAAAAGAAAGGAGACATCTCCACACTCGACAGCAAGCCTCTTAAGCCAGAACAATTCACATACCTAGGTAGTAATATCTCATCCACAGAGTGATGTTAATACACGAATAGGAAAGGCA
Source organism: Doryteuthis pealeii (assembly GCA_023376005.1). NCBI lineage: Eukaryota > Metazoa > Mollusca > Cephalopoda > Myopsida > Loliginidae > Doryteuthis > Doryteuthis pealeii. Next base: position 45,495,632 of record CM042153.1, read on the forward strand.
TGGTCAGCCACAAACAGATTATCAGTCATATGGAGGTCCGATCTCATTGACAAGTTAGACGATTCTTCCAGGCCATGGTTATATCTGTACTACTGTATGGCTGCACCACTTGGACCCTAACAAAGTGCCTTGAGAATAATCTGGATGAGATTATGACTTGAACAAGTCATGGAAACAACACCCTACAAGGAAGTAGCTGTATGGCCACCTGCCCACCATCTCACAAACCATTTGAGTGAGACGGACTAGTCATGCAGGACACTGCTGGAGAAGCAGCAAGGATGAGCTCATAAGCGACATTCTCCTGTGGAAGCCAACACATGGACATGCTAGTGTGGGTCGCCCACCAAGAACCTACACTGACCAACTATGCGAGGATGCTGGTTGCTGCGCAGAAGACCTCCCAAGGGCAATGATGAGTGATAGGGAAGGTTGGCGAGAGATTGTCATGGATATCTGTGCTGCTTGTGCGACATGATGATGATATGTGAAATAATAAGAGAAAAATATGTTTGTCATACATGCAGTACCACATCAGGATATTGATCTTGCTAGGAAAAAATCAGAAATCAATAATTTACAATTGGTTTACTTTAAAACTTTTTTGATAGCATTTTTGGATTCCTTGGACAAAAATGCTTTTATAAACCAATTTTTAGTTGTAGGGAAGCTTTCAAACTTATTTTACAGACAAAAATAAATTACAAAAAGTCGCCATTTTTTGGAGACTGCCAATTTTTGGAATTGGAATCTCAAATTTTGGATTTTCTAATGTTAACATAGTCCACACCTTGAAAAAATTCAGAAAAATTAAAGGGGGTGGGTGATAATTAATTTTTTTTTTTTTTTTTTTTTTTTTTTTTTAATGATTTGACATGGAATTACCTCAATGGATTCTTTCTTTTCAATTTTTGAATCTCTTCACTCAAACTGATTCAATGGAAATAAATCACTGCATCCATATATGCCTTGAGAGCAAAAATTTATATACCTAATTAAGATAGAATTCCTTTAAAATATAAATCACATCATTTTTAATTTCATATTTTTAGATTCTAAAAACAAATATTTATTTAATAACAAACTTACTTTAGTATGGCTATCTAATAATTATTGGAGAAATCTCAATTTAAAAGTTAGGCCCCTTTTAAACAGAACAAATATTGATGTATAGTTTTTTCACTAATAAGCTTAAAAAAACATTTCATAAACAGAGTAAAAAAAAAAAAAAAATGCCCCAAAAATTTTTTTACATTCAATTTTCCAATTTTCGGTACTTATTTTATCATTTATCAAAATCGCTCCTTTTTTAAAAAATTTTCTATTCACACATTCAGTTTTTGTCTTTTTATTTATACTGTAATTAGTTTCAATTATATATAACCCACTGATATTTTGCACACCAAAAATAAGTGAGGGGGGTTCAAAGTTAAGTGACCTGAAAAAATCAATTTTTTAAATAAAATAACTGATGCATTATAAAATTCTTTAATTGATAAATCAACACTGAAAATGTCATTAAACTCGGATAATGCCCTGATTTTTGGTAATTTTTTTTTTTTTTTTTAATCTGGAGGTTTATTTGATTTTGTAAAATATGTCTGATGTCATCTTTGTTGATACCTATCATTATTATTATAGTTGTGCAATTTTTTCCTGTTTTGTCACTTTTACCCTTTTTACCTAAATTTCACATAATTTTGTGTTTTTTAACTTATGGTATTACCAATTCTCATCAGGAATATATATCTTTGATCTCCCCTCCACTAGAGTTTAGTATATCTGATTTTGAATTCAAAATTGTCCTTCTCTTAGACTAGTTGCTACCACAAAGTCTTGATAGCTAGGGGAGATAGTAACAGTAAAAATTTAAAATTTTAATTTTGTTCTAAGCAGCTGTTATTTCTTTTTTGTGAAAATTATTAAATCTTATAAGGGAGATTGTCTGTAACAAAAACTACATCACCACTGAAGTTACAATTCCCATAGTTATTTACATCACATTCTCCATGCTTTTATTATTTAAATCTCAATTATCAAGAATTTTTTTTATATTATTAATGTTGTTGACCTTATCTACATACTAATAACATGCAATTGTATTTATATAGTGGTTTACAGTGAGCAGTAAGGTTAATTTGCATATTGATCTTAAAAATTTGATTTTAATACTTGCTTAGTAGTATTGATTTCTAATTGTTTGGTTTTATCTTAATAAACATGAGCAAAAATCGTGTCTGTAACTCTTAAAAGAAATCCATTAACAAAATAAACTTTTAAATTGCCATAGAATATTATAGTAAAGTAAATGTTATAAACTGGTGTTAGAAGAGTAAAAATAATAGCAGGTGGAAAACATGAACTAGCAAAAAAAATGTATTAAATTCAAGTATATTTGCGCAGAGTACTAAGAATTCAATACTACAATTAAAGATTTAATTGCAGAACTATTTCACATGTTTTTTGTTTGGTTTTAAGTAATTTTTTAAAATTATATAATACGTGTTTTTTTTTTTTGTTTTTTTCCAGATTCCTTTGAGCATTAACAATGGAAGTTGTGGAATTGTACGCCTTATTTTTGATACTTTGCTTTGGAGCAGTAACTATTGTCAGCACAGACCATCCAAAATGCCAATATGTTGGCGAAAATTATCTTGAATGTAAGAACCTTAAATTCAATGATTATCCACTTTCACTTAACAACTCTAATAGCACTGTTAATTTGACATTATCGAATACAGAAAATTTACCAGATTATGCAATTAGTGGCATTCAGATAGAAAAATTGGTGATTCGTAAAAGCGCTATAACAAAAATTGCTGAAAATGCATTCAGTGGTCATGAAGATACTTTAAAATTTCTTGAGATTTCAACTGACACTGCACAGATTCCAGCCCCAACACAATCATTGCAAAACCTGTACAACCTTGAAAAGTTACAAATATCCAATTTTATACTAAACACAAATTTCTATAAGCTGAACTTTGCTAATCTAAGCAATCTACAATCCCTCCACTTGGAGAATAACAGCCTGTTCTTTTTTGAAAATAATGTTTTCCAGGGTTTATATGCACTGACAGAGCTTATAATAAAATACAACAACTTTACTGCCATCCCACTAAAACCAGTTTTAGGAGACCTTACAAATCTTACAATTTTGGATATGAGCGATAATAAAATAATTAAAATCACGGATTCAAATCTTCAAGAAAGCAAGAACCTGGAGCAACTGATTCTGATACAAAATGCTATTGTTGAGATTGAAAAATATGCATTTCGAGGGCTCGAAAAAAGCTTGAAAGTGCTGGATTTGACTTTAAACAAGGTAAACCATACACAACTGGCCAACATGGCAGATATAGTTTCATTAACAGAATTAAAGTTACAATGGAACAAGATTGATGCTCTACCAAATGGCATCTTCAAAAATTTTAGCCACTTGAAGGTACTCAATCTAAACTTTAATAAACTCCTTAATATAAAGAAAGGAAGTCTTTTGGGGTTGATCAGTTTGAAAACCTTGAATCTTTACTCCAACAGTTTAACTGTAGAAGTTGGAGCACTATTAGACACACCTCAGCTACAAGAGCTCAATTTCAAGAAACAAAAAACAAATTCCTTGCAAATGGAATGGCTCAAAGATGTAGCTACTTCTCTGCGGATAATCTATCTTGATGAAAATACATTCAATGAAACCTCACTCTGGCTAGCAATTCAATCTTTATCAAAGCTTGAATATCTGAGTCTTTCAAAATGCAATCTAGGATATATTCCTGATTTTGCATTTGAACAAAACAGGCAGCTACAGACACTAAACCTTAATAATAATGGCCTGCAGGTTTTAAGAGAAGAAACATTCCAAGGACTAAAAGAAAGCTTGATATCTATCAAACTTGAATCAAATAAACTTGAAACAATTGATGAGTGTGTTTTCCAGCATTTTAACTGGAGTCTACAACAAGAGAAATTCCCTCTAAAGCTTTATGGAAATAAATTGTCTTGCAACTGCTCGTTGCTTTGGTTGCAAGAGTGGATTCAAATCTATTTGGCACAACAGTATCCATTGACAAATGTTAGAATATTGAAGTGTGGTGGATCTAATGAATATATTTATCAGGCAAATCTTACATGTGAGTCTAACATTAATCAGACTTGTCAGGACTTCAGTGATAGATACACAACTACAAGTACTATGGCTTCTACAACTACCTATTCTACTACATTTGCTGAAACAACTGATCTTAGCTTTACTTTGACACCAACCACCACTACAATGGCACCAACCACCACTACAATGGCACCAACCACCACTACAATGGCACCAACCACCACTACAATGGCACCAACCACCACTACAATGGCACCAACCACCACACAAACTCCAGAGATACCAAATTTGTCTCTTTTCTTAGAGAAATTATCTTCTTCTTCCATCAGTATATCTTGGAATATATCAAATTGGAAGCATGTGCAAAAATTCATGTTGATAATTAATAAAGTTGTTGGGGCTGATGTTGGGACTGATGCTGTAACAGAAAAGAAGATTGTTTTTTCTGAAAAGAATTCAACAAGCAAAATATTGTCCAATTTGAAAATGGGTACCCTTTTACATGTTTGTATAGAAGTCAAATTAGACTTCTCTTCAAAAGCCATTGAGGAGTGTGACAGAATTCATCTAATATCAACAAAAATAGAAAATGCAAATGTGGGAGTTTACATTGGGTTAGGTGTTGGTGGGTCAGTTTTGATCACACTCATTTTAATTGCTGTAGGTTTGATGTACTACAACCGCACACATTCTAAAAAAACAGTTGATAAGCCAAAATCGGAGGAAGATTTAACTAAACCCAAAATGACACCAAGATCTAAACGATACCAAAAGCAGAAAGCTCCAAACACTCCGCAAGTAAGTGTTATCTCTGCAGAACCATTCCAGCCATTGCCTCGGATTTCTGCAGGAAGCTATCAGTATTTAGCAGATCCAAACCTCACAAATAATTCTGCACAACATTCACAACCTGGTGGTTTTGACAACCAGGCATTTACAGATATTAACAATATTAATGAAAAAACAGAAAGAAATAACAATGAAAACCAAACTAATACAAGCAGACCACTACCAAATATACCTAGATCTCAGAGCTTAATAGATTATATTCCACCTGAAGACCCAATCTATGTCAATGTACAGCCACATTATGCTGAAATACCACACATAGAAACAAAAATATAAGTTATTTAAGTATCTAAATACAAACATTACACAGTACAAGACATTTAAAGTCCTGTTAAAAATGTGAAATGATCAAATCTGAAAGTGTTTGAAAGTTGAATAATTACAGAAATGTTGCACATGACAATCATTTCACAGATACTGCTTGATATTTCTAAAGCAGGTTTTAGTTTTAAACATTTTAGTGCATTTATTTCTGTTGGCCATTAAATCTCATCACATTTATCTAATGACCAAGTCTTAATTATGTAAAAAAAAAAAAAATGTTTAAAGCCTTGATTTTTTAAAACTTGTTTCTACAATTTAAAAGGTCTGTACCTCTAAGGGTGGTTAAAGAAGCTTCATTTGAGATAAAACATAAACCACAATATGACTTTATGTGCAAGACACGGGAAAATACTATTTGCATTCTATGAAATGTCAAAATTGGAAATTGAATCTTTTTAAAACTGTTTAACTAGATTTATAATTAGGGGAATATATATATATATATATATATATATATATATATATATATATATGGAAGTTGAAGTGAATTAATTGCTTGCTTAGGATTTAAGACCTTTATTTTTATCTCAAAATTGGGCTAAAATTGCATATCAACATATGTAGAAAATAGAAAAATAAAATATCATTATAATTATTCAAGTATTCCAAAAAAGATGAATTTATTCTAGATGGTGAAGTCAATATCAAAATGTTTCAATTTTTATCAAACCTTCATCAGGATATTAGAATGGAAAACATGTCTAAATAGTGATGGATATTTTTCCATCTTTGAAGATTTGATAAAAACCAAAACGTTTTAACATTGACTTCACCATCTAGAATAAATTCATCTCTTTCGGAATACTTTGTTTTCTTATTTTCTACATACTGTTAGATTTATTTCTATATTTTACTCCCATATCAACATATACACTTCAACTTTCAATGAAATTACATTTTTAAAGTTATAGAAAATTTTGTATTCAAATTTTTTTTTAAATTCTTGTAGAACTTGACATAATAGCTGCAAAAGTTTTTTATCATATAGATCTATTAGTAAGCTTATGATGAAAAAAGAATTGTCAAATGAGTGAATATTTAGTATTTTCAGGATCATTCTATATTCCCCTATATGGTTAAAAGAGAAGTGTTTTACATTGTAAAAACTTAATGTTATCAAATTTCTAAAGCCTTCGCCAATATAGTATCGTTCATATTTTTCAGTTCACAGTCCATCTGACTAAAATTATAAGCATGCCCACCGGAATGTTATTTTATGAATGCTTTTTGTTTTCTGAATTGATTATTAGTGTTATTTACAATAAGTTAAATGTTATATTTTTGTATATTTTTTCTTTTTATTTTAAATGAGCAAAACAATGACACTGCAAATTGAAATGAGGCTTGAACCTAAAATATCCCAGTGGAAAAAAAAATTCCAGTGTCCTGCCTTAAATTTGTATAGTCCATTTTCAGAATTTTTTTTTTATCAAGACACAAAATTCAATTACATTAAATTTGATATATTTGAAAGAAAATTATATAATCTAAATATTCATGCAAAAAATGGGGATGACAAATAAAAACCAAGTTTACAGCCACTAAAATGTATCTAAAGGGATACAATATTACTGTATCAATTAGGAGTACTATTCTCTTAAATATTTACATTCTTTCATATAAAGAGTTTGACCTTCAATCAGTTGGAGACCTATATAATTAAAAAAAATATATATTATTATATATATATATAATATATAATATATATATATATAAGCAAAATAACTCCTACCTAAAATTGACATTTTTAAATATTTTTTTAACTCAGATGGTAGATTATCTGCCAAGGAACCACAAAGTTCTGGGTTCGATACCAGACCTCACCAACTCAATACAAGTAGTACACCTTGTAAATTGGGGAGCTGATGGTAGGCGTGGCCCTCCACCTCAGAAGGCAAAAAACAATCTCCCTGATCTAGCGCTATTGAAAAAGGGATAGATTCCCTTACTGTCCAACTGATACAGACAATAGGCCACTCTGCCAACTTTTTAACTTATAAAATAGCATAAAACTAAAGACAAGCTTTCCTGAATTCAATGTTCAAGATTTATTAGTGTTTGTGGTGTAAGGGTTAAACGTTGTAGTAAAGGGACATGTGAAACAGTTCAAATCCTGGACATGGCTGTTTGCATTTTACATAGCACTAATACCCATGAGAAATCTATACATCCAATTATTCTCCCTTCAGCTATGGGTAAATAGCAGAGTAGACTGAGATCTTTAAACTTGGTATGGCAGTTGGTCTAAGAGAAGGAAAACTCTGAATTCAAACCTGTTTAACTTTCTTTTTTTTTTTTTTTTTAAATGACCTTGTCTTATGTCCTACTCATGATGAAGTGGTTGCTAAATACATATTTGACTTCATTAAATTGGTCATGGCATTTTTATTGATACAGAAACATTGAAATTACTCAAGATAAATAAATCAAGAGAATTTTTTTTTAATTGCTTAATAACAGGATTGATTAGTAAAAACTTAATTCATCTTAATCTTCATCATAATAGTGAACCTGCTCAGTACTTAGATGGATAACCATTTAGAAAAAAAGCAAGTACCATAAACAGAGCTTAGTAAATTCTATAATCTGTTAATGCCAGTTTATGGTGAAGTGTTTTTCAGTACATTCCATTTTTTTCTTTCCCTTAGATCACAACTTTTTGAAATTAGAGTAAACAAAAAAAAAATATATATATATATATACATTTTTACCAATATTATCTTTCATACCTCCAAATGTATTAGTACATTAAAAGAAAATAAATGAAATAACTGAAGCTAGAGCTGGTTCAGATATTTATTCTCTAATATGTAGAATAAAATTTGCATTAATTTTATTCAGACAAATGAATCAAAATTATTTTGAACGTCTTTTTCTTTTCTTTTAATTGGATGTTAAATGGTTGTGCTAATGAAAGAATGAAGACATTCATACTAATTCACATTTTTACAAAATTTCCCCCAGATGTAAAAATGTTAAAGGTCAAATTTTTAATAAAATCTATATTTAAAAAAATTCTTTGTTTTTTGTTTTTCATAATTCAGCTCAATGATTTTCTCTAAATGTTAAATATAATTTACCAAATGTCTTTTTTTCTTTTAATCCTTGCATAATTCTAGAGTTATGGCTACCAAATACATCATTTAGCATCTTTGAACATTTCAAAAGTTTCTTTGCAAATGGTTTGATTTAAAATACAATGGTAAACTAGGCCCTTACTTTGTATATATCAGGTCAGTTTGAAACTTTTTCTAGTCAGAAAGTAAAATATAATCTAGTCAGAAAGTAAAATTATATAATCTTTTCTATTACTTTTTTCTGTCACTGGAAAGAAGAAAAATCAATCTTATATTACAAGCATCAAGAGGCCAAGAGAAACTTTTGGAAAGTTAAAATTTGCTAACTTTGACATTACTAACTGATAATCCTGCCCTTAGGTCAGGTCTTTAGCTAAATTTTAACCAGTAAATTTATTGGTAAAGTCATAATTAAACTGCCAGTACTCACTAAATAGTTAAAGTTAAGCAGCAATGAACCTGCTTAGAACTTAGATAAATAATCACTTAGAAATAGCAGGTACTGTAAACAATTTGAAGCCTGTGCCAGATCTAAGCAAGTTGAGTAAGTTCTCATTCATTGAAGAATTAAAAGCAAAGAAAATTTCTATAACATTCTATAAAAATTGATACTCAAAATAAAATGTTAATCTTTGATTTTTTTCTTCATATAATAAATTTGTGAATGATATAAACAATACTTCAATCAAGTTTCAGTTGAACATAATCCAATATAACAATTATAACTGACATTGTGAGAATAACAGAAAAGTCAAATCCTATTTAAAAAAATTTTTAAACCATTTTTATTTTACAATCTTTATGGACTAGAAGCGGCTATCCAGCAATGCCTGGGTAGAGGGTGGAACCATGGTGTTGGTTTATGTTTAAATTTGTTTACTTTGAGATTTACAAATGCTGGACATTTTTATAAATTTCAATGATATTTCTATGTATATTATGATTTTTGAATATAAATCAAATCTTCATAATTTTTGCACAAAAAGCAAGAACCAGTGATATTTAATGAGCATATATATTTACTTTGTCATTAATTGTCTTATCATAGTTTCATCTAGACATACATACACACCAACTGCCCTTTATTTATCTATAGATATAATTACACCAAATGGCCACAAATAGTAATTGTTACTATAGAAGATAGGAGCTGATGGTAGGTGTGGCGCTCCACCTCAGATGCTAAAAATAATCTCCTTGGTCTGGCGCTAGTGAAAAGGGGATAGACTCCCTCACTGATTGGCTGATACCGACATCAGGCCGCCCCGACGACTATAGAAGATAAATCCATCACAAAGATAAGACATTCTGTTATAATATAGTTTTGAGAAATATTGGTGACTTGGATTTATTGATTTTAAACTTTTTTTTGGTAATTTTCACCTTTAGTTGTTAAAATTCTTAGCATAAAATCGTGCGTGTGCATTATCTGAAATGAACTTAATTGTTATTAAGAACACATTTTGATATTTTTGTGTTAAAGCATGCAGTTGTATTGTTTTCGAAAAAGTTTCTAAGATTTGTTTATTTCGCATGGAGTCTTTCAAAATAGCTACTGGCTTAGTTCAAAGTGAAAGTCAAGGGAGGTTACTCTAATTGCTTTATTTGCTAGGAATTTTAACAACTAAAGGTGAAAATTAGCCTTTTTTAAAAATCTGAATTGTTAGTTCAAACTAAGCATTAATGTTTAATTATTTTAAATCTCAAGCTTGAAGAATTACCTATGAATAGTAATTAAAGGTGAATAGGGAATTTTTTTTTTAATATTTGAAAATTAGATTCTGTATGAATTATGTCCACCATCAATATGGCTTTCTACTAATTGTTAGAAACCCTGTGTTTGTGTGAAGAACAAAATCTTGGGGGTCAAATAAGTACACATTACAAATTTTATAACTTTATATCAAACTGTTTGGCAACCTATGTAGTATAAACAGTTCTTAATTACACTATGTAAATTTTTAAAACTTTTTCTTGCACAGAAAGTGTTATTTTCCAATTGTTTATGAATAAAGTAAATAGAGAAGACCTATTTGTCTCTTTAAAACCAGGGTAATGACATTTTCAAAACTTGATGGGGGGCTGTTACGTAAAACTGATTTACATTAATCACAAATCTAAAAATAAATATACTCAGTTCTAAATAATTTTGTATAACTTATATATATTAGATTTAAATTTTGGTATGTTGTTTTATTCAGACCTCATGTAAATGAAAGCATGCTAATTCCCCTAATTTTACATAAAAAGTGGGTAATTTCTAAAAATTCATTATCCTAGGCATAGTAAAATAGCTATCTTCTATTCTTTTGCAACATAAGCAATCATTTTACAGATAAAAATAACATGCTTTCCTTCCACCCAGGGGGTCCAGTGAGCTTCGGCCACTGGACCGGTAAAGTAAATTAATAGCGTTGATCCCAGGGGGCTATCCCCCCAGGCAATACCTGCCCCCTTAATTTAAAGAGGCAGGGCTGGGTTTATTACCCAGTGCTTGAGGCACCCCCCTTGAGGGGGAATGCCAACAGGATCGACGCATTTTTTGTGCCTACACCCATGAGTTTCGGCTTGTGGGTGGGCCCACATAAAAATGTCCTTGTGTCACACCCTCATGATGAGAGGCAAATACCTACTTTCCAGTAAAATTAAAATTATTAATATTGATTACAATTTGAGAATAATTTTTTCCTAACCAATACAGAAGATTTCTCAGTTTAAAAAAAATGCTTCAGGAACAGAAGTATAAAAAATTAAAATTAAAAAAAAAAAAAAGTGAAGTGAAATACATAGTTTCCTTTTGTGATTAAAACCATAACTGTTGTTGCTCATATTTAAATGGTTTTAGATATTTTGGCGTTAGTGACAAGCTTGAAAAACTTGCATTCTCAAATTGTTCTAATAATTCAATTCACAATACAATAAAAATCAAAATGTTTTCTTTTTTTTTTTTTTATAAGAATTTTTAATGAAGTTTTCTCAAAGGCTCTGAATATGTATACCAAAGAAAAACCTTACACACATATCTATATATATATATATAATGGAGATTTGATATCTATCTGTAACCAAAACTGCCACTGCTTATGTCACAATACCGTCAGGAATTAAAGTTTATCCATGAGTATTTAATTTATACTCAAGATCATTAATACATAGAATATAGAACAACCCTTTATTACATATGCTCAAAGTAAGTATGCAACATTTGACGGTTCAGTGTTTTTTAAAACAAGTTTTAATAAATACATACCTATTGTTATTGATTTATATAGTTTGTTTCATTTTAATATATATTTTTCAAGTAAAGAGTTTTATGAGAAAATTATTTACAAATAAATCATATAACCTTGTCCTAGCTTGAATTTTAAGATTTTTTTTAGTATTCAACTGTAAAAATCCTTTTACGTCATTTTATTACATATAGTATTGTATAGTATTTGAATAAAAAACTATATTTTTTATTATTCTGTGTTTTATATATCAAAATAAAAGGTAGGATGTTGTTTGTTTTTGTGGTGGTGGTGGTTGGGGGGGTCTTATGTGGTGGTGTTGGGGGGGGGTGAGTCTTATGTGGATCTAGCACAACAAATTGTTTATTTTTAAAAAAGCAAATAACAAAGTTATGATACAACTATCAGCACATTTATTTTTTCTTTTCCTTTTTATATTAAGTTTTATTTGTAAGTGCTACACCTTAAATACTACAGTCAATTTTTATTAGGAATTTAAAAGAAATTGTTTACATATATATTTAATACAAAAACTGTTTACAGTTGTTATTTTTTATTACTGGTATTATTTTTCATGTACAATATATTTAAATTAATTGTTAGTATTTTGTTAATTGTTTAAACAATACATATTCATCAATAAGTTTAATTTCATTCATTAAATGAATTAAGAGCATAACAACATATATTACATTCATACATTGATTGTACAAACATTTTTTTAAATAACTTATATTTATTGAAGAGAATTTTTAAAGAATTTATTTTCTACAATATTGAACTGAATAAAATTTAGTTTTTACATTGATTTTTTTTTTAAATTCCCAGTCCACTCGGGTAATATATTTCAAAAATTATTTTTACACCACCCAGAGGGCTTTTTTTTTTTTTTTTTTTTTTTTAATGTACAATATATTTAAATGTTCCTTAATTGTACAACCGTTATCTTGCAACACCCTCTGGTTAAAAATGAGACCGTCCAAGATGAAATGTACATCCTGATTATATGGTGTTGCTTATCCACCGAATTCTTATTTCTTATGAGTGTCATCACCTCAGCTAAATAATTATAATTTTGAAAGAGTAGGGGAAAGATGGAGAGGGTGAGCATACAGAAGCGATAACACTAATCTGTTTCAATCAAACAATGAAAAGGAAAGCAAGAAAAAAAGTGAGTTAAATCGAGATTATTATACTTTTTACATATTGAAAAGTTTTAGCAATAGCTCTTAAGTAAACATATCAAATGTAATAATTAAATTATCATATTGTGGTATATCCACAGGTCCTGCTAGTGTTTGTGTGTGTGTGTGTGTGATATATCTTATTATAATGGAGATTGTGTGTTTTTCTGTCTGTAACCGAAACTATATCCCTACTCAAGTCACAATTCCCTTAGTTATTTACATCACATTCCCCATGATTCCCTTATTATTTAAACCTCAATTATTAATAAAATTGTTTAACATTATTAATAGTGTTAACCATATGTACATACTAATAACATGCAATTGTATTTATATATACAACAAAATAGCGGTTTACAGTGTGAACTGGAAGGTTAATTTGCATATTGATATTAAAAATATGATTTTAATAAATATGTGCTTAGTATTATTGATTTCTAACTGTTTGGTTTTATTTTAATGAATATAAGCAAAAATCTCTTCAATAAATCTTAAATGAAATCCATTAACAAGAAAAAATAACTGTCATTTTATTCTTTACTTCCTATTTTAACTAAATAGCTAGATTAGGAAAAATAACAATGAAAGACGAGAGTGATGGAAAAGTAAGTTTCAGTTGTTTTATTTTTCGATTATACCCTATTCTGTTTCAAATCTTTTTAACTGCATTCTTATTTAGTTTCATTAACCTTTCTAATTTAGTATATTTTATTACATTAAAACTTAAATACTTGCACCCGGAGGGTGCATATATTTGCTAGTATATATAATGTAATTTATTTAGGCTGCAAATTCTCTTGTAGTCATATATTACTATGGCCCACTATTTACAAATTGGCCATGGTTTTATTTAAAATGACAGATAAGTATATAGCTTTTTATTAAGATGTCACAACTGTGGTTGTAGACAGTTTTTAAAAAACTGTCCAAAGTTTTTGTTTGTTTCATATCTACACACATTTTGAAGCAAAACCTGATTTTCCTCTAAAGAAACGATAGCTTTTATAATAGCAAAGATCAAGAGAATTTTTAGATGCATTTTTACAACTTTACACGGGAATAATTAACACTTTTATGGGATTTTTTTTAGTAGCAAATATGCTTTTTCTTTTTACTTATTTACATTTTTGTTGTTGTTAATTAAACGAAAAAACACGTTTTTATATTTAATGTTGTTGTTGTTGTTGTTATTTACATGGAAGAACACATTTTTATATTAATACACTTTTTCTCTTTACTTATTTAATGTTGTCCGGTTTTTTGTTAACAGATGATTTATAGATTTTTTTAAATTATAAAACTATCCCCTAACCCTAACCTCAACAAAATATTTTTTTGAATAAATACTTTTTAATAAAACTATAAATAGCTATACCCCAAAATCGTCTGCTAAAGTCAGCTAATGTTTTTTAAAAACGAAATAAAAGTAATTAAATCAATTATTTAAGGTCAAACTTTTGTCTAAATCGATAAGTAGTAACATAATGACCAATAAAAAAGCAAAATAATATTACACATTTAATTTATTTTTAATACATTTAAAACTATTTTTTTGGTCAATTTTGATCGCGTTCGGCCATTAACACTCTTGAAAAATGGTGTATTTACAAAATTCATGTAACATTAGCGATTTTTTTTTTTTTTTTTTTTTTTTTTTTAAATTTACCAAAATTCAGGGAATTATCTGATTATAATGAAATTTTCAGTATTGATTTATCAATTAATGGATTTTATAATGCATCAGTTATTTTATTTCAAAACTTTAATTAAGTATTTTTGCTATGAAAAATTAATATATAAAATTCATTTAAAATAAAAAAATATTCTGATGTTAAGTTTAAAATGTTATATTTTTAGATTTTAGAAATAAATATCTATTTAATACAAACCTTATTTTAGTCAAACAAAGTATAAGTTTTGAAGAAAAACTCTATTGAAAATTTACCCTCCCCCCCTTTTTTAAGCAGAAAAAATATCAATGTATAATCTTTTCTTTTTTAGGAAATATATAGCCAATTAAATAATTATCAAAATTTAGCACTAAAGATAAACTAATATTGTTATTCTTTTAAAAAATAAGACTTAAAACGAAAGACATGTTTATTTATTTTCCATGTGCCTCTATGGATAGTTAATATTAAAAAGTATTTATTTTAAAGAATATTTTGCTAGGGTTAGGAGTTAGTTGTAAACGTGTCTAAAAATCGTCTGTTAAAAAAAAAACAGATGTTAACAGTGTAAATGAAAAAAATGACCTAATGAAATTGAAAAGGGGTGCCTAAAGGCAATATGGTCCAAATTTTTTTATGTAATTTCACCTTTCTATAATTTTTCTTCTAGAGCTCTTCTGGTTTTGATTAAAAGGAAAAGTAATATATTTGTGCAGAGATTTCTCCACTGTATTACATAAATCATAAAACCATTTGTATTTATTACCAATGCCAGATAAGATTTTTCCAATTATCAACTCCTCAAATGTCTATATTTAACACGTTGCTCAAATGGCAGTTTCTACTCACTGGCGTTGCCACATTTCATTTATTGCATCAGTTTTTAAAGTATTGCTGGTACACGTGGTGGGGCAATAATGTCCATGCCTCTGTGGTATAATATAATACTAACACATGTTCGCCAATGTGTTATGTGATGGTACACATTTGGTGCATGTACTTATCAGTGATTTATTTATGATCTGTATCTATTTTACTCAATATGATATAATAGCAATATGTAATATAAAAAATGATTTGTAGCAGGTTATAAGTTTTATATATGGGGAGTGAAAGATTGAATAAATCCGACAAAATGTGCATATAACAACACAAACGACTGTTCAATTGAACATAGTCGTTTGTGTTGCTATATCCCCATTTTCCTTTATTTATATATATATATATATATATATATGGGTTCTATTTTTGTTTTACTTTTATATTACTTTTTTTGAATAAAAGTTCTAATTATAATACAATTTTTCATCGTCTCCAATTTAAGTAGTATATGTAGATACTGCTATATTTTGAAAGTATATATTCTAAATATTGTTTTAAAAAAAGGAAGTGAAATATTTGCAATAGTACATACATGTACCACACATACATCAGTAATATACATAGTGATACATACATGTACCACTACATACATCAGTAATATACATAGTGATACATACATGTACCACTACATACATCAGTAATATACATAGTGATACATACATGTACCACTACATACAGTCATACATGTACCACTACATACATCAGTAATATACATAGTGATACATACATGTACCACTACATACATCATAGTACATACATACATACATACATACCACTACATACAGTAATATACATAGTGATACAACATCAGTAATTACATAGTGATACATACATGTACCAATGTAATCAACATGTTAAGATTATATCAAAATTTTTATTTATAATACTTCCTTGGACATCTAAATGGAATTATACAAAACAATCTTTGACCTTAACTTAAAATCTAAAAATTTCATGCATCACAATTTAAAACTCTATAGAAAACTTCCAGTAATTGTTTTTTAATAACTTCAAATCAAAATTAAGGCAATATAAGCTATTAAAGTTTAAAAACCTCCAAGCCATACACGACTTTCTACATTGCACACGCCCTTTGAAAGAAACAACTCACTACATCATTTTCAGAGTCATTGTTTTATAAGACACACATCAAATTTTCTTAAAAATCTCATTGACTTTTGGTTTTAAAGGTGCACTATTATATTGATAGATTTCACAATTTCTGTAAGTTAGATTGACTATATAATTATTGCAGATAAAAGTATCCAATAAAACAAGTTGCATTAATATGAAATATTTACAAATCATTTATATGATCAGTATCTTGTGTGTCAATTATCTTCACTATATTTTTCTGTTTCTGGTTAAAGATGCTTTTTATTATTAGTTGATTCTTCCTTTCAGTTTTTGGGCTTTACAATCTGCTATTCATGATGCCTATTTATTGTGTAATAGTTGATGCAAATATGTGAATTATTTTGATTTAGTATTCATATAGAAAAATGCTGATTTTAAAAAAAAAATATATATATATATCTTATTATAATGGAGATTGTGTGTTTTTCTGTCTGTAACCGAAACTATATTACTACTCAAGTCACAATTCCATTAATTATTTACATCAAATTCTCCATGATTTCATTCTTTTAAACCTCCAGTTATTAATAAAAATTGTTTTACATTATCAATACTGTTGACCATATCTACATACTAATTACATGCAATTGTATTTATATATACAATAAAATAGCGGTTTACAGTTTGAACGAGAAGGCTAATTTGCATATTGATATTTAAAATTTTATTTTAATAAATATGTGCTTGGTATTATTGATTTCTAATTCTTTGGTTTTATCTTAAGAAATATAAACAAAAATCTCGTGGATAAATCTTAAAAGAAATTTATTTACAAGAAGAAATAACTGAAATATTATCCTTTACTTCCTATTTTAACTAAATAGTTAAATTAGGAAAATTTACCAATGAAAGAGGGGAGTAATGAAAAATGATGGAATAGTTAGTTTCAAAGTTGTTCTATTTTTCGATTATACCCCCTCTGTTGCAGATCTTTTTATCTGCATTCTTAGTCAGTTTCATTAGCCTTTCTAATTTAATATGATATTTTATTATATCAAAACTTAAATACTTGCACCCGGAGGGTGCATATATTTGCTAGTATATATATATATATATATATATATATATATATATATGAGCCAGTTTTAACAGTAAACTCTCTTTATTATGATACATTCAGGAATTTAAGAGTGATATTTATAACTGGTGCATTTTATACAAGGGTTAGTAATAATTATTTTAAGTTTATCATTAATAGATAAAAGATTTTTAAATTACTTTTCAGATTTCTGAGTTACTTTAGATGGTATTTTTTAAAATAATTTACTAAAATCTTAAATTGCCTTTGCTTCAAACTAATCTTTAACAGTAGTTTTATAAGAATCAGCATATCATTAGAAAATAAGTTTTTAAATAGTGCTGTTAGAATGTGTCATTAAACTGTACCATTAGAATTTAGTTTACTGTATTTAGGTTTAATTAATGACAATAATGGATGACAGCCAGATACAGAGAACAAGATGCCAGCACCTGTAAGTATTACAAAACTACAGTTTTTTCCTTAAGCTTATGAAGTCCTATTAGCTGAGGCAGTAGAATACACTGACTGCATCTCTGCAGATGGGTAAGACAGCCTCCCCCAATGGAGTCACCTGTTGGCAGTGGGTGGCAACCTGTAATGTTTAAGGATGGAATTCTGGTGGCTTAGTAGTCCATGACATGCAACACTCCACTTTGACACTTACTCGGGCTAGATGGGCAGTCAGAGAGGTCCCATCTAATCAATCAGCTGGTCATGGCAAGCCCTAGCACCCATAAGATTCTTGATCATATTACTCCTATGGCAAACTCCAACCCTTTTTATAATATATGTGCAAGATGATGGTGGCTGGAGGTTTTAGTGTCCTTGGTATGACACTGCATCTAGTTGTGAGGTTCCAATTTTGAAGCTCTGTGGTGGAGTACCCCTTCATTGCTATCACTCTCACGTCTGCACTGACTCGGAGTACCTGTTAGGGTCCCATCTATGGGTTAAATAGATAAAAAAAAATGTCTAACCTAAGTAAGGGCCAAAGTAGTGCAATGCATGTCATAGACTGCTCAGTCACCAGGATTCCATCCTTAAGCATCACAAGTCACCATCCAGAACTAACAGGTGGCTCCATTTGGGGACTTTACCCCTCTGCAGAGGTGCAGTCAGTGTATTCAGCTGCCCCATGTGACAGGGTTGCAAGAGTTAATCTCTTAACTGGTCAAATGAAAAGAAAAAGTCTTTTGAATAAATTCCAAGCATCTCGAATAGTGTTAAACCGTAAGCTCGTCAAGCAAACCATAGTTAGTGAATTTGCTCCATACTTTTAGTTTTGCGCAAAGCACAGAGACAAATTCTGTCCTTGATTAGTGTCTACCCAAAGAAAAGTGAATTTTCTTCACATGGCCAGCTCTATGTAAATCTGAGCAGAGTTGGATATCCTGAGAGGTTGCAAAAACTCATCTATAGATCAAACAAGAGAACACATAAATCATAAGTAATGTTGTTTATCCAGAGGTTCTTCCATGATGAAAATATTTGTTATATTAGATTTTAAAAGTGAAAATGCATGTTAGGCAAGATGAATGAAAGATTTTAACACAAAGTAATTTATGAATGTTAATGAGCATCTTAAAACACTTATATAATACAATTATGATGCTAAGCAAAAGTCACAATCATAAACAATCCTGTCAGAAATCATGGAAACTATGCTAGTATGCATATATTTATGCATACACATCTATTAATGCCATGTATCTATTTGTATTAAGAATAGTTACTTGAAGCTATAATTATTTACCAAGGATTAGCTACTTGAAACCATATAACTGTGTACAAACAAATGACTATTATCAAATAGAAATAATTACTTCAAACCATATAATTATTAGTATTAGCTGTATGGTTTCAAGTATTCTTGTGTACAAAAAATCTTAAACAACTACACAGAAATATAAATGTACAGTGAATGCAATTTCCTCTCATCTAGGCATACCATTAAAATCAATCAATATGACTTATCCTCAGGGATGGACGCACAGATTTTAGCTAAACCAAACGAACATTATCGGAGTAGTAATAATAGTACTTGTAGTAGTACTTAGGGGCTGGGTTAGCTCAGTCGGTAGAGCTTTCGGCTAGAAACCGCAAGGTTCATAGTTAGAAACCGCCCCTCGCCAAGTCAGCATTTGAGTAGCACAAGGATCTGTGCAGTAAAGTAAGGAGCTGATGGTAGGTGTGGCATTCCACCTCAGACGCAAAACAATCTCCTTGGTCTAGCACTATTGAAAAGGGGATAGACTCCCTTGCTGACTGGCTGATACCGACTTTAGGCCGCCCCAATGACTTTACTTTACTTATGTAATAATATAAGTAGTAATGGTTTTATGTTGTAAAGATAACTATATTTGTTCACAAAACTCTTTTCGTTCCCCAATGATACCTAAGGTCTAGAAAAAAGTTTGGATTCAGGTTATCCTTACCACGCTTTTAACCTGGACTATATCATTGTCATTACAGTCTTGAAAGATTATAGTTCTTGTGCCCTTTAAGTTACAACACCTCCTGTGACTGAAGTCCAATGTTCAAAAAACATTCTCAATCACAGATGTCGCATGTGTATGCCGTCCCTGAAGATATTGATGTGCAAGTGCGTTATTGCTGCCACTTTCTTCTGGACCTCCTAGCTTCATGGTGTTGTGCCAGGGTGGCTTCAGACATGGTGCATAATTATCTGTATAGATTATTTTTATCAAGAATTATCTCCCCTATTTTATCAAGTAAATGAAATGTTAGGTTTATTGTAATATTTGGAACTTGTTCACCCTTTACCATCTCCTAACTTTGGTCTGCTGTTTCATGCTCTGCTGCCAACAAAGCCAAGGTGGCCAATCATGTGAAATACACACGTCTAATTGACTGTAACATTTTAAGAGCAATAGAGTATGAAGCTGAATGTCATATCATTTTCAACTCTCGTGAGATGGTGTTTCTCTTAATATCATCTGATGCAACACACGTGCAATTGACAAGCCCAAAGAAATTGAGGATTTTCAAACTGAAGTATGAAGAAGGAACAAAGAAATCATGTGAAATGTATTTATATATATATATATGAAATTATAGCAAAGTCACTTGGACCAACCTGCTTGTTTCCCTTCATGTCTATACTGTGTATACCATATACACAGCAAGTATAGTCTTAGCAGTCCTCATAAGTCTTTGTTCAGCCTGCCTCATTCAAAAAGTGGCCAGAGAAGACAGTTTACCTAAATCCTCTGCCATGGGCAAGTCAATTTTAAGCAGAGCACAGTTGGTTTAAATTCAGATTTTCTTTCTTGACTTGTTACCTTACCAAGGTCAAAGAACCCAGTCTGTCCTAATATTTACCCATAACTGGAGAAGGGGAGAAAAGATGAATTCATGGCTTTCTCAAAGGCATTAGCACAAAATAAAATACAAATATCCTCATCCAAGATTTGATGTCAGGTCACCATGTTCATTTCCTATGCAACAGTTGATGTCAGTCCTAAAGATAAACCAGGCATGGGAAACTTTTCTCAAGAAGTGGGCCGCATGAAACATGGCTCATCAGGAGGCCACATTACTAAAGATATTTAAGGTAATTTTTTTTTTACTACAGGAAGACCTTACACCTAAGCATCTGCCTTACAAATAGGCAAAAGTTGTTTTTTTCTCCTCTTCTGTTAAAAGATCTTTTCTATTAAAAAAAATTGAAGTCTTAGCCAGGCCATTCAGAAACTGGGCTGCAGTTTGCCCATGACTGTCTTAAACTATCTCCATCACTACAGATAGGTTTCGATATAGTTTTTTTTTCCCCCCAACAGCTCTAATGTTGACGACTATCACTTAGCTGTTTAAAATGTTTTTAAAAAAATGATTGAAATAAGTATATATTAGCAGTCAATAGAAAAAAAAATTCAGGTATTGACCCAACATTGAATTCATCCTCCCAAATCTTGTTCTGTTTATTATGAAATATGAAAGATATTTTTAACCCTTGGTTCCTTGGCCCCATAAGAAAACTTACAAAATAAAAAACGCACTCAAACTTTGCACCAGAGTGCAAACAACTTTGTCTAAAGCTATCTTATCATTCTGTTAAAAGAAATAATTTTTTTTTAAATAAAAAAAAAAATAAATTGAAATAGATCACTAAGTAGGACTGAGCCTATTCTAGTAGTGACCACCCCAAGCAGAGATTTAATAGGTTTGAATTCAGTTTTCCTTCTCTTAGACTGGTTGCCTAAGCAAGGTTAAAGAGCCCAGTCTGCCCTACTATTTACCCATAGCTGGAGGGAGAATAGTTGGATTCATACCTTTCCCAAGGGTATTAGCGCTATGTGAACTGTGGCTTCGTCCAGGATTTTAAGCTTTCTATTTTTGATATCTGACAAAAAGCCTAGAATATCAGGCTTACAGTGAATAGCCAAAATCCCCCAAATATTGCAGGTTGAAAAAAATCAAACATCCAACTTCTTTTAAAGCCCTTCTATATATATATCAGCTGTCAATCAGGTTAGAAGCCACTGTTGTTGTTGATGGTATCTTTCCATAAGAAGGATGTGCTGTTGCCCAAGCAGCATATCCCCCTCTCCACACTGCTGCTGTGGTCCAAAGGAAAGGTAAGAGACCAATGCAGTTTGGCAACAGCAGTGTCACAGGAGGTGCTGCGTAGCACTGAAGTTCAGCATTACGCCATCTTAGGGACTCCGGCTCCGGATTTGTTTTTGGGCTTTACTCCCCTAAGAAGCCACTAATGACAATGTTTAAATGTAAATTTTCCAACACTAAATAATTTACTACAGATTTATCATAAAATTATCTTACCTCACAATACTCAGGTAGTTTACGGTCAATGGGTAGAGTGAATCCATGCATGGGTGCAGTACTGTTATCTCGGTCAAACAAGCACTCAACAACATCCATTAGTATTACAGAACAATCCAAGGCCATACTGTGGTGGTTGGCTGAAGATTTCTGGCTTGAGTCAAGTACAATTGACCGACAAATCAAACTGAAATATAAAAATAACAATGGTTGAAATATAAAAGCTTTGATATTTTAATAATTAATAATAATGATTTACAGTATTTAGCTATGGTAGTAGTTTGGAACATCCTACAGCAGCATTTATTTGAAGCCACTGTCCTCAACAATGTCAAACCTTCTTCAATAAAGACACTATGTTAATAACATTTGATAATACCAGTAAATACAGAGATGCTGATAAGTATGTGTCCTGTGTCCCTGATACACAAAAATCTAAAAGGACACAGTGAAATCATATCCATGCATCCAGTGTTTTTCTTTTTACTTCCCTCACTATTTCAAGCTAATTGTAAATACATTTCAATAGTTTCTTAGAAACGAATTATACAGGATAGGTTACAAGGTAGGAGTTAGACGGCTTTAGTTGGGACCCATAAATTTTCCCGGGGACTCATTCAAAGCAAATATATGCATCCCTGGACGTACTAAATCAAAAAGCTATCAGCATCACTGAAATGAATGAATAGAATAGAATAATCAAAGATAAAGAAAAAAGAAAGAAAGACTTACCCAAGATGGTCATAGGGACAAGCTTCAGAAATTTTACTCCTAATATCTTTCATGTCACTTAGTATCATGTCACCGATAATCATTCGGATTTTGCCAAAAAATGTTGAGCTAATCTTCTTGAGTTTTTCAAATGGTTCTTTTTCTTCCGCAGAAGTTGTGGCAGGGTTTTCATGCAAGACTGTTGTGGTTAATGAGCCCATTTTCAGTCGTAATTTGGACAGTTCCACAGAAGGATCATCAAGTAGCTTCTGGACAGGATCTGTTAAATATAATAATTATTTATTTCCGAATTTTTGAGATGAGGATTATTTGGATACATGGTGCAACAGATATAGGGGTTGAGTCAATACAGTTCTAAATGACAATCACCCATAGGTTGCAGGTTCAGTCCTGGCTAAAGGCGATAATAACATAGAATACTTAACATAGCTTAACACTTATACCCAGTCATGGTTAACAGAATGAAAACAGTCTACCCCAGTGGATTAAATAAAGGTTTCGGTTCAAAGTTCCATGAAGGCTCCCAAGTTCGACAAGAAGGTTCCCAAGTTCGACACAAAACACCTGAAGAAGGCCAGAGGGCACATCAACCAAAACATTGTGTATATAACAATAAAGATGAGGACAACAGTCTGAAAAATCCAAATAATAATTCTTTATAGATATTTTGCCAATAAAGGAAATATCAATTGAGTCGGAACAATATAAAGGCTTTGGTTTGGTTTGTTTTGTTTTACGGTATATCAACGTCAGTGGGTCATTTAATGCCAACAAAGTTTTGAAATAAATTCATTCTTAATGAATACTCAATTTTCTTTTTTATAAACACATTTTTCTATTTAACCCATAGATGGGACCCTAACAGGTACTACCACTCTGGGTCAGAGTCGACCAGAGAACAATGGGGATGAAGGGGTGCTCCACATTCCCCAAAGCTTCAGAACTGGAATCTCACCATCAGATAGGGTTTAATGTCATTCCCAGGACATGAAGACCCTCAGCCACTGCGTTCTAGCACCCATATGATAAAAAGTGTTGAGGCTTGCCATAAGGGCAATAGGGTTGGGGAAAATCATATAGGTGCTAGGGCTTGATGTGACTAGCCGACTGATCGGTGGGGGTCTCTCTGACCACCTGTCTAGGCCAAGTAAGGGCCAGAGTGGAGTGTTGTATGTCATGGACTGCTCAGCCACCTGGGTTCGATCCTTAAGCTTCATGGAGCACCACCCACGGCTAACAGGTGGCCCCATTGGAGGAGTCTTACCTCTCGATAGAGGTGCAGTCAGTGTATTCTAACGCCCCTGCTGACAAGACGGAATATAAAGGCAAAGATCATTTTTCTTGTTTGAATGGTCAACCAATATCAAGGAATATCCTCATCATGATTGTTCTCCTGTTTCCATAAAAGTTTCAGCCTGTTTATTCTCCAGTCATCTTAAGGTGAAATATTTCAGCAAATAGCACAAAATAAAACTATTTGAAGAAGGTCATAGAATAGACCAATGAAAATATTGTACAAATAAACAAAAACAATGAAGATATTCTAAAAATCTATTAAATATCAACCAATATCAATATTCAATATATTCACTATGTTATAATTAAAGAATCATAGTAACCATTTTATTTTTTTCTCTAATTATAAGATTAAGAGAAAGAAATGTTATAGAAAGTGTCACTGTATATCCACCCTAAAGAAATGGGTGTTCTATCATGTTGTAATGGTTAGCAAGCTAGTCTCTCAGAGCAATTACTACAGAATAACAAGTTTGATCCTTGTTGGATGACCTCATACTTGTGACCATGTATCACATCCTACTTGTAGTGAACGTGCTGGATAAATACCTCTCTATCCTAATGAAAAACAAATATAGAGATATTAATCTTTTACCATGTGCATCTATGCGAATTACTTGAATAGATTATGTTTACCAAGACTTACCTCCCCTATTTTATTTTAAGCAATACAAGTTTGCTTTTTGTTTTTAATATTTTGAACTGGTTCAATCAGTCACATCTGTGTTTGGTCTACTATTCCATGCTCTGTTGTCAACAAAGCCAAAAAGGCCAATAATGTAAAATATGCAGGTTTAACTGATTGAAAACATTGTCAAAGCTATGAGACCGTCAGTGAAAATGGTGATGAAGCTAAAGCTGGCAGAAAACATGTACCAATATGAATATCACATGTTGAGAGAGAGTTTGAGATTTAGTTAAATTCTATAAGTCAGTTGGGATCCAGACTCAAAGAGAAGTAGTTGCATAAGTGACACTTATTATCTTAATCTCTGAAAGGGGCCTCCAGTTCTCATCCTCAGGTGAGACAGAAAAAAGAGAGAGGTTTGCTTGGTCTGGTACGGCTGCATCTAACCATAATAATTACCCATGTGTGTATACAAGCCCCCCCCCCGCTACACACACACATATTAAACAATGTGTCATATACAATATCAATTTATTTTATAGTAGTAACAGCATTAGTAGTGGTAGTAAGAAACATAAATTAGTATAACAAACCTTTTGATACTCTGCTACCAGATTGGGAATTGTGCCTTGATCTTGTGGAAGAACTAATTCCAGATGCTGAAATGACAATGAGGAATAACTTTTCAATTTATATTTTAGTTTCATCTTATTTTAAGTAATAAGTGTGCATTGCACAAACACAAATTGCTTTAGTAAATTTTACAAACAAAGATAATGCATTAATATTTTTATGGATAATAACTGAATTGATTAGAATTGATTAAAGATTAAAACAAGGATTTTTTTTCTTTAATTCAAAAATCTAAAAAATACAACAAAAAATATTTTCATAAAAGTGAGTTCCATAAATCCTAACATCCAAAATGGTTAGCAAGCTAGTCTCTCAAATCCATTAATACAGAATAATAAATTTGATTCTTAGTTACAATTTATATTCACAAAACCAATTTATTTTATTCATGTACAATTTTTCAATTGTATTCTAGATTTTTTACTTTGTATTTATTGAAGACAAGTTGTAGTTATTTTTTTTTCAGCTGTGTAAAATACTAGGATCTCCAGATTTGATAAACAACCAGTCTAAAAAGATATCTCTGATTTAAAAACCAGAAACTGGAGTCTTTAAAGTAATCTGTCATTGTCTTCAAACTCATTCTGGCAATAACACTGGTACCAAGCTGTATCAGGCCATACCCTTTTTTTGGACAAAGTGGCAGAGAGAAGGGATATTTGCTGCATAGGCAACTGCTGACACAGGTAATTTGTTTATAGTAGTGAAAGCTTGTTTAGTACCAGTTACACTTTTCTTTTACTTTTTATTTGATGAGCTGATAACAGAAATATGGTGTACTACTGCACAACAGATTTTCCAAACAGCACTTGTCAGGTTTTACTGGTTGCCCTACCAAGGCTAAAGAGTTCAGTTTCCTTGACTATTTACCCCAGCCATGGGAAGAAGAGGATTCATGCCTTTACCAAGGACATCAAAGTAAAACATATACAGGTTCAAATGATAACAACCATTACACCATGCATGCCTCACATAAAAAACATTCTAAAAGTAGTAGTAGTAAAGTAGGAGGAGTGGCATATTATCAGTATCAGCTGGACAGTGAGGGAGTCTATCCCCCTTTTGTTTGTGCTAGACTAGAGAGATTCTTTTTTGCATCAGAGGTGGAGTGCCACACCTACCATCAGCTCCCCACTTTACCACACAGATCTAAACTGTGCTACTCATGTGCTGAGTTAGCAAGGGCCAGTCTTGAACCTTGTGGTTCCAAGGTGGATGCTCTACCAACTAAGCTAAACCAGCCCATCTAATTTATCTTGAATCAATGTAATTTTAATTTAATCACTGGAAAATAAATTTAAGTAAATCATATTGTTATTGTTTTGATTAAATTAGTATGTTAAATTGTTTTGTCTAGATTCATAATTTTCATCTTTTGTGTTAGAAAATTTGTATTTAAAAAAAAAAAAATTAAATACATATTTATTATACATAAAATAAAAAAGATTGTATATCAAGTCATGTGAGATCAGACATTGTATTTTTAAAATAGATGAGATGAATCTATTCTGGGTCTAACAGATCTAAAATGACCCTTTCTAGCTTTTTCTCTAAACATTTCATTAGAGTCCAAGTGGTGCTTGTACAGCCTACTGCCCCATATTACACAAACCAACAGTGTGAGGTGGCACTGCCGGAAAAGCAAGGATCAACACATGTGATGTTCTTCTGTGGAAGCCATCACATGTGCACGCCAGATTAGGCTGTCCAGCAAAGATGTACATAGACCAACTCTGCGTGGATACTGGATGCTGCACAGAGGACTCCCAGGGGCAATGTATCATAGGGACGGTTGGCAAGAGATTGTCATGGATCTCCATGCTACTAGCGTGATATGATGATGATGAATACAAGTGAAGAAATGAACAAGATCATATAGAAAATACCTACCTGCTGTAGATGTGGATTTTTCACTTATATTGCTGTATGTAGAAGATTCCATAGAATCAAGTCCTGTACCTTTGTTGCTTGGAAACAAAGAATAATACATCTCTTCACAGTCATCTGATAAATAAAATTAACAATTCATTTATTATATACAACTTAATTAATTATAACATCACTACTATATTTTTATTGACAATCTATCATATCTTTAAAATAATGGAGATTCGCTTCCGGTTTTTGTCTGTAACAAAAATTACGCCACTACTTACGTCACATTCCCAACACATAATCTAACATCATAACATAGAATAAATATACTCAAAATGTGAGCATGCAACGTTAGACAATCCTCATTGTTTCAATAAATAGATGCCCGGCGTTATATATTTATATATAGATTGTTTTATTCTAATATGATATTTAAAGTTATCGGAACTGTTTCCATTTCTTTTTTTTTTTATTCCTTTAATAAATTTGACGATTTTGCATACTTATGGTACATACTCTATGACATTGAATTTTCAGCTCCCATCCCCTCAGGCAATATCTTTCAAAAAATTATTTTTATATTGCCCAGAGGGCGTCTTTTTATTTTGCTAGTATATCTGATAGATCAATACAATATTTATACACACTTTAAAAAAATTTTTTTTAATTCCTCTAAACTAAAAATAAAGTCAGTGGAGCAGCCTATTGTTGGTATCAGCCGTACAGTTAGGGAGTCTATCCCCTTTTCACTAGCACTAGACCAGGGAGATTTTTTTTTTTGTATCTGAGGTGGAGCTTTCCACTTTACCATACAGATAAACAGCTGTGCTGCTCATGCACTAAGTTGACAAGGGCCATTACCAAAATCGAAACCTTATGGGCCTAGGCAGATGTTCTACCAACTGAGCTAAATCTAGTGGAACATCATACAATCAAAATATATATCATTAGATATTATTCATTATCAAACTCAATAACATTGAAACAATAACTAAGTCCAAAAATATGTTCATTGGTTATACATATTTATGCAATTTTATTTTTGGTTAGAGTTTCAATGCTGTAGAGTTGTATAATAATTCCTATCTAGTAACCTCTGTTTTGATTATATAATGTGCCAGTAGAATTAATAAAATCCTGGTATCTTTGGTTTAGAAGATAATTAATTTTTTTATTAAAAAATAGTAGGACTCATTTATGGAAGATAATGAATCAAGTTATTTTGATAAATGATTTTTTCTTTCTAGATTTCCAATAGGTTTCAAAAAAATAATCTTTTGCTATTCTTCTAGATTTCTAATAGTTTTCCAGAAAATAGTCTTTTTCTTGATTTCTAGATTTCAACAGTTTTCCAGAAAGTAGTCTTTTTCTTGATTTCTAGATTTACAACAGTTTTCCAGAAAGTAGTCTTTTTCTTGATTTCTAGATTTACAACAGTTTTCCAGAAAATAGTCTTTTTCTTGATTTCTAGATTTACAACAGTTTTCCAGAAAGTAGTCTTTTTCTTGATTTCTAGATAGTTAAGATTTACAACAGTTTTCCAGAAAATAGTCTTTTTCTTGATTTCTAGATTTACAACAGTTTTCCAGAAAATAGTCTTTTTCTTGATTTCTAGATTTAAACAGTTTTCCAGAAAGTAGTCTTTTTCTTGATTTCTAGATTTACAACAGTTTTCCAGAAAATAGTCTTTTTCTTGATTTCTAGATTTAAAACAGTTTTCCAGAAAATATAGTATTTTGTTTTAAAATAATTTTTAGATTAATTTTAGTTATCAATATTATTTCTGGTAAATATGATTATCTGTTATTTTGCATGATGTCAAAAATCTAGTAAATGTTATTTTTTCTATAATGACAGAATGACAATTTATGATTTATATATTTGATTACCTGGTCCTTGCAAGCCAATGCTCACTTCATCTGATGTCTCTGATAAAGCTGAGTGAGTGGACATGAGGTGCTTTTGTAACTGATCTTCCACACGCAAATAGTCCATCTGTTTCATTGGTTTATCTGTTGTCCGACAAGGACGTGTTGGGCTGGTCATGGAAGACGCTGCAAAACAATGAATATCAATAATCAATTATTAATAATAATAGCATCATTAGCCAGTAGTAAAATTAACTTAACATTTTCTAATGCTCTCAACAAATTAAACAACTGAATTTTCAAATGACTAAATATTGCAATGGTATTGTGATGATATTTCAGCAACAAAATTAGTAAGAATGAATATTAATTACATAATTATTTTAAATTATTAAAATGGAAAAAAAAACATTATTTAAAAGAAAACAGTTGAGAGTTTTTGGGGGAGTTTTTTTTTTTTTTTCATGTCTCATGTTACTCATAAATACTATTTTGAAATTTTTATGTTAAATTATATAAAAGAGTATCACTATAAAGAGTACAAATGATCAATAACAAAGATTATATTATTATACAGATTTTTTTTTTAATTTCCTGATCCTTTTTTTCCAGACAAACATGAAATATTTTTATTAGCTTTGCTTGAAGGAAGCCTTTTGAAGCTATAGATTCAATATCAAGTGACATCCTATTTAGAAAATCTATATTATAATTAATCTATATCTATAATTCCATATTTCTGTTTGTATAGTTGTGTTTTATAGGCTCCTCAGCATTTTGACCTTATGAATTAAAATTTGGTATATGGCCTCCTTTGGTCTATGGGAAGGTTATAGGCCATACAGTGGATCTATTGGCTAATGAATGATTTAAGAATTACATTTTGGGGCATCCAGAAAGAAAAATCTTTCTTTTTTTTTTTTTTTTTTTTTTAAATGAAAGAGAAATAACCAAAAAAATATTTATTTTCAGATATAAAATGGTCACTTGAAAATGAATAAATAAAAATTATTAGGTTGTACCATGAAATGATCACTTAAATATTGACAAGTAAAAACTATTTTATAATATCATATAAATATGCTGCTGCAAACAAAACATCATCAGCACAGCCAACAAAGTCTTTATCAGATATTGAGTCAGGCATCAAAACCTGACTCCAATGTATTCTCACCACTAATTCAATGCACCCAAGCAGTATCTTACAATACCACCAAACTTTGTTGGTTTTTCATGGGAATGCAAGATCAAGATGCAGATATTTTATATAATCCTTTGTTGGGTTCACAACTTTCCAGCAACAAAGCTTTAATTATATAAGATTTTAATTAACTGATTAGATTACATGTCAGTACACTGAATGAGTATATAATTTCCATGAAATTTATGTGCAAAGTCAGTATACAATATGAGTGTGTGTATCTCTGTCTGTAATAATATCATATACACATGCAACTTTTTTTTAAAATTGATATTTATATCTATATTACTGAATTAGAGCAAAAATAACATATTACAATGAAATTTTTGTAAGGGCAATAGAATTAGAATACTTCGAAAATAAAGTAATTTTAGTTCAATTTGCACCTGAATAATAATAGTATGAGGATTTTCATTCACCCTGATCATTTTAATTTCTAAAGGGAGATAAATTCTAATTATGGAGTAATTTACCTTATTATTTAAATATTTACAACAAATTCATGGCAATCCTGAACTAATTATAATATAAATTACAAATAGAAAGTGATTTAACCTGAGCTTAATGATCATAAAAGGTAAGCTATAATCAAAGAATTAACATCAGAAAAAAAACCTAACTCACCTGGATTAGTAAAACATGACAAAATCTCCAGCAGAATGTGAACCTGATGAGGACACATTAAAATATCCAAGGCACCAATTTGCACATCAACCTCCAACTAAAAAAAAAAAAAAAAAACAGGAATAATTATGATTATAAGATTATATACATTTTTATGATGTCATATTATGTTCAGATTATCAGCCTCTATTGCTGCTTCCACAAGGCAATGGTTTATAAACATATGAAGACAATCTTGTGCATGCACATAATTTTTTTAAATTTATTTCTATTACTAAGATTCTTGTTGTGTGTGTGTGTGTGTGTGTGTGTGATTATCATTATTATTATTATTTCTTTCTGCATAAACTTGCAAGTGTTCCTCACACACATTGGTCCACAACACCTTCATTTTTCATCCTGTCTTTTGCTAATCTTTCCACTGTTAGAAGTGATACTTTTGTGCCCTCTCTTATCAGGTCATCATAGATTGATGACACATGTGAGTTACAATAAAAAGCAACTAAAAATTAAAAGATGAACAAAAATCCTAGTCAAAATGAATAAGAAGAATAAGCAAATTTTAGTATTACATTAATCGAAGAAGTTTTATCTGTAGTTAAAAGTGATAAATTCAATTACTAAAAACTGTCATATCTGTTTTTTGTGATTCAGTAAATTCACTGTGTCATGAGTAAAAAGCAAGTCAGATGATTAGTTATTTTTATTGCTTGAACAGGCTAACCTACTACATACTCTCACATCCATGCACCATTAATAAAAGAATATCTAATGTCGTTTCTTTGCCAAGACAATAGGACATAGCCCACAGACTTAATTTGCTTCCTGTAATTCGGCAAAACTATACCTGAGATCCCCCCTCCATCCATGTATATTATTACTGTACACTATTCATGTTCCTGACATTAGTACATTATTCTATGTACTATACATGAGTCTTTGATGAGATGTGGTGCATCTGAGCACTGTACACAATAAATTTCACTATTATTATTATCGAGTTTTTCACACTTGATGTAGCTGTTAGTTCACACGAGGCTGAGTGACAGCAAGTCTCATCAGGTCTCCAGGACTCTTCTGAGTATTCTAGCCGATCCCAACAGTGCTGTAGTTTGGATGGTCTCGATTCTTCTACTGATTTCCAATTCACCCAAATTCTTTTCCAGAGCTTTGGGGATTGTTAAGGGCACTAATTACAATTGGTATGACCTTCACCTTCATGTTCCAAAGTTTCCTCAGTTTTCTGGCAAGGTCTAGGTATTTGTTTATCTTTTCACTTTCTTTCATTTTCACTCGGTGGTTGGCCAGGATGGCAAAATCCATGATACGACAGGTTCTTTTTTTTTTGTCAATCAATACTATGTCCGGTTTCCTATCTGGGATTAGGTGATCCGTCTGTACCCCGAAGTCCCAGAGGATTTTTATACGTCTCATTTTCTCAGGTTTAGGTTTGCGCATATACCATTTGGTTGTATGGTGAAAATTGAATTTCTTGCACAATTCCCAGTGGATTGCCTTTCCCACGGAGTCGTGCCTAGTCTTGTACTCTCTTTGTGCTTGTTTGCTGCATTCGCTTATTATATGACTGACCATTTCGTCTATCTCCACACATTCTGCACTTGCTATTCTGCTGTGTCTTATCTATTTTTGCCTTTATATAGTTTGTTCTAATGGCATTGTCTTGTGCTGCGATTATAAGGGATTCAGTTTCTCTTTTGAGGTTTCTTTTTTTTAGCCATGTCCATGTCTTCTGATATGATATCTCGAGTTTGATACTTAAAGTACCCATGTAGTTGTTTTTCTTCCCATTTGTTTTTTAGTTTTTGATGTATATTATTGTTATTAGTAGTATCATATAAAACCAACAAGAATTTGCATCCAACAAACCACCTGAAAAAAAAAATAGAGACAGACCAAATATTTAAAAAAACTTATAATACTAAAAATAAATTAAATATTTCTTTCACTTCAGTTTTATCTTTTACCATTAAATCAAATTAATAAAAAGTCAGCCAGGTGTTTTTTTTTTCTGTGATTCTATTTACCTTTGGTCCACTAACTGCTTCATTCTGTTTCATCTTCATCTTAACTTCACTCGTCCCAGATAGAGCTGCTATCTGGATGGGGGGAACACGGAAAGAATTCATGGCAGAGAATGATGTTGGTTGCTGGGTCATCACATCTGGGCTTGTAGGATTTGATTTTGTGAGAGGAGGGGAACTGTGGGCAGATTCAAAAAGCTGCACAAAATAAAAAAAATTGAAAAATCAATAATAATTAAAAAGTTTTATAGATAAGTATATTGTTAGATTTATATTGAAGCATCAAATAAGAGAAAAAATACATAAATTGCTAGAATGTTATATGCAGAATTAATACTATTTACACTTAGAAAAGTTGATATTCATTAGACTATAACAACTTTAACATACAGCCATATTCATGGGATATCCAGATAGGAACAAAATCGGGGAGGTCTATGTGGTGTAGTGGATAACATGTTGGACTGTGACTTTGTAGTATGTGAGTTCAATCATGCTGTTATTTTCACTATTGGACTAATACTCTTTGGAAAGGTATGAAACACCTCATCCCCCAGCTATGGTTTAAATAGTACCACTACTATTCTTCTACAAGGATGGCTTTGGCACTAAATAACCTATGAAGGTTGAGATGCCATTAACAAAAGGAATAAAATCAGTGATAGCAGGATGTTAACCATTATACCAAACTGGGAAATTATTGGATTATTAACAGATGTTTACATTATATACTGCACTGACTTAATAAAAAAAATGTAATTACTCAGAACTAAGCAGAGATAAATATACTATAATAGAAAACAAGGTTCTACTAAAAGTTTTAGGATACTTAAAGTAAAATGGCATCTTTTTCAATAATTAGTATTATTTGTATTATTCAGACTATTGTCCTCATCTTTATTGTTATCTGTACAACATTTCGGACGCTGTGTCCTCTGGCCTTCTTCAGGTATTTCTTGTACAGATAACAATAAAGATGAGGACAATAGTCAAAATAATACTAATTATCAAGCCTCATCTCAAAAATTCATAGAAATTTTTCAATTAAGTTTTATTTTAGAGGTGATTAAAAAACTATCAAGATAAATAAATCAAATGAAATTTGCATTTTAAAATGAAATATTACATGAATATAGTTAAATAATAGTTTATTCCAAAATGTGTACCAAAGTTTACAATAACAAAAAGTGCAATTATTTCTGCATTTAATAAAAGATATGTGAAATATATAGAAAGGCAAAAGAAATGCTGAGTAATATGATAAATGAATATATTGATCTATCTATTCATATTGAGTGAACTTTTGGATAGCACCACATAAATACTGATTAGATTTATTGATTTTATACTATTAATCTTTACAGTATAAAGCAAAACTCACTCTTTTTTATTATTTGAGAATAAAGATTAATAGCTGATCTTTCTACTTCAGGAATAATAATAGAGTACAACTTTATTCTTTGTACTGTTTAACATAAAAGGTTAAAATATTCAACAAGTTTAAATGAATTACTCTAGTCTTTCATTGCTAAATTTTTCTAATTTAACTATTTAGTAAAAATAGGTAGTAAAGAATAAAATTACAGTTATTTCTACTTGTTAATAGATTTCTTTTAAGATTTATCCACAACATTTTTGCTTATATTCATTAAAACGAAAAAAAAAAATTAGAAATCAATAATACCAAGCAAATTTTTAATATCAATATGCAAATTAGCCTTCCCGCTCCCGTAAACCACTATTTTGTTGTATATATAAATACAATTGCATGTTATTAGTATGTAGATATGGCCAACAGTATTATTAATGTAAAACAATTTTATTAATAATTGAGGTTTGAATAAAAATAAAATCATGGAGAATGTGATGTAAATAACTAAGGGAATTGTGACTTCAGTGGTAATATAGTTTTGGTTACAGACAGAAAAACACACAATCTCCATTATAATAAGATATTATGAAGTTAATGTTCTTCTGTAAAAAATTTCAAAGAGTTTTATTTATTTACAGTGCATAATTAAATAGTGTTTCAGTCTGAAAGGTTGAAAGGATTAGGGTTTTAGATTTAGAATTCTTTACAAACCTGTGTTGAAGAATCACTGGAGCTACTTCGGGAAATGTCACATATATCAGATGAGGTTGCCGTACATTCCTCAACATGGAATGTAACTCCAGACAACTTGAAATTCTTACAAGCTATTGCAGAGGGTTCCCATTTTTTCCTGCCAGAAGCATCTGTAGTCACACTTTCATTAACAGCCATATCATCAAAAAAGTCCATTCTGAAATTAAACATCATCAAATCTTTTACATACAAATAGCTTTCCAAATTAAAACATACTTGAAAAAAAAAAAAAATCTTTTTTAAAAGATTTATTTTTGTTTACAATAGAATAAGATAATAAGTTTTCAAAACATAATACAAAATTGTTACTATTAATTTAATGTTACATGTTTTTTTATAAAAAGTTTATATGTATTAATAATGGAGATTCGCTTCCGGTTTTTGTCTGTAACAAAAACTACGTCACTGCTTACGTCATAATCATCATAACATAGAATAAATACTCTCAAAATTTGAACATGCAACATTAGACAGCCTCATTGTTTTTTAAAACAAGTTTTAATAAATACATGACTGGTATTATATATCTATATATAGTTTGTTTTATTTTAATACATATTTAAAGTTTCCGTTTCAAATTGTTTTATTTTTTAATCCTTTAATGAATTTGATGATTTTACTTACTTAGGGTACAAACTCCCTGACATTAAATTTTTAACTCTCACCCCTCAGGCAATATGTTTCAAAAATCTAATTTTACATCGCCCAGAGGGCGTTTTTTATTTTGCTAGTTCTTCTAAACCAAAGATACCAGAATTTTATTTCTTGTAGAAAATTATACAATTAAAAGGATATTATGGAGAAGGGCCGGGTTAGCTCAGTCGCTAGAGCGTCCGGCTAGAAACCACAAGGTTCCTAGTTCGATACCGGCCCTCGCCAACTCAGCGTATGAGTAGCACAGGGATCTGTGTGGTAAAGTAAGGAGCTGATGGTAGGTGTGGCGCCCCACCTCAGATGCAAAAACAATCTCCTTGGTCTAGCGCTAGTGAAAAGGGGATAGACTCCCTCGCTGATTGGCTGATACTGACTTTAGGCCACCCCAACGACTTACTTTATTACCAAATTCTACAGAATTGAAACTCTATAACCAAAAATAAGAATATACAGCAGTCCAAAAGTAATCACATCTCATATATATATATATATATATATATATATATATATATTATACTAAAGCTGAACAAATCAATGTTTGTATTTTTACTCTTTAGTTTAATGACATGAAAGTTATACTAAATTATTCCTTACTTTTAGGATTGAGTTATGTTTGAAAAAAATCCATTTTAATTGGTTCTAATTAGTCATAATTTGCAATTAAATCAAAAACTGACCCGTCTCTTACTTTACATTTTGTATATCACTTTCACCCTCTCTATGTAAATCTTGATTACCTACTCGTTATATATGTTAGTCTCTCAATGAGTGTAGAGAGAGACATTTGAGAGTTTGAAATGGATTTGTATGTTAAGTTTCATAAGCTGCCAACCCGGCCAACATCTTGGCTCTTAATAAATTTAAATTAGGTCAAACATTCCCTTAGAAACCTTACAAAATGATTTTAATGTTTTTTTTTTTTTTAAATTCTCAGGCCAAATTTTTCTTTTTTTTTTTAAATCTAATTCGGTTTGCAAACTCACTTTTTCTTAATCCCAATTATTTACCCAGAGCTCAATGAGTGGATGACTCAACATGTCACATTTTGTCTAGTAAATATATATATATATATATATATATATATATATATACAGACACACACACACAGGCCAATCAATACATAAGGGGAACTTTTCGGAAAAAAAAATCTTTTTATTCAGAATTTTTTTCCATAAATGTAAACTCTGCATTGTTTGGGATTGGTTTATAGCCAAAATCATTTTAATCTCACACAAATATTTGTTTTGGGGCTATTCAAAACACCAACAAATCAAGCAACTTGAACAGGCATCTGTCATGAAAAAATAATTGAATTTACTAAAGAATGTGTGATGTGTACAGAGAAGCAGGTTTTAATAAAAAAATGTTTACTAAATGGGCTAAACATGGGTTTGCTACTATGAGCCTCAGTCAAAAAGGCATTCCACAGAGTGGAAACATACCAATTCTCTTGTAAAGGGGCAGCAATCAGTAAAGAAGGTCATGCAGATAGGTTTCACAAATGTGAAAGGATCCTTTCACTATTGATTACTTGAAAAAGTTGCAACTGTAAACTCCTTTAGCAAAACTCACCTTGTTTATTGACTAACCATTGTATATATATATATATATATATATAAAGTAAAGTAAAGTTATCGGGTTGGCCTAAAGTTTGTATCATCCAGGAAGCGAGGAGTCTATCCCCTTTTCACTAGTGCTAGACCAAGGAGATTGTTTTGGCGTCTGAGACAGAGTGCCACATCTACCATCAGCTCCTCACTTTACCACACAGATCCCTGTGCTACTCATACACTGAGTGGGTGAGGACCAGTATCGAAACACACACACACATGTATATGTGCTCAATTTTATTTTTGGTTAAAAAGTTTCAATGCTATAAAGTTTAGTAACAAAATAATACCTAATGATATCCATTTTGATTGTATAAGGTTCCACTAGAAATAATAATGCCCTAGTATCTTTGGTTTAGAAAAAAATTAACTTTATTTGATAACATTGTCATAGTGTTAATTTTACCTTTGTATGGTATTAAAAAAGGTTAGCTAAATTTATTTATAACATAAGATATCTGGATCTACCATAGCATTATTGAAGTCACATGACAAAAGTATCACCCTGTAAGCTTACCGTTGTATTCTCATCTCTAGTCGTAGTTTCTGGTTACTAGAGTCCTTCACCAAATGGTCTAAGCAGATGGAGATATCATTTACACTTACTTTTACACGTGATAGTACTGTAATTTAAAAAAGAAAAACAAGAAAAATAAATAATGCAAATGAGTTGATGAAATAAAATCAGGAAAATATTCTAATCTACATTAATCTCAACAATTCTAATTTGATTTATTGATCAAACTTCTTGATCAAAAAGTCTAATTCAGAAAACATTTTCATAAACTTATACAAAAGGAAAAAGAAATTTTTCACCATTCATTATTATTATTATTACTAAAAGAACTTCTTTTGTATATATATATATACAGAAATAAAATTTGCCAATAAAATATGATCTACATTTTAACTAGAAACTCATAAAACAATTTCAGTGTGAGATCTTACAAAATAGATACAATTTAATCACTAATAATAGTAATTTCATAAAGTTCTACTCTTGTATTTAAATATAGAATGGAGATAACCAAAATATCAAATAACTTTGCTGCTATTTGAATTTTTGAGATAAGGCTTGATAATTTATACTATTTAGATTTTTCAGATTGTTGTCCTCATCTTTATTGTTATATACACAATTTTTTGTCTAATCTGCCCTTCAGCTTTCTTCAGGTGTAATAAAGGATTCAGTTTGAAGTTCCATGATGGCTCCTGAGTTTGACAAGAAACACCTGAAGAAAGCTGAAGAGCACATTGGCCAAAACATTTTCTATATAACAATAAAGATGAGGACAACAGCTGAAAAAAATCTAAATAATACAAACTTTGCTGTTTGTAAAAACCTGTATAAAATAGATACATAATAAATGACTTCAATTTGAAGATAACTATATCAACAATCTTTATTATAATAATCCAATTTCTGTAAGACAGTAAAAATGGTATACGGTAACAAGATTTTTACTAGCACAAGTGTTAGAATTCTCTAAATTGAAGGAAAAAAAGCAATTCCCAACCCAATATACAACTAAATAATAATAATGTGGGTATATTATTCATACTAAAACTGATCAGTATAATTTCTCAAGGGAGATAATTATTAAGTGCTAATAGCATCATAATAAAATTTTTATTAGAGCAATACACTTAATATGTTCAAACTTAGAGAATAAAGCAATTTTCAACCCAATTTGTAACTAAATGATAATATTGTGGGTCTCTGCATACACACTGAAATTATTTGTAAGTGTTTGTATGACTGAGTAGTTATAATGCTGGCATATCAGTGAGGTAATGAATAATACCAAGCCATTAATTATATATAAATCAGTTTCTTTTAGCATGACATATCAAAATGAATAGGTACAATTTTAGTGATAATGGCTTATATATATAATATTGATATATATATACACACTGAAAAGAAGTCATACTCTATAACTGGCATTTAATAGATATCTTCCTTGAGAAATCACAATAAATCAGTTTGTTTCAGCATAACACACCTGGGTGAACAGATACAAATTTAATGATAATGGCTATATATATATATATATATATATATATATATATATATATATATATGAGAAGTAAACAAACAGACGACGTTTGTGATATGGCTATTTTCAGCCAACAATATAAACACCTACTACTTAACAAAACGAAGAAATCTTGCTAAGTCCGTTTGGTGTGGAGGTAAGACGCTTGCCTGACAATTTGACAGACAGGTTTCGAATCACACACGGGGCGGTCTTCGTATCTATAGTTCTGCTGATGAGGCCTAATAGGCCAAAATGTACATACAGAGATTGATTTTTCTCGATTTGTTTAGCCTTACATTTAAATTTACCTTAAATAGGTAAATCCCGCCTAATTAATTATTAATGAATTAACTTTCAAAAATTAGGCTTGACTTCAGTTAAGCACATATTCTCCCAGATATATATATATATATATATATATATATATATATATATATATATATATATCTTACAAATAAGTAAATAAAGAGAAATACTCTATAATTAGGATTTAATAAATAACTCCCTTTAGAAATTATAATGATCAGATGAACACAAACCCAAATTCCACATTATTGTTATTAAGTTAAAAAGTGAATAGAAAATTACTCAATTCATCAAGTTAACATTATTAGACAAATACCAAGCATCCCATCGGGGTGTACTGGTTAGCAAGCTAGGATTGCAGATCCATTATGACTGAAAAATGAGTTTGATCCACACTGGATGCCGCATACTTGTGACCTTGTGTCAAATCCTACTCGTGTTGAACAGGTTGGGTAAATAACTTATTTTTATTGCACCACCAAAAATATAGTAAATTTTTTAATTATCCAAATACTTCATATATCAAAGATAACTATGAAAGGCTAATTATAATTGTTCTCCCTTCCTAAATAGAAGCATCAGTATCATCATGGACTGTTGTTACAACAGGTTCACTAATTTTCTAGTAAATTCTCTGAATAGGATGTGACTTGAAATTGGGCTTAAAATTATGTATCTAACCAACACCTCCACCACAAGTAGGATTCAACACTATGCCAATTTTGAAATAGAGTTTAACAAGTTTGAATTCAAAGTTTTCCTTCTCCAAGACCGGTTGCCATATCAAGGTTAAAGGGCACAGTCTGCCCTACTATTCACTCATAGGTGGAAGGAGTATTAATAGATAAGACATTAGTTTCTGTTCAGTTTGAACAGGTTTCAACAGGAGTATTTTCTTATCTATTTCTTAAGTATTATGAAACTAAAAATGTTTTCATTAAAAAAATGAAGTGCTAAAAATTAAACACCAAGAAAAACGTCAACATAATCAAAAGAAAAAAAAATTTCTTACCAGAGTCAATTGTGTCAGCAAAAATATTTGCACCATCATATTTGGAATTTTTTTCTATTTTCTCATTTTTTAGCATCTCCTCAGCCATCTGCAGACTGGATGTCATACTTGTCATGCTCGACACCATTTCTTCAAATGATGGTCCTAGAAATAACAAAAATGTCTCAGGTCTGATACATATCCACACACATGTAAAAACATAATACTTCCTTCCTTTATATCACATCATATTTTATATAGTAGATATTTGGGAACAGGTGTTGTGATCTATCTAATAGCTATGCTTCGTCTAATAAAAACCATACAGTTATAGTTTTATAAAATGTGTTCAAATTAAAGTTTATGAGTGGACACTTAGAAAAGTTTTTTCTCATTTCATAGTTAAAACTGTCTGTTTATCAAATTATAATTATTCATACATTCCCACAAGAAAGCAGCTATACGCCACACAAACCATCCG
Organism: Doryteuthis pealeii; assembly: GCA_023376005.1. NCBI lineage: Eukaryota > Metazoa > Mollusca > Cephalopoda > Myopsida > Loliginidae > Doryteuthis > Doryteuthis pealeii. The sequence goes on from CM042153.1 coordinate 45,537,028, forward strand.
AGAAAGACAAACAAAGACATGCCGGACACTGCTGGAGAAGTAAAAATGAACTCATAAGCAACGTCCTTCTGTGGAAACCAGCACATGGACATGCTAGTGTGGGTCATCCAGCAAAGACCTACATAGACATGCTCTGTGCAGATACTGCATGCTGTGCAGAGGACCTCCTAGGGTCAAGGAATGATAGGGATGGTTAGCAAGAGATTATCATGGATATCCGCACTGCTGGTGCAACATGATGACGATGATATAATATGCATATCAAACATTTGCAAATAATTAAACATCCAATCAGAATATGATTAAGCACAAGAAGTGAAGAGATCAATTTTCCTTTATCAAATCAGAAAGGGAATTATTGACTATATAAATTTATTTCTAGTATTTTCTATTTTCAAAGCAAATGAATAACCTGGCTTTTGTCATATCTCTGACTAAAAGTCTAAATTTTGTAAGGATATTTTAACTCTTTGGCCCCTTGTATCTGAGATTACAAAATCCATAAAATATAAACTACAAAACACATTCAAACTTTATTCCAGATCACAGATTTCTTTATGCTCTGTTGGCTGGGGCTGTAGAATACACCAACTGCACCTCTGCAGTCACCCCTTAAGTAAGATCCCCCCTCTTAAAGGGGCCACCTGTAGGCCATGGGTGGTGACCCGTTGTGGCTGAGTGGTCTGTGACCTGGGTACTAAGTGGTCCTGTAACATACAACACTCTTGGCTCTTATTTGGACTAGATGGGCAGTCAGAGAGGCCTCATCCAATCAATCAGCTGGTCATGTCAAGCCCAAGCAACTATATGATTGTCCTGACTGTATTCTTCAAATTGCTCTTAGGGCAAATACCTGACCATTTTTATCTACAAGGTGGTGGCTGAGGATCAACCACCAGTATTCCTTAATACACATGAAGTTAATGAAAATTAGTTCTATAAACAAATCATAATATATATATATATATATAAATTAGCATTAAATAACCCACAAGGGTTGATATGCCATTAAATGAAACAACCAACATATATCTTTGTGTAAAGCTATCCCAGCATTATGTTAAAAGAAGAGTTATAAATGGTCACTACATTGTCTTTTATTAGTAGTATTTGACATGATCATCTTGAGCTTGAAATATTAGGCTTACAATGTACAGTAAAATATTGCTCAGTCTGAATTATTAGGTTTATTGGTTCAAACAGTTAATGTCAAATTCAAGGGATATAAGAAAGCCATAACCAAAGGAGAGGCAGAACAATTTAGAATGGCTTACTATATTTGGAGCAAGAAGGATACACATTACTCTCTCTGGGATAAGGTCCAAATAATTGACAGTGAGCATTGTTGAAAAGAGAGAAAGTTGAAAGAGGCAACATACATAAGCTTATCTGCTCAAAATACTAGGAGTTAACATTGTATAATAAAACATTACTTAACCTAAAACATCAGGCTTATGTGTTTAAATGGTTAACAACTTTGAATATTTCAGATTGTTATTGCTGTAAGTAAAGTTGGCAAAGTGGTCTATTATAAGTATCAGCCAGACAGTGATGGAGTCTATCCTCTTTTCACTAGTGCTAAACCAGAGAGAGTTGTGGCATCAGCTCCCCACTTTACCACACAAATGTGTATTTGGCAAGGGCAGGTATTTAACCTGGAACCTTGTGGTTCCTTTAAAAATAAATAGTGTACGTGTCAATCACTCTTACTATGTTTTCCTCCTTTTTTCTTAATTACTTTGAAATATCAGGGAGTCAAGATATTTTGCATATATGCAAATTAATAACCAAATGAGTTCCTGAATTATGTGTAATGACTTAACAATTAAAAAGTGTAAAATCTGAAAATTCTACTTAAAAAGGGAGAACTGGGAGTTATTGATAACAGTAACATAAATATTATTTTAATGAAATTATCTTAAGAGTTTCAAATCAGAGTCTGAAATTTACCTTTTTCACATAAGGGACAATTCTGTTGTATTTTGAAATATTTGACAATAAGCAAGATAACTATGATAAAATAAAACAAATTAAGAATACTAGCTGAATACCCATCCTACAGGTAGGGAAAACTTATATAAAAAGTTCTCTAACCTCAACAAGATTTCTGTATACATAATATTTTCTACAAAACATCTATTTTCTGTATTTCTTTTTATCATTATGCTAAATGAACTTGAATTTCTCATTCTGTACATAGCTACATCTGTCATATTATAAAGTTATCCACAAAAAAAAAAAGTTATACATGAAAATAAAAAAAATTAAATTAAAAAATTGAACCTTATGGATTTTTAAAATTTTCATTTTTACTTAGAAACAGATCAGCTGATTTGGGTAGTGTTGATGGTGTTCTATATATTTATTATAGAACGCCATGGTAGTGCCTGAATTGTATTTACATTAATATTTAGGATGTTAAATTGAACATTTCTTAAAAGGAAATAATATATTTGATTTTATAGTAAAAATGTTAACTACACATCAAAAGTGAAATTAAATGTAATAATTTTAGCAAGATTATTTGATAAAAAAGATTTTTTAAAAAAGGAATCTATTGCAAAATACATACAGCAAATTGCCAAAAAACTGTAATTTTTCCTTTTGTTCTGTTATTATGATAAATGGAAACACAGCAAGAATGTTGTCTCATTGTTAAGTTACAGCTAAATAAACAAATAAGAAGATAAAGTTAAGAAGTTATATTTATTTTTTTTTTATGCTTAAGCAACAATGACTATTAGAAAATTTATACACAAAAAGAAATCATTTATATGTGAAGATTTTAAAAAAATTAAATTAACAATGAATAACACAGCACAATTATTTATAATAATGAACAAACTAGATGAAAGAAAGCAGGAATACACATAGAGATTTATATAATGCAAATTTACAATTTCTCTTGTTACATAATTGTTAGTATCCTAACACTTCTTTACAGTAGTGTAGAAACCAAAATGGCTGTTATAAGTTGCAGCCGGCAGCCTTGAAGGATTGAGTGACAAGGCTTGACCTCATCCTGATCCTTCCGGTGGATACCGTGAGAACCGGTGGAGAAGACCCTCTTCTAGTTTAGATTAGAAACAGACTTTTAGTCAGTATCGGCCAAACCACAAAAGTGGTAAGTCGTGTTGAGCACACAGCCAACTCAATCTGCGCAGGTAGTCTGGTGGGGATTTCAGAATAAAATATGATCTAAAGCAAATCGAAGTCTTAGGTTATTATTTAAAAGCTACCAATGACACAGGGCTTCTATTAAAGAGAAATCCCCAATGGAAGACCAGACACGAAGTCCCCAAGACGAAGTCCAGATGCTAAGATACCAAAGATGAGCAGAAGAATAATAGAAGTAAAGAAAGAGAGTATACAACACTCTGAATGATTAATCATATAAATGCATTAACCAAGAAAGCTACTAAGTTACCAATGATGACTTATTATGTTACCTGTTTATCATTTTTTTTAACAAACTAGTATTGTCCTTCTTAACAGTATGTGTGCCAGACTAAGAAAAGTTTTAGTAAATAACAACTATTGTTCTTCTCTAGTCTATTTCTTGATTGTGTGCCAAAATATAAGTTTGGCACTGTCTACTACCAATAATGTAACTATGACTCTGGTTCTGAAATCAAGCATTTTTTTAAAGAGAATGTCTATCACATACTTTATCCATGTGCAAAAGAAGTCCCATCATGATATAATGGTTAGCAAGCTAGTCTCACAAATCCATTAACAACTTTTATTACTTTTCTCTACCTGTAGGATTGGTATTGAGCTAGTATTGCTTTATTTTATCATAGTTATCTTGCTCATAGTCAAACTTTCTGAATACAATATCGTTGACCCTTATGTGAAAAGGGTAAACCTTAGACTGAATAACGAGCTTGATAACCCATACTTGTGATTTTGTATCACAATACCCACAGCCAATTAGTTAGGGGTAAATACTTCTTTTATCCATGAAAGAAGTCAAGTTAGGGACAGTAAGTATAATGATATACATAAGTATAATGATAGTGCTAGAACACATACCAAATAATTTCAAATTCAAAGAATATACAGTTTTAAAGGAAGCACATAATTTTCAACATGTTACAAGTTTAAGGCATTTTTATTAACAAGTCATGTTACCATTAAGAGTTCAAGGAAGTGCTTTTAATATACAACATGAAACCTACATAGCTGTGATTTGTGATATGAAAAAAATGAAACTCTTTAGGATTATCCAGTATTAATAAAGAGGTTATGATATTACAATTTGTTTTAGTTTGCTAACCACTAACACATAACATGAGACTAGGCACACAGTTCTAAATACTTCAATAAAGTAATGAGTTCAGAAAGTTCTTTCAATCAACAACAACAAAAAGAAAAATAAATACCTGTACCTTGCCAGAGAATTGAAAAAAAAACTGTGGAATATGAGAGGGAAAATGATACCAATTGTAATTGGTGCACTTGGAACGGCCCCCAAATGTTTAGAAAGCAGACTAGAAGAATTGGAAATCAGAGGAAGAATAGAGACCATCCAGACAACAGAATTATTAATGCTAGAATACTCAGAAGAGTCCTGGAGACCTGAAGAGATTTGTTTTCACTGAAACTCCAGTGAGAGACCATCAGCTTACACTGGTGTGAAAAACTCACAAGAAATAATAATAATAATATATAATAATAATAATAATAATAATAATGGGATTGACTTATCATACAAGGGAACTAAAGAGAATTTTTAAAATGTTAAATTGAAAAGATGTCACCCTTGAAGAAAGTGCCCAGTGACAATTTGTGCTCCCCTTTTTGCTCTGCCAATGAACTCATTTACCCAACCTACTATAATTTCAATTTAAAAAAGACCCAGTGGCCAAAGTACAGGCTATAACTACAATTGCTTATTGTACAAGATTTATTTCTATACTTACCATTTTCATATCGGCATTTGGGTTTCAATATCAAATTGAGTCCATGCACTTCAAACAGAGTGCTACTCCCAAGTAGTGTTGACCATGGGATTGTCACTGTGATTCGATCAATAATACTGCTGACTAATTCCACCGGGACAGAGTAGTTTTTCAGCCAATGATTTATGAACTGAAAGTAAAGAAGAAAGAAAATTGAAATGATGCTGAAGTTTCTTTATCTATATTAATAACTGAGAAAAGTCTATTCAACTTCCTCTATAGATGACCAAACAGTTTGATAGCAACCAAATTTTGTATGCATATTTATTAGACTCAGGGGTTTTAACATAAAAAGTATTTGTCCCTTGAGGAAAAGAATCTCCAATTGAGAAAGGGGGGCGGTCTCAAAAAATAATCAGTAAGAGGCTATATATTGCTATAAGATGTGACTAATCATATAGAATTAAAAATTGTCTTAGAATTAGAATAATAATTCACATTTAATTAAACATTATTAATGTTGGTTTATGAGTAATTCTTCAAGCAGGAGATGTAAAATAATTACAGGACTAACAATCCAAACACACAAAAAAATGTTTAAATTACTAAATCTCTTAAGTATCACTCAAATTAAAAAAATATTTTGGATTAGTTGGATTATTAGGACTATAGTCCTCATCTTTATTGTTATCTGTACAATGTTTCAGTCGATGTGCCCTCCAGCCTTCTTCAGGTATTTCTTGTTGGACTTAGGAACCTTCTCTTTGAGGGTATATCATCCGAAACGTTGTACAGATAACAATAAAGATGATGACAATAGCCCGAATAATCCAAATTATCAAGCCTCATCTCAAAAATTCAGAGAAATAGTAAAAAATATTTATCTACAAAACTTTGTAAAATAACCAGTTGTGAACTAAGTCTTGACTTTTTACAATGTATAGACAAGTACTTCAGCTAGTTTATAATATACAAATAGTATCCAACCAAAAGATGATACAATAAAATTTTGTAATGAATGATGAAGGAATTTAAATAGGCAAAGAGAGAATGAACTCAATCTAGTGGTAAATAACTTTAGTTAGCAGTGAACCAGATTGCAATAAATAAAAATAAAAATAAAACTCAATAATACAAGCTATATATATAGCTAAATAATATGAATGTCCACACTACCCTTACGTGTGTGTGTGTGTGTGTGTAAGTATAAAAATATGAAAAAACAAATATTCAAAGGATGTATTTATGAATGAATGAATGGTTATATCTATGTTTGAACATTTTATTGTTTTTTTATATATTAAATCATCATCAAGGCAATTATATATCATATACACATGCTGCCATGAAAAAAAATGAAAAAAAAAAACAAACAAACAATAAAACAGATGTGCAGCCAACAAAGCTGTCATCAGATGATGACACTGAGTCAAGTATGGTTTTGAGACCAAAGCATCATTACCACTAACACATCATTATCCCCTCCCCCAGCAGTATCTTACAATACCACCCAACTTTGTTGGTTTTCTGTCACATTTTAGAAATATCAACTCAAGATGCCACTTTTTCCTATAATCCTTTGTTCCATTCACAACTTTCCAGCAACAAAATTTTATATTAAGTATATAAGATTTGAATTAACTGACAAGATGAATAAGAAGAGAATTTCTATGAAATTCATGTGTGTGAAGTCAATAATAATAAATCATTAATTCAATGATGTTGATTTAAATTATATGATGAGATGATAACATAAAATTTATTGGAAAATCAAGACAATGTTCTACATTGTTTAAGTTCAAATGACTATTTTTAAACTGGTAATCTATACTAATAAACAAAGTAACTCTGTGTACTCTGGGAAACTCCTGACTATGGATGCCTTCAATCAATTTATAATCTCAGCATGATATATGTTGGATTTTATCAAGTATTCAGCTCTGTTACAAGTTGAACTCTAAACAACCTCTAGAGTGTTGGCAGGTGGTTTATATAGAGCTTTGGGTTATTCCATTATGAACTCTGGCAAGTTCACTTCCTGGGTTTTGATTGGCTGATGGTATTCAGGGTGAGTAATGATATGGATAAGTACCCACTCCTCAGACCTCAGTCTGGCTTGTGCCAGCAGCATGCAAGGACTGTATTTAAGTTACAGCTTGCATGTTGTTCTTGTCTGCTAACTCGACAGTAGTTAGAATCCCACTGCGACGGTGAGTATTGTTTTCTTTCTATATCTGGGGGATAACTTCTACAATATATACATCAAATATAAATAGTTATTATATATAGTTAAAACAGAATAAAATGATAAAAAGAGAAATAGAGCACATGCTTATCTAATGTGTCTTACATTGTACATAAATAAAAGCTGTTTGATCCAAAATACTGTAACTTGAGAGTTCAAGAGTTATTCTATACATTTTAATTAAAGAGAGATTTCAATTTGATCCACTTAGGTGGGGAAATTTTCCCAAAAACTAATCAAATTAATCAAATGAAAGTAATATCTGTCTATTGATTTATTCATTGCATCTGTCTCTAAATTGCTATTAACTGAGTTATATACAAAGAAAGTTAATTAGTGAACTTAATTTCAAAGAAGAGTAGTAACTGATACCCTAAACTTATATTCCATTATGTCACAATTATATCAGAGAAGTTAATCAGATTTTCATATAGTAAAATCATTGGAATAATTTTGTGGAGTTAGAGTGGTGGCTAGATAATGTAGTTACATTTATATGATAATTCAATTATCTGATGAGATTATAAAAAAAACAAATGAATAGGCCAATCTGCAATTAAGCTTTTTTCAGTAGGGATTCAGCTATTGTTACAAACAATGCTAAGAGCTGGATGGTCACAAGCTATGTGTTGACTCCATTAGTTTATTAAAATAAATATTCCGTATTGTTGGTAGTACAGGATGTTGTTTATAAGAAGAGAAGGAAGGCTAGAAATTAAGAGAGAAAAGTAAGAGGCAAAATCCTTAAAACAAACAAATAGTTTCCAAGCATTTATCATTATGACCATTGTGGCAAAGCAATAAGTAGCATTCCCAGCAGTTTAGCTAATTTTAGTGGACATTGATAAATTCACACCTTAATCAGTTCAACTTGGAATTTCTTGCGTATTTCTGGTCCAATTTAAAAAATATTTACATGGTTGGAGAGAAAAGAAAATAATTTTTCTAAATATGTAATTTGTATGTGTTTTTATCCATTGAATTATTTTTTACAGCAAGTTAAAACAGTATTTTGCTTCAAACAGCTAAAAATGCGAAATATGAATTTTTTACAAGATTTTACTTTGTTTTGCAAAATCAAAGTGGGCAATCTTTATCAATATTCTTGAAATTGTACACTCAATTAAAAGACACCTTAATCTACAACTGGGAAGTTGTTTTTTTTTTCCTCCTCCTAACCATGGAAGCAAAAATATAACCTACTAAAGTAGGTAAATTTTTTAGCAAAGTTTAACAGGTTTGAATTTAATTTTCCTTCTCCTAGACTGGTTGCCTAACCAACATTAAAGAGCTCCGTCCAACCTATTATTTACCTATAGATGGAGGGGGGTATTAGTATGCATACCATTCACATGGATATTAACCCTACATGAAATGCAAACAGCCTCATCCAGGATTTGAACTCATGTTGCTGAGTCCATTTCCAATGACAATAACCATTAAATCACGTGTCTCCTTTTTTAAATATAAATAATAAAAAGTAACAAAATTAATAATTATTACTTGAGAAAATTAATAGTTTATGTTATTCATGAGAGAATTGATTAACTCTAAGGGTTTCCTAGAAGGAAAGACCTATCTCTTTCAGGTCAATGATATTTATAACAGAGAATATAATTCACTATCTTTTTTTGCCCTTTACTTGGGCTTGAAATATTACATCGGGTTTATTCAGCTCAATTGAAAATACACCAAGGAAATTGAAAACCTAATTTAAAAAAAAAAAGATATACAATGCCCTCAATAATGAAAGTAAAGGAATAAAATCCTGAAAGTTTATTAAACCCTCAAAAACTTTATGTTCATAACATTTACAATATTAAAGTTATGTTAACATTGGCTTCAAATTGTTGATGTCTATTAATAATGGAGATTTGCTTCCGGTTTTTGTCTGTAACAAAAGCTACGTCACTGCTTACGTCACATTACCTAAAATCGTCATAATACTCAAATAAATACTCTCAAAATTTGAACATGCAACATTAGACAGTTTTTGTTTTTTAAAACAAGTTTTAGTAAATACATGACTGGTATTATATATCTATATATAGTTTGTTTTATTTTAATACATATTTAAAGTTTACATTTCAAATTGTTTTATTTTTTAATCCTTTAATGAATTTGATGATTTTACTTACTTAGGATACAAACTCGCTGACATTGAATTTTTTACTCCCACCCCTCTGGCAATATGTTTCAAAAATCTATTTTTACATCACCCCGAGTGTGTTTTTTATTTTGTACTAGTTGATAATAAGATAAGTACTATAATGTTCAAAATAGCCCACACACCAACTAATATGTCAATACTCTAGAGAAAGTAAACAAGATATTTTTAATAGTACGTAAAGCAGACTGTAAAAAACAAAATCAACAAAAATACATAGAATAGAGTGAAAGCAGGTAAGATCCACATGTAAGATAGTAAACAAACCAGGCACCTTATGATGTCAGAAAGACTGGAATGGTAACGCTAAAAGAATCATATGGGTAGCATTTTCACCTTGTTGATCACATTCTCAAGAAATCACCCATGTTTTTGTAAACAGATTACATAGCAACAAAGATTGGGCTAACATAAAAGTTTTTGCAAGAACAATAATTTGAACACGTGTTACACATTTCTTTATTCTTTTTCATGTCATTCACAAATCTTTCATCAAGTAATATTACAATTAACCTAATTGCAAATGGGAGAATAATCCAAATTGGGAAACAATAGAGATAAGTATTATTAATCCTTGGATTATTCAAAATCTCATAATGATTTTAATAATTTAGCTTTTTATTACACATTTTATTTCTAATAAGAAGTACAACTTCATGTATTTCAAACAAGAATAAAATGTAGAGGCATACATATTCATCTTATTATAATGGAGATTGTGTGTTTTTCTGTCTGTAACTGAAACTATATTACTACTCAAGTCACAATTCCATTAGTTATTAATGTCTCATTCTTCATGGTTTTATTTTTAATTCAAACATCAATTATTAATAAAATTGTTTTACATTATTAATACTGTTGACCATATCTACATACTAGAATATTTACTACGTACCCCAAGTGTATGGGTTAGGCACAAGGCCCTATTAATGTGGGCCCACCCACAAGCCGAAGCTCATGGGTGGGAAAGAACAAAAATTGCGTTGATCCCTTTGGCATTCCCCCATAAGGGGAGCGCCTCAGGCGCTGGGCAATAAACCCAGCCCTGCCCCTTTAAATCAAGAGGGCAGGTATTGCCTGGGGATAGACCCTGGGATCGACGCTATTAACTTGTAAAATCCAGGGCCGAAGCCAGTGGACCCCCACCCCGTTGGGCGAGTTTACATACTAATAACATGCAATTGTATTTATATATACAACAAAATAGCAGTTTACAGTGTGACTAGGAAGGCTTATTTGGATATTGATATTAAAAATTTGATTTTAATAAATATGTGCTTAGTATTATTGATTTCTAATTGTTTGGTTTTATCTTAATGCATATGAGTAAAAATCTTGTGGATAAATCTTAAAAGAAATCCATCAACACAAAGAAATAACTGTAATTTTATTCTTTACTTTCTATTTTAACTAAATAGTTAAATTAGAAATATTTCACAATGAAAGACAGGAGTGATGAAAGAGTAAGTTTCAGTTGTTCTACTTTTCGATTATAACCCCTTTCTGTTTCAAATCTGTATCTGATTTCTTATTTAGTTTCATTAGCCTTTCTAATTTAATATAATATTTTATTACATTAAAACTTTAATACTTACAAAAAAAAACTCTTTTTGCCTCAGGGAAGCCAGGTTAATCACACCAGCTGCCCTACCAACTAATCTACAAGAGATGTTGATTTGCAGAAGCTCAAACCAAACTCACCAGTAAAAGCACAGTAGGGGTAACCTGAAGCCAAACATTTTTTAGACCTTATTTTTCCAAAGCAGGTATCATTGGGGAACGAGAAAAGTTTTGGTAAAAAAAAGTTTGGCTTCAGGTTACCTTTCTATACTTTTAAACTGGATTATTACTTTGCCTTTCAATCTTTAGCACAATCTTTGTTATTATTGTTTTTTTAATAATGAGAAGTGTTAATAACATTTTTTATTTATTTATACTTTTACATAGATACATGGCGCAATGGATATAAGGGTTGACTTAATACAGTCCTAAGTGACAATCATCTGTAGGTTGCAGGTGTCAATCCTGACTGGTCAATAATAACGTAGAATACTTAACACTTGTACCTGGTCATGGTTAATGGAATGAGAACAATCTACCCCAAGAAGGTTCCTGAGTTCAACAAGAAAAACCTGTAGAAGGCCAGAAGGCACATTTGACAAAAAGGTTGTGTATATAACAATAAAAATGAGGACAACAGTCTGAAAAATCTAAATAATACAAATTATCAAGCCTCATCTAAAATAATTTGTTCAATTAGACACATAGCATAGTGGATATAGACGTTGAGTTATTACAGTTCTAAGTGACAGTTATCTCTAGGCTGCTGGTTCAATCCTGTTCAAGGGCGACTAACAGAATAATAATTAGCACAGCTTAACACTTGTACCCAGCTATGGTAGGTGGAATGAGAACAGTATACCCCTTTGGATTGAATAATGGGTTGGGTTCAAAGTTTCGTGATGGCTCCAGAGTTCGAAAGGCCAAGTTTGAGAAGGCTTCTGAGTCCAACAAGAAATACCTGAAGAAGGTTAGAGGGCACATCGGGCAAAATGTTGTACAGATAACAATAAAGATGAGGATAATAATCCAAATAATACAACCTCATCTAAAAATTCAAACAAATGAAAATGTCAATTATTATTATGAATAATTTTGTCTGTTATGTTTTTTTAATCTTCTAATTTTTAGTTGTCTTTTTATTAAGATAATGATGTCAGATGCTACAAATAAAAAGGCTTAATATAGCAACCATTCACAGCCTTTCTTTTAATAGAATGGCAGAATAGCTTTAAAGAAATATGTCTGTGCCCTGGAGCAGATTTGGAATGTGATTTGCACTAGATCAATTCTGATAAAGAGCAATTCAGACATTTAAAAGAAAAAAAAAAAAAACTAATTAATGTGTCTGACTTTTCATGCAACTTTAAATTTCTGATTAAAAGTCAGAAATAAAGAAATAGAAATAAAAGCAATTTACTAACATTTAATAATGATTAGTAATATGATTCATTTAAAATCTATAAATGAACACTTAACAATTTAAGGAAATGATAATGATGATTAATAAAAGTATCTTATTCTCTATCTGAACTATCAATTAATTGAGCAAAATTATACACATACGACTAATATCAATTTATATAATAGATAATGACATAAATATCAGAAATGAACCAGTGTCAGGATTTTACTGCCGTATGCAAGATTCTTTTGCTGGCGTAAATTTCCAGTTCAAGATAACCGGTTTAGCAGAATGATCTCCCAAATTTAAAATTGCTACTGTACAAGTACTAGTGGCAATGAGTGGGTGGGAGGTACATCTCTAACCAGCAGCAGCCATGCCATTTCAATTGCCATCATGATGTAGAATGTAGCCACTGTGACCACAACAAATACATCTATGGAAGTGTGGTTGTTTTGTTTTATGGCATATCAACCTCAGCGGGTCATTTAATGCCAACAAAGTTTTAAAATAAATTCATTCTTAATGGATACTCAGTTTTTTTTAATAAATACATTTTTCTATTTAACCCATAGATGGGACCCTAACAGGTACTACCACTCCGAGTCAGAGTGGACCAGGAAACAATGGTGATAAAGGGGTGCTCCACATTCCCCAGACTTCCAAATCTAGAACTTCACCATTAGATAGAGCTTAATGTCATACCTAGGACATGAAGACCCTTAGCCACTGCCTTCTAGCACCCACATGATAAAAAGGGTTGGGGCTTGCCATAAGGGCAATAGGGTTGGGACAATCATATAGGTGCTAAAGCTTGACGTGACCAGCCAATTGATCAGAGGGGGCCTCTCAGTCCGCCTGTCTAGCCTAAGTAAGGGCCAAAGTGGAGTGTTGCATGCTATGAACTGCTCATCCACCAGGATTCCGTCCTTAAGCATCACAGATTGCCATCCACAACCAACAGGTGGTCCTATTGGGGGTGGGGGTCTTACCCCACTGCAGAGATGCAGTCAGTGTATTCTAAAGCCCCAGCTGACAGTGCTCTCTTTGGAAGTTCCGAGAAATGTTTCCAGGGCAACTCATCTCCTGTGATTGACTCACCAGATCCATCTCCTTGTGATTACTTCCTGAAGGCTTAATTCTTTAAACGTTGCCTGCAAACAACTCACAAACTGAAAGAATTCATTCACAATAAAATTGCAACAATACCAGAAACAATGGCTAGGGAAATGGTGATGCTTCAGGATTGTAGAGCTCACAAAGAATGGCAATGATTAAATTCACTAAAAAAACATTTCTATCCTCTTTTATGCTTGTACTTATAAAATATAACAAGCACAAAACTACTAGAGTATCAGACTAAATATCAACCAAGGCTTAAACATTTCCCGCCACCCCCTAGTCATCAATGAATGAGGTCATTAAAACATATTAGCTCAACTAAATAGGTGAGTATAAACATGGTCACTTAGAGTAAGAATCTGGATATTTTGAATACATATTACTCACTCTAAGCTTACTATAAACTAACTTCTCTGACAGTAGATATAAATATATAATCATTTAACAATTTCCAGCAAAGAAAGTCAAACCATCTGTTTTATCTTTTTAATAGCATAGTTACTATCCAAAAATGGATCATAGGTTTAAGATGGTGGCATAAATTGTACTGGAAGGTTAAGAATGGAGAAACATCAGTCTCCTTTCAAAAATCACAAATAAACAGAAGATAGAAAGAAGAAAGAAAAGAGAATAAGTTGAAAGAAAATAAGAATTGAAAAAGAAAAATAGTAGAAAGAAAAAGAAATAAAGTATAGAAAATTATAGAGTAAAAAGAAAGCGAAAAGGCAAGAGAGAGAAATTAAATAGTGTAGTCTATCTAGTTATTACCTGCAAAAAAAAAAGATATATTTTTAATTTCTATGAGAAATAGTTTGCTTTTTATAGCAAGAAATATATCTACAGCTGAGTAATGCCTCATGTTATCACTACAATAAAGTTTCTCATTAACCTGCAGTGATACGAGGTTACACAAATTAAGTTATATATTTCATCGACAAGAAGTTTCTTTTATCTATGTTTTTAAAGATATAACATTTTGGAAATCATTTGAAATAATTAAAAGATAATTATTTCCTTCTAAAAAAATAGACTAGGTATCATTGGTGGCTTCACTAATTGAATCATAAACTAAACTCAGCATTGCCCACACATTCAGTAGAGAATCCTATTGTCCACTGTTAGGGGGGGGGTCACATAACTGTTGTTCATGTCTGCACTGGCAGCACTCCTCCTGTTTATGGGTACTATCTATTTCAGAGATTATCACAGCTTGATGACATAACCTTCATCTTTATCTCTAGTTCCACAGGAATGCTGCACTTTTCAAGAACAATATGAAGATGGTCCTTGTATCTTTTTTTCTGGAAACTCTGAGACCAACAGACTATGGATAGCTTACTGCTAAGAATCTGACAAGGAAGATGAGATTCAGCCAAGCTGATGATACATCCAACATAGCATAAATGACATTGGATGATCAGCATCTTGATACTAAAACTAGTATTTCATATTTCCAAGTGGGGCATGCAGTCTTTTCCTAGGATTCAAGTCTCCTTACATGGATGGACTCTCTACAGAGTCCAGGCCTCACAACCATAGAGAAGATTGGAGATGCATACTAGATGATGATGATTTTAGCGTTGATGGTCAGGAAGATACAATCAGTGAGTTTGCAAAAAGGTGAGGTAGCTTGATGGGTGCAAATTTGAATTTCTTCATCTGGGGAACAGGATAAAGCAAAAATGCTGCTAAGAAATGTGAAACAATCAACATCATCTTGTCCAAAATGTAAAGAGATTTCCTGGTCATTTTAAGACTATTCAAGATGAAACCTGTACTTAAATAGATCTCGGACATAGTATCAAGGTAGTGATGGAGGCCTTCGGGCGATGCTGCTGGAAACGCTATGTCATATGCATAGTCCCAAATTAAATTCTGATAGAGTGTCGGATGCTTGGAAATTAAAGATACTACCGTTCAGTCCTTAATCCAGTTGGATCGAACCTATGTTATGAAATCAGACTGAGTGAAATAATATACAGAGTGCCCTTATAAAATATCTACCCACTTTGTAAGCAGCTGTACGACCAGGAACAAGACATTTTGAACACTACTGGAAAAGCAACGGCGAACTCATAAGTGACGTTCTCCTGTGAAAGCCAACACATGCGAACACCAGTGCGGGCCGTCCTGCAAAGCCTTACATTACCCAGCTCTGCGCGGATACTGGATGCTGCCACATAGTTTTCAGAGTTTAAAGACACTAAAGACATTAAAGACATTAAAGTCTGTATCTGACTGATATGCCATCAAAAAGATCTAGTCTATGCCAAGAGAATTATTTTTAATAAGAGATGACTGACTCATAATCTGAGTCTACAAAATTAAGCAGATTCTAATGTCTAGAAATTTCAGTTATTCATAAGCACCAGAAAGTATATTGCAGTATTTTTAACATTACATTATACTAAGATAAAGTATCTATTATGATAACATACTTCTCAGCCTCAGGGAAGACAACACACATCTGCTCATCATTTATCGACTACCCATAACTGGTATTGGTGCCAACAATGACCAGAGAGAGGGTCAAGCACTGTACATGGGAGTATAAACAGAGCTGCATATAAATTATTTTTCTATATATAATTTTATTAGTGCTGGTCTGGTGATGTGTACCATTCATATTTTTTGTAATTGACTGTAAATTAACATCAGTGTTGTGAAAGATCTAAAAGTGCATGCATCCTAAATTTTGGAAATATAAATATTCAGTTTTATTAGGTTTTATAAAATCATAGATAACAATAAGATAGTATGTAGATATCCAAATGTATTTAAAGGAAATTGAATCCATTTCATTTACTCTATAGTGAGACATGGTTGCACAACTTAAGTTGCATTGTATTTTACTGAGGTGTAAATTATACTGATACAATAGCATTATTTAAACAACTGATAGCATTTCATCTCTTCTAGATCAATTTGAATAATGAATACTGATACTGATTAGTATTATTTGGATTATTCAGACCAATGTCCCCATCTTCATTGTCATCTGTACAACGTTTCAGCCAATGTGCCCTCCGGCCTTTTTCAGGTATTTCTTGTCAAGACTCGGGAATCTTCTTTTGGAAAAGAATACAAAAACAATAAAGATGGAGACAGTGATCCGAATAATCCAAATAAAACTAATTATCAGGCTTCATCTCAAAAATTCAGAAAAATACTGATACTGATGTCTCAATTTTCTGAGATTTTTAGTTTAAGTTAAACTTTAAATTAGCTTTTAAAAAGAAGCAAATGTAATGATGTTATTAAGTATAATCATTTGTCCACATAGAAAATTGAATTTTTAAAAATAGATAAATAACTGGGCCATTATGCCTCCATGCATATGTTGTGTAACATGTTTGGCATTGATTCAACTGATATTAAAAAAAATCCATAATTATATGAGGGTGATATAACAGTTTTCATTGAGGGTGGTATAACAGTTTTCATTGAAGAAAATGGCTATCATCAAGTCAATTTCAATTTCACTTCACTCTAATATCCTTGGGAAAAGGCATAAATCCACCACTCCTCCCCCACCTATGGGTAAATAGTAGGGCAAATGTGGCTTTTAACATTGGTAATGCAACCACTCTAGGAGAAGGAAAACTGAATTTATACTCCCAACTAACATATCATAGGCCAGCATAGCAAGGTAAGGCCAATTACTTCCCAAAGATCTGTAAAATATGGGAAGCCTGAGTTCTGCAGTGAACAAAGAAAATGTCTGATGGGATAGAATGAGATGAAATTGCTCATCTGTAAAGATATAATTTAAATTAAAGATGATCTAATTAAACATCAAATTATTAACAAATTCTACTGCATTTTATTTCTGATAATCAAATTAACAATGATATACAACGTTTTTAATAACTTCCATCCTTTGATATAATTGTTAACAAGATAACAAATCAATTTCAGTACTCCATACTTCTAATTCTAAACAAAGCTAAATTCCTCTTTATTTGTCTGAATTCTTTTAGATGAGGCTTCATAATTTGTATTATTTAGATTTTTTTGGCTGTTGTCCTTATCTTTATTGGCTGATGTGCCCTCCAGCCTTCTTTAAGTGTTTCTTGCTGGACTCTGTAACCTTCCATGAAGGCTCCCCAATTACAACACAAAGGCTCCAAAATTTGACCAGAATGTTCCCAAGTTCTACAAGAAACACCTGAAGAAGGTCGGAGGGCACATCAGCCAAAACATTGTGTGTATATAACAATAAAGATGAGGACAACAGAGCAAAAAATCCAAATGATGCATACTTCTTTCCTGTATGTTAAAATAAATCTTCATAGTATTAACATTATGTATGTATAGTTTGACTTTTGAAGACCCAATTTGTCAAATTATAAATGTATAATAATTTTGTAAGGTAGAAATTCAAATATAATGGGAGAACTTATGATTTTATGTCAATTGTTCAATGGTTGATCAATACATGAGATTGATTTATATATACATATAAATATAGTATATATCTGTATAAGTGGATATTATATACAGAAATATAAAACTATTATTTTACATCCATTATGAAACTAGAAATATATCAACTTGGGATAGAATTATCTTTCTAAGAAAAATAATTTAGACTTGCCATTCTTATTTCACTATAACAAAAAAGTATTTGTATAGGTTGAATTTTGAAGATTTCATTTTTAAGGCAAAAAATTTGAAATAAACATGGGTAATGAATTTCTAAGGTTGAATTTTGAAGATTTCATTTTTAAGGCAAAAAATTGGCATCAACCTAATAAACATGGGTAATGAATTTCTAAGGTTGAATTTTTTCATTTTTAAGGCAATTAATAAACATGGGTAATGAATTTCTAAGGTTGAATTTTAAAAAATCAGAAAGAATAGAAGCAATGATTGAATTAAAAAATGAATTAGTGATTTCATGAACATAAATTAAGTGTTGATCTACAACATAACCACAAGAATGATGCTTTTTTTATTTTGTGTAATTTACCATCTAAGGTATACTGGCATCTATATGTTCATGTGGTATTGAGTATATTTTTATTTTGTATTTATTGAACAAAGACAAATCAGTTCATCTATAAAACATTTTTACAATTAGAAAAAATGCAGAGGAATGTACTTTTACTCACAATTCCATGATTCCAAAGAAATGAACAAAAAAGAAAAATTCTAATAAAGTATTTTATACCAGTTCCTGCTTAGATTTGGCAAAAAAGTTAAAAATAATTACATTTTTTTTAATCCAACACGCACACACACACAATTTACACAGGTTGAAAGTAAGCATATATATGAAAAGCATTTTTTAAGAGCTGGCCATTACTACTTTATATAATAGCAAAGAAAATCAGTTGCAGTTTCAAAAAGAGCAACATTTTTTCTTATACAATTCAGAACAGAAATACACAGGAAGCTAATTATTGTGATCACTTTGAAACAGGATCTTTAGATCAATGCCTCTTAAATTGTTCATTGATTCATCCAGGGATGAATTAAACTAGAAGTGTTAATGATTTATTTACTCAGATATCTATAGACTTTCTATAGTAAAAAAAAATCTATGGTAAACATACACATATAAAAAAACACTATTCTTTGAATCAAATTCTAAGATTGTTGTTTCTTTATCTAAAATGGAAAAATTATACTACTTCTGTCCCATAATAGTTGTTTCATTTGCATATTTTATTATAATGGAGATTGTGTGTTTGTCTGTCAGTAACTGAGACTATATCACTACTCAAGTCACAATTCCCTAAGTTATTTACGTCACATTCTCCATGATTTTATTTTCATTTAAACCTCAATTATTAATAAAAATTATTTTACATTATTAATACTGTTGGCTTCAACTACATACTAATAACATGCAATTGTACTTATATATAAAACAACATAGCGGTTTACAGTGTGTACGGGAAGGCTAATTTGCATACTGATATTAAAAATTTGATTTTAATAAATATGTGCTTAGTATTATTGATTTCTAATTGTTTGGTTTTATTTTTAATGAATCTTAGCAAAAATCTTGTGGATAAATCTTAAAAGAAATCCATTAACACAAAGAAATAACTGTCATTTTATTCTTTACTTCCTATTTTAAATAGTTAAATTTGGAAAATTTTGCAATGAAAGACAGGAGTGATGTAAGAGTAAGTTTCAGTTGTTCTATTTTTCGATTACACCCACCTCTCTTTCAAATCATTTTATCTGCATTCTTTATTTAGTTTCATTAGCCTTTCTAATTTAATATAATATTTTATTACATTAAAACTTAAATATGTGCACCCAGAGGGTACATATATTTGCTTGTAAATTTAATTTAAGTTAAAAAAAACCTTGTGTTAATCCAGCCTGGTGGGAGCTCAGGAAAATAACAACAGACTGAAGTTTTCACCTCCTCTTCAATTTAGCTAAACAAAAGCAGTTTATATCAAAAGTTTTTTTTCACCATCAATGTACATTTCTACTCAATAACTGGAAAGCATATGTTGCTTAATTAATCATTTAGTCAACAATAAATTGTATTAATATTTGTTGTCCTAATATACAACTTATGCTTATGAATGCATTCAACCAACTTTGGGGGCAATGCAGATGTAATTCATTGTCATAACAACAAATGAAAAACAGTGCTATGGTATTAGATTCATCCCAGGTTCATGCCACTTGCTTTTTTTATTTGCTGGTTACTGTCATAAAAATGCATCTCCTTAGAGATTAAATGTATATAATATATTTTACAAAAAAAAAAAACCCTCAAATTTCAAAACAAAAAACATTGTAGAATTGCAAAATATGTAGCAAGGCATCAGTCTCTGTGCAACCATAAAATGTTTATAGGTAATTTTATAAAACTCAAAATTCAAAACAAAACAAGAAACTATTTCTCTGAATGTTTGAGATGAGGCTTGATGATTAGTATTATCTGCGTTATTCAGACCATTGTCCGTGGATTAAATAAAGGGTTAGGTTCAAAGTTCCGTGATGGCTCCCGATTACGAAAAGAAGGTTGCCAAGTCGAGAAGGTTCCCGAGTCCGACAAGAAATACCTGAAGAAGGCCAGAGGGCATATCGGCCGAAACGTTGTACAAATAACAATGAAGATGGGGACAATAGTCCGAATAACGCAGATAATACTAAAATAAGAAACATTTTTTTTTTTAAACTCAAATAAGTTTAAATTACACCTTCTGCAATTCTACAATGTAAATTTTTTTTTAAACTAACAAAATTATTTTCCTGAAAAAAAAAAAAATCAAAAGTGAAAGAGCACATAGTCAAATTTCTAAGGAGATACATTTTTACACCAGTAACAGGCAAATAAAAAAGGCAAGCCTCATAGCATTATTAAGGGCAGGAACATGGGTTGAATCTAAAACTATGAAAACAGCAGTTGATAATTGAAAAGGTCAACTAACTACTTGGTATTCACTGTAGACAAGTGTTTGCAAATGTGTGTGTGTCCTTCTATATATATACATATAACATTAACCTTTAGCCTCTTGGACCCCAGAAAAAAAATCAAGCATGAAATATATTGAAACTTCACTCCAGGGCACAAATACTAAAGCTATCTCAGCTTTTCATTAAAAGACAGTGAACAATCATTATACAAATGTCAGTCAATAAATAAGTTGGATTTTGCCTAAAGAGTTAGCAATAGGAAGCATTGTTTACAGTTGCTCCTATTTCAAGGAAATCAATAGTGATGGCTCCGTTTATGTCTGCATGACCTTCTTTAATGACCACTACACTAACAACTTTTTCATTACCAGAGAGTCAGTGTGTTTCCACTCCATGGACTGTCATTTCGACTCAGTCTTGTTGTAGTGGCAAACACGTTTCTTTAGCCCATTACCAGAGAGTCAGTGCGTTTCCGCTCCATGGACTGTCATTTCGACTCAGTCTTGTTGTAGTGGCAAACACGTTTGTTTAGCCATTACCAGAGAGTCAGTGCGTTTCCGCTCCATGGACTGTCATTTCAACTCAGACTTGTTGTAGTGGCAAACACGTTTCTTTAGCCCATTACCAGAGAGTCAGTGTGTTTCCGCTCCATGGACTGTCATTTCGACTCAGATTTGTTGTATTGGCAAACACGTTTGTTTAGCCCATTACCAGAGAGTCAGTGCGTTTCTGCTCCATGGACTGACATTTCAACTCAGACTTGTTGTAGTGGCAAACACGTTTGTTTAGCCCATTACCAGAGAGTCAGTGCGTTTCTGCTCCATGGACTGTCATTTCGACTCAGTCTTGTTGTAGTGGCAAACACGTTTGTTTAGCCCATTACCAGAGAGTCAGTGCGTTTCTGCTCCATGGACTGTCATTTCGACTCAGTCTTGTTGTAGTGGCAAACACGTTTGTTTAGCCCATTACCAGAGAGTCAGTGCGTTTCTGCTCCATGGACTGTCATTTCGACTCAGTCTTGTTGTAGTGGCAAACACGTTTGTTTAGCCCATTACCAGAGAGTCAGTGCGTTTCCGCTCCATGGACTGTCATTTCAACTCAGACTTGTGTAGTGGCAAACACGTTTGTTTAGCCCATTACCAGAGAGTCAGTGCATTTCCGCTCCATGGACTGTCATTTCACTCAGACTTGTGTAGTGGCAAACATGTTTGTTTAGCCCATTACCAGAGAGTCAGTGTGTTTCCGTTCCATGGACTGTCATTTCAACTCAGACTTGTTGTAGTGGCAAACACGTTTCTTTAGCCCATTTGTAAACTTTTTTTTTTTTTTACTTAAACATGCATACACATCACACTTTTTTCTGTAAATCTCACATGGTTTGCAAATCTCAGCTACCAAAATGTTGATGACAGACATCTATTCAAGCCTGGAATACTTTGATTTGCCACCATTTTGAATAGCTTCAAAACAAATATTTTTGCAAGATTAAAATAATTCTTGCTATAAGCTAATTCCAAACAATGCAGAGTCTATAGTTATGGGAAAAAAATATTTTGCTTTTTTAAAAAAATTCCTCTTATTTATTGAAAGAACCTCATACTAAGACTTTTATTATTAGTATTTAACATGATTTCCTTGATCCTGAAATATTGGGCTCACAGTATATAGTAAAATAGTGCACAGTCCAAAATATCAGACTTGCAGTGTCTATTAAAATAGTACTTAGCCTGATACCTCCATCTCCACCTCCTTTTCTGGGGGGGTTAAAAGAAACTTGAGAACCAATGTGTGAAAATATGTTGAACTGTGAGATGAAAATCTGTTATTATTTGGTTGGTTGGTCAGTATTATGGGATGTCAACCATTTTCAGGTTATTTAATATCAAGGTCAGTCTTTTTTAAAACAATTATATGGTTTCAATTAATTAATTTTAAGTAACTATTTTTAATACTAATAATTAATACACACTTATATGGTTTCAAGTATAACAAACTTGGAGGTGTGTGGTGTAATGGTTAGAGTTGCAGGAAATGGACTTGTCAACCCAAGTTCAATTCCAGGACAAGGCTGTTTGCATTGCACATAGCGCTAATACACTTGGGAAAGGTATCAATCGAACTATTCTCCCCAGCTATGCATAAATAGTATGACAGACTAGGCTATTTAACCTTAGCTAGGAAACCAGTTTGAGAAGGAAAACCTGTTAAACTTCACTTAAGAAATTGACCTTGTGTTACATCCTGCTTATGTGGAGGGGTTGGTAAATATATATATATATATATGGTTTTAAGTAAATATTCCTATTTATTTAATAATAATCAGCATTTTTTTGTATACAATTATATGGTTTCAAGTATTCCTATCCAATACTAATAACTTGCACAGTTATATGTTCCTAATCTATACTAATAATTTGCACATATAATGTTTTCAAGTATTTGAAGTAATCATATGGTCTGAAGGTGTCTTACCCTTCCACAGGAGATACAGTCAGTATAAAATAAACACCATGTATATATGGAATTTTTTGGTTGGTCTGAGAACTTTTTATTTTTGTCTGATATTTGCCCTATAACTAGACGAAGAACAAAAGACGTGACACTATATGGGAATAAAAGAGACAGAAAGGAGAGAATTTTTTTTAATAATCAGAAAAAATTTTTTAAATTTTTTAAAAGTCAATGAGTAAATAAATATAGAAATGCAATGAGGTGATAAAAAAAATAACACCAACAATTTTACATAAAGTAAAAACTGGTTTAAAGTCTCTGGGCCAAATTCGTTTATTTTTGTGGGTTCTTTTACACAACAAATTTAATCAAATTAGTGCAGACTTCAGACATGTTTAATGTGTGTACATTGCAATAAATAAAAAACAGATTTAATACAAGTAGTATAATGACCTGACTTTTACAAAGCTTATAAATTGTAAAGTACCAAGATATTTAATTTTCTAATTTATAACACTAAGATGTATTTCAGTTTTCACCTGTCCAACAATCAAGTAACAAACAAATTATTCTTACAAGTTTTATAATCTTATTATAATTAACAAAATACTCGTCCATCAAAACAGCTAAGGTTCTGCCATTTATAATCTGATTTCAACCAAAACTTTCAAGAATTGTACAAGTCATGCCTGGAAATGTTTTAAATTATACAATATCTGAATTAGACTGATTTTTTAGATGGGATCAGGATCTCTCTAATATTTGTTAACTTTTAGGATTTTCTCAATGGTATCTGAGATCTTTCAATGAACCCAAAGCTATCTTCCCCATGCTTGGTGTAAACAATATAGTAAACTGTAGTGAACAGATGATAAAAACAAATAAAACATCCTTTAATTACAAATAATTATCCTAATGTTGTGGACTTTATAGATGAGGACAAGAAGGCACTTAAAAGATTTCTCCCCATAGCCACAGAAACATGTGAGCCTATTCATGAACAAGGATAAAACAAAATTCACCCATATATATCTCTCGGATATATACAACCTGAGTGAAAATGAGACATCTTTTAGGGGAGATAAAGATTGGAAGAAGAAAAAGATTCTTAGACCAATGCACTGCATCTCCTCTGACATGTTGTATAATGGGCAATATTGCTTTTCAGTGTTTCTGGAAGATATGAATCTGCAGATCAAAGAGACTGTGTGTCTATATGATGCGACATATGTGTCTTTGATGATGTACAATAACAACTGCTGAGCACATCCAAAGAGGAAGCTATGAATAAGTTTGATGCCCATTAGGGCAAACATCTGAGATGGCCAAACAGCCTAATCTCCAACAAGGCTCTGTACAAGATGTGTAACATCATTCCACTGTCAACAAGGGTGGCACAACTATAGTGGTCCATGTTTGCTCATGTGCTACAGATGCCCAAAGAAGCACCTGTACAAAAATCTCTGGAAATTGCTGTAATAAGGTCAAACAACTAACAGGCACAAAGGGGCTGCTACTGCAAAAAACTTGTTTGGTAATCTGCGGGCAGACATCCAAAATGCAAGACTGGAAGCCCTAAGATGTGGCAAGCAACTGAAAGAGTTGCTTGCAAAAGAAAGGACAGAGTGGCTTCAAATGAGGAAAGATTGAATGCTGCTATAAAATGTTCCTAACTACTACAGTGGCAGAATACAATAAATCATCATCACTTATCCTAAAGTTTTATTAAAAAGTTAATAGGTTTTTTATTATTAATAATGACCATCTTATAAACCTGTATGGGTAAGTACTGATAGTTTTGTACAATCCCTAATAGTACATTATAACTCTTTTGCCAGTCCCAATTAATGCTTGGTAGAGACAGCAATGACAATAAGGGTCATTTTCAAAATGTCAAACCCACCAATAAGCTAGAGAAAATTAATAATTTTAAGAATCAATCTTATAAAAATGATTAAATATCATTATTGATAAGACTGCATCTATTTTTTTTCTTTCTTTAAGATTTTACTAATCTTCAAACAATAACAAGAAATACACTTAACTCATGACATCAACATTTCTTTTCCTTTTTTAACATCAATGTTTTGTAATAGAGTAAACACAATAAGTACACTCTAAAACACTTGCAATCAATTTGGGGGATCATTTTTGACCTTTCACCTTATTCTGTTGCTTTTTATTGAAATTCTCTGTTAAATAACAAATTACAACCTTTTATAGGCAATAGTGATGTGGAAATGGGAATTCCCCAGATGGGTATGTACTTCTAGGTAGCAGTACAAATACCATATGATTGGGCTCTAAGTGTTAAATCATCATTTAGGCTTAGCCTAATTGTGGCACAAAACCAAAAATATGGGGCACTTAGTAAAAACCAAACTCATTAGTAATGGTCTGATAGCCTATTTTTCTATTACCTAGATGACAATGAATACTTCAAATTTGAACAATTTTAGCTTATTTATGTCATTAGATATTGGCTTTATTTTGTTTTTGGAGTTCTTTAATGAATATACAGATTATGAAATTGATATGGGTCATATTATATCATACAATACATTTATTTCATTAATGTTGGTAACAGTAATACTAATTGCTAATATTCAAGTTAAATATTAGACAAATTACATTTATTGAATACTCCAACCGAAAATGTGCTTGACTTTTTTTCTTGATCACATAAATAAATTAAAAATTAACTTTCCCTTTTTAGACAAATGTAATTTTTTAAATTTTCAGTTTTGAATTACTTTAAAATAAGTTTAACCTTGGCTTCATTAAATGGAAAAAAATATTTTTAAATATTCGATTATCTGCCTTGACCAGAGAGTTTGAAACCAGATGATGAATCAGCTTTGTTGCTATAGAAACCAGAAACAGCAGCAATAAAAATAAAAACAGTAGATGCTAAATACCAGTTCTCTTTTCCAGCCAGCATATCAGCCCTGTCGGCTGGGGCTTTAGAATACACCGACTGCACCTCTGCAGAGGGGTAAGACTCCCACAATGGGGCCACCTGTTGGCTGTGGGTGGTGACCTGTGATACTTAAGGATGGAATCCGGGTGGTTGCGCAGTCCATGACATGCAGCACTCCACTTAGACCTTTACTTAGGCTAGACGGGTGGGCGGTGAGGCCCCCTCCAATCAATCGGCTGGTCATGTCAAGCCCTAGCACCTATATGATTGCCCCAACCCTATTGCTCCTATGGCAAGCCCCAACCCTTTTTATCATATGGGTGATAGAAGGTAGTGGCTGAGGGTCTTCATGTCCTGGGAATGGCGTTAAACTCTATCGGATGATAAAGTTCCAGTTCTGGAGGTTTGGGGAATGTGGAGCACCCCTTCATCACCATTGCTCCCATGTCCACTCTGACCTGGAGTAGTAGTACCTGTTAGGGTTCCATATATGGGTTAAATAGAAAAATGTGTTTATAAAAAAATTGAGTATCCATTTAGAATTAATTTATTTCAAAATTTTGTCAGCATTAAATGACCAACTGAGGTTGATATGCCATAAAACAAACCAAACCAAACCAAACCAGCCAGCATATGTAACAGTAGAAATTGATGCTAGAATTGTGATCATATTTTGGCCACAAAATATTTCATTCTTATTACAGAATCTTTACTAAATAAATGCCAAAAATATAAAATCTTTTTAATACAGTCAGAACTAAACAAAAATCATCAAGTGAATACAATTCTTTCTTATGTATACATATTGATACAAAACACTACTGGCTAATAGATATAATATTAATAACCTAAAATTCTTCCAAACTCTTAGGACCTTCAATAGTTCTGCATTAATCTTATCATTTGTTTTAAATGTTGAATAAATATACAAAACAACATTTCTTCTTGTTTGAAATATAAACTTCCAATATTGAATCCTCCACATCTTAGTCAAGATAATAATTACTCTCCACTAAGTTGGTCACTGAAAGATATTAACTTGTTGGCTGGTTCTGAAAAGGTTTGATATGCTGTAAAACAAAACATTTTACAGAATATCAAACCTTTTCAGATCATTTAATGCAGAATCAAGTAATTTTGATATCAGTTTGCTTATAGTACCTGCTGTTGCTTAAGTGGTCACTCATCTAAGTATTGAACAGGCTCAATGTCACCTAACTTTGGGGAACTGGCGCTTTCAATGGGACATGACCATAAGCTATCAACTTGTTTAAAAGCTTAAATGAAACTATGATTCTTAATAATTATTTCATCCCAAAATATTGGTTTCAAAAATAAGATGCCAATTCATCCCAAAATATTTGCTAGCACTAAATAAGAAAATCATTTTACGATAATATAAAACAAACTTTTTTTAAAAGTTTGGATATGACATTTTCATTGTTTTTTTTTTTTCTTTCTTTTCCTTTTACTTAGACTTTAGTTTGGCAATCTCCTCTCAATAAATTCTTACCCTTTCAACAGGACTTAGAATACACTGACTGTATCCACCCCCATGTATAATTGAGTTAATGTACTTATGATATATCCCGGTTAAGGGATATATTCTTGAAGTTGGTAGTTGGTATATTATCACAGTAGTAATGGGTACATTGAATAGTAATCCGTCTCCGAACAGTCATGGTGTCGTCTAGCGAGTAAAGTTAGCTTGTGGGCATAAGGTTGTAGGCTATCGAGTAAGTCTAGGTCCAACACAGTGTCAACTATTTATACATGACACTGTCCAATCAGATTATAGTGAGGGGGTACCAAGGTATTTACATATTCATTATATCAGCTTACATAAAAATAACTAAGTCAACAAAATTTGGTTTATGATTCTATAATGTGAGACACAAAAATGTTGTCAATGTTGTTTTATAAGTTGTTCAGTGGTCCAGGTAAAAGAGAAGGAAATATAAATGTAGTCGCCAATATAAGGAACAAACCAACATATGTCACCACTTCAGCCTAGGACCATCTCTTCAGACAAGTACCATCATTAACTCCTGTTAATCATGCTGCAAAATTATAACTTATTCATAACATTACAAAAAAATATTAATTAAATTATAGATGATAAATGTAAAAGAATTATGCTGATTGATTTCAAATAGCTGTCTAGCACGTAGATAACTGGAGCAGGAAATCCTGTCATTAAATTTATGAGTTTTTAATTATTTATTACGCTTTGCTTAAGTCTAGCACAGAGGCCTTTAAGTTAGCTTACATTACCTGCGCTGTTCCTAAGGGGTTATACCAGCTTCAGCTAGGTATTTCTGAGCAGGCTCATCGCTGAGGAGTTGCTTCCACAAAAAGAAGTTTGATAATTGACCACAACTCAAGATAGCCTCCAATTGATTGATATTACTTATCACTATCTCAGGCTAAAATTTAATTCATAACTTCTTAATTTAAAACTAATTCTTTTTTAATTATATTGTGTAATTAATTGGTAAGGTCACCTAGCCTCATCATAGCAGATATTCCTAAATTTGATACTATCGAATGTATAAAAAAAATCAAACGGGTGTTTTATAGCCCACCAAAATGAATGATCTGTTACTAAGACCTATACCTTTGTACCGTGTGTGTGTGTGTATGAATAAAATACATAATGAAACCAGATTTCTTTCAGTGTCAACTGTCTATCAAAAAATAACTTTAGTGTTCTTGTACTCTATACTGTAGGTACCACCAAAATAGGTCACGTGGTCAGTTTAGGCCATATTGAGGGAAGAAACATAAATATTTTAAAACTTTTTTTTTAAATCTCGCAAAAAAGAAATAACGAACATAAAGAGTTGTTACAAAGAAAAACAGTTAATTCAAAGATCAAATTATCCGAGTGGGGAAAAATTACTCACAGTTAACTTGAAAAATAAGTTAAACTCTGGGGTTTTTTTTACGATACGGTCAGTTTCTTTATTGATATTTTTTAGCTGAATTCTGTATTCATGGTTCTTTTACTAAAAAACTCTGGCATTGAAACTTATAAAAATTTTCTGATATAATTATTCAGACTCTTATCTTTATAGAAAAAAGTAAAAATCATTTTTTGTCGGTTCAGTTTTTCATATTTCATAAAATAAAATAGGGTGGTAGACCTCGTAAAAAAATATTGCCCCTTATATATTTTAGGAAAAAACTATTTCAGACATATTTTCATCAAAAGGTAAGTAATTATGGAAGTTTTCGTGAAAATCGAACCATTAATTGATTTTTGATAGAATATTTACAAAAGCCTCTAGTCATAACTTGTTTTTGGCTACGTTAAATTTCAATTGATTTAACAGTGCAAAAATGTAAACATTGTTTTTCGTTTATAATTTTCATTATTTCCATAAGCTGAAAAAATTTGTTAAAATCCACATGAGTTTTTTTTAATGTATCTTCTTTGGAATGGACTAAAAATGTTCAAGATAAGATTAACCTTTATGTAAGTTTCATTATGTTAAATATTGAGGGGGGGGGGTAAATTTCACAGGAAAAATTGGTGGTACCTACTGTACTGGTACTCTTTTAAAAGCCATTTCCCACTACCATGTAAAGTTATTAATAATCAACTACTTCAGTAACAATTGTTCTTTTTTCTTTTTCTTTTCTTTTTCTTGTCTTAAACCACATCAAGCTATAAATATTTACATTTTAGACTTGAAGAAAAAAGATAAAATACAATCAAAATGCATAAATCATGAATAAATAAAAGTAAAATAATCTACCCAGAAAATGTGGCCAATATTTAATATACAATTAAAAATGACTATATTTAGATTTAAAATATTACATACGAAAACCTTCTTTTTTTTTTTTTTTTTTAATTAATGGTATGTTCTTGGGACATTGAAATTACAGAATTTTGTTGCAAAGAAATTGAAGCAAGAAAAAATGAAATAAAAACTGAAAAGGTAAATTCTGGTTTTAGAATAAATATAAACATTTCGATCAGCTAATGAACGACGCAATCTTTCAAGTGTATAAAAAAATAGTAAATAGGGAAACATTCACCCCCATGACAAGTTCTTCAATGTCCATAGATGACCCCCACCCCTTAACATTCCTTGGAATTAATGGGGAAAATATTGACAAAAATTTGAATTTCTAAAGTGAAAATGTACCAGAGAAACTCACAATAAAAATACTAACACTAATGAAAACAGGTTATTTTAAAATATAAATCATCTTAAAGCCTTTTAAAAATGTGTGGGTTGTTTTTTTTTTTTATAGAAGCATCGAAAATTTGACCTGAATTTATTAATTCAGACTAGGTACTGGCAAAATGAGCCTAAAATGCATTTTTGACAAAATGACTTTAGCTCCCCACCCCCCTACAGAAAATAATTTACCAAAAATCAGGGAATTATCGGATTTTAATGAAATTTTTAGTGTTTATTGGGGGGGGGGGTCAAAATTAAGTGACCTGAAAAAAATTAGAAAGTTTTGAAATAAAATAAATAATGCATTATAAAGATCATTCATATGTTGGGGGCGTAACATTTTTTCGAGTTGGTCTTATACTGTACTAATTACAGTATAAATAATGAGATAAAAGACCGAAGTTATGAATAGAAACAATTTTTTTTTTTTTTTTTACGGTGGCTTTTCTATGAGAAAATAAGTACCGAAAATCGAAAAATAAAATGTAAAAAATAATGAATAATACATTTTTAGGAGATTTTTTTTTTTTACTCATTTCGATAATTATTTAATTGGCTATTATCTTATAAAAGAAAAAATTATACATTGATATTTTTTCTGCTTAAAATGGGGGGGGGGGTACAATCGAGTTTTTCTTCAAAACTTATTACTTTCATCTAAAAAAAAAATAAGGTTTGCATTAAGTAGATATTTATTTCTAGAATCTAAAAATATAACATTTTAAACTTAACATCATGCTTTTCACATTTTAAATGAATTTTATATATTAATTTTTCATAGCAAAAATACTAAATTAAAGTTTTGAAATAAAATAACTGATGCATTATAAAATTCATTAATTGATAAATCAATGCTGAAAATTTCATTAAAATCGGATAATTACCTGATTTTTGGTAATTTTTGCAATTGCGAATGTTACATTAAAATTGTAAACAAGCGTGTAAAACCATTGAAAAATAGACAGAATGGCGGATCGCGTCGAAATTGACCAAAACAAATCGTTTTAAATCTATTAAAAAAACTGCATATGTAATGATATTTTCTTTTTTTTAATGATGGTCATTATGTTACTACTTATCGATTTAGACAAAGTTTGACCTTAAATAATAGATTTAATTGTTTTAATTCGCTTTTAAAACTCGTAGCAGACGATTTTAATGCCAGTACCTAATTCAGACCTAAACTGTTTTACTTAATGAATGGGCAGTTTAAAATGAGATTTAAAAAATAATAAATTTCTGTAATTGTCATAAAAAACACCTTAGCGAGGTATAAACAAACTTCCAGTGAGACAGGCGATTTTCTAAAAATTATTTTTTTTTAAAAGAAAAGTAAAGAAGGTCTTTCTTTGTTTAGTAAACAAAGAAAGACCTTCTTTAAAATATAAACAATGTTTACATTTTACAATAATGTTTGTTTTTGTTTTGTTTTGTTTTTGTTTTTTGGTAAGGGTGTATATTTCATGGAACAGAGACTCGTTCTGTGATGAGACTCAGAAATATTCATTTACAACAAACAGTAAATGAATAGCCTTTTTAAATCGATTTTAAAACATTTCAGTTACATAGGCAAGGAAAATAATTAATTAGCGTATTTGGTGAAAAATTAAAAGACATTGTTTGTTGGGAGGGGGAGTAAATAAGATTTACCCAAATAAAAGCTAAATTGGCTACTAATCGGCAAAAGGATTATGATGATGGATATGAAAATGAAATGCAGAATGGATGATTAGTGAAAATAGAAATTATGAATCACTGGACTGAATTATGAATTATGACTAAATGCATCGTTTAAGTTTTAAAGATTTTGAAAAAGAAAAGTAACCAGAAAGTGCAACAACAAAAAATAAGTTGAAAATAATTGGAAGACACTCGTGACCTGACTGACTAATCACACACACAATTGAATTAATCGATTTTTTTAATTTATTGTATTTACATTAGATCGGTTGACAGGAAAAACTGTCACAGTCACTTGAGCCTGAGCATTGAATTTACCGAATGAAAAAAAAAGAAAGGGAAATGACTCCATAAAACCTACAAAAAGAAACATTAATAATATCCATCCATCCATTATTTATTCATTCACTTAATCCACGTCTATTCTTTAAATATTTTTACTTTTCAAGTATCTTGTCATTGTTCAGACAGAGCAAATGTCACTTTCGTTAAAATTTTAAAAATGATTGTAGAAAGAAAATCGACAATAATGAACACAACTAGCTATGTAAAGATAAACAATATACAAAGTGGAACTTTTTGGTCAGTGTTGTTCCAGTGAACAACACTGTTGTTGTTGTTCACCAATGATCTCTATAAAACTTAAAACCAATACAATCACCAAAAATAAACAAATAAACCTAAAGCTCTTAGATACCATTCACAACAAAATTAATTTTAATTTGTATTCTTATTAATTAATCATTTTGTTTGGAACTTTACCAATATGGAATTTGGTGCACTATGACTCATTTTATTTCCAACATAACGTTAAAAAAAACTGTGACATTTTTAACAGGTGGTCGTCGTCGTCGTCGTCAATGTCGCTTTTTTTTTCACTGATACAGCTGATAACACAAACTTTGTTTACCAAAATAAGATCTTTTCTTTTTAACCAGTTTTAATGAATTTTTCAAAATATTGACAACTACTGTTATTAACAAATAAAACAATAATGACACTTATTTAATGTTTATTAAACTAAAACAACAATAAGAGACTCAAAGGGTCCATTATTATTTGTTTAGTACGTTTTGACAGATTTTACAATGTCCAACAGAAGAAAATATAAAGGAAAGTATATAAAAAAAGGAAAACCTTAAATATATGTTCAAATATTTGAACAAAAGCCAAAAAAAAAGGATAGCTTTTTTAGCATATAAACAACACCATAACCAGTTGAGCCATTCCCTCACCCTTCATATCACATGTCTACGTTGCGTAGTTAGTAACTACTAAGATTCTTCAAAAATATGTTAATTTTTTATATTAGTTTTAATTAGAATTCGTATTATCAATGTGACATTTATTAAATTACGCTTTGATATCGACGGTTTTTAAAACTAATATTTACACTAAAATATCTTAATCTCTGTTCTTAAGAAAATATCGTCTGCTGTGGGGAAAGCCAACAGAAATCGTTCTTCAATTTGACTCATATCTCGGAAGAAATTTTTTTTAAAAAGCAGTGTCTATCATTTAAACTTTTGACAGGCTAATTTGTTCATGCTTCCATTCTGATGGGTTTTTTTTTTACAAATAAATGAATAAGTTTTTTTTCTGTTTTGTTTTTTTACGTTATTCATCAAAATGGCAATAAAAATTTAGATATTCATGGTGAAAAAATAACATTAACAATCACGTGACAACGTTGCTGTAAAAATGGATTTTTGACCAAATTTTGGCTTTTATTTTATTCTTTCTAATATTTGATTTTTTTTACTTCCCCTAACTAATTAATGGTGGGGTTCTTCCTTTTTCCATCATAAAACGATATTTTAGGTGCTTTTTAACTATTTAAAAAGAATCAAAGAACAATCACAATAAAACTGGAACCTCTCGGTGATAGAAATGTTGGTGCTTTCCCCAAAAAATTGTTTATTTTACTTGCAATAATTTGCCATTTTTAATAACGTAAAAAGATTCATTCACTGATTCTGAGGGAGGACTAAGTGTTGAATATGATTTTTTAAAAAGAAGAAAAAACACTAATTCAGAATTAAAAAAAAAAAATTTAAAAATAAAAATAAAATAAAAAAACAATTTCAGAATTAAAAAAAAAAAACAATTTCAGATCAATGATTATTTTAATTGTTTTTTTAAATATTCATTTCACCAATAATTCCCCTTAAAGTGCATAAATAAATAACACTTCTTAATATATATTCTAATCCCCCCCCCACCCCAAAAAAAATATGTTTCCTTTAAAAGATCACAAGTATCATATTTAATATTCATGCAAATATCTACCAAACATAAACAAAGGAGGTAAACAAAAACAAAAAAACAACGTGACCTTTTTCGCTTCCTAAAACAAAAACAGTGAAATAAACATGATGACAATGTGGTTTTATGATGAAGTTGTTGATATTTATTAAGAGTATACTTTTTCAAATTTTAATTAAGTACATGAATTCTCTTAACCAACCCTCCATACTATACCATTGTAAATAATACTTTCTTCTTTTTTTTTCAATAGACTTCTACTTAACAATAAGGAAGTTGGTAAATAACAACTACGGAGCAATTACGCAAATAAAATGAATGTATTTCGTACAAAATAAATCTAATTTTGTATAATTTAATTGCAGTTTAACAAAACATTAAAAAAAAAAAAAAACATCGACACAAAGAATCTTTACCTCTAACCTTAAACAACAAACAAACAACTTGTTTTTGAATTATTAATCTAAAATTACTTGACGAAAGCCTTAACTACAGTACGTTTTAAATATTCAGATAGTTTTTTAGTTGAAACTCCTTTCCTTTCTTTATATTCTGATGATAAACAAGGACAGACTTGCTAAAATGGGGCCATGATCCTTTAAAAGTGTATATAGTACTTTTAACCATAAAAAACATAATTACTTTATATTAGAGCGTAGTTAGTTACTAAGTAACACCTTCAAAGATAAAATGTTGAAGTCAGGGTTATAGACAAAGAGAAAAGATAACTGCATTGCTGTTGCTTTTTCTTAACTTCGTAGAGGAAAAATATTAAGAAATTTTACTCTGGTCACAAATGAAAAAATTATACTAATAAGCCCATCTTATTCTAAATAAAGTTTCCGCTTTCATGAAACTAAGTTTGTTTTCAAAAGCTAAAAACTTATTATTTCTTTCTTTTTATTTTCCATCGTAAAAAAAATCATACTTGTTCTCTAATGAACATTTTTTGTTGTTGTTGTTGGTTGTTGTTGGGGAATAAAGATAAATAAATTCAATACTAAAGTTAAATAGATGCATCTTCTTTTCTTAAGTCTTTAATAAAAAAGAACACCTAAATTTTCAAAGAAAATTTCAAATGCTTTTTAATCTACATTCACGATAAAATGAAAGAAAAAAAGATAAAATATTTCTAGGAACTTCTATTCCTCTTATCAGTATTGCAAACAAACTATTGTCCAACAAAACACCTAACTGATATTAAAAACAAAAAAACTTGTTTTGTTTTCGTTTTTATTTTTACATAAGCCAAAATTAAACAGTAAACAGAAACCATTTTTAGTGCTGAGTCACAATAAGGTAGAGACATTTATAAGAAATCAAATAAAATAAATATGACTCAATCTTAAAATAAAGGAAAATAAATAGGCAAAGTAAGTAGGTTGATTAAAGAAAAATAGTTTACTATGAGTCTGTGTGTGTAAATGTTATTAATTTATCACAGAGGAAAATGTATGTCTGTTCCTAAAATCTAACTAAAATAGTAAATATAGCTTTGATTTATAAGTTTAATTGATTCAAAAGTGTAAGTGAATATGTAAACAAAAATATTGATGATCGTGCTGATGATTGTTTAAACAATACATCGAAATATCACTTCGATCGTACCATTTATTTTCGAATCTAGTAGTTAAATAGTAAAAACATTCAGAATAGCATATTTAAATCATCGAAAGTCTATTGTTTGTTTAGGTGACGGTGATGATTGTTGTTATTGTTGTTTTTGTTTTTTGTTAATTTAAAGTTGTTTCAATTTCCTATCGATTTTTTTTTCGTACATAGGTCGACAGATTTTTGCACGTATGTTTATGATTACCTCTTCATACTAATACGAATATGAAATGTTTTCATCGATTATTTTCTTTTATTCTTTTTAATTTTTACAATACTCATTACTTTCTACTTTTAAGAAGGTAAACAAAGAAAAAGATAAAAGGTCTTTTTAGTTTACAGTTTATCTTTACCATTGTGTACGTACACAATCAACCAGAGAGAAAAAAATAACATAATCAAAAAATAATCATTCGGGGTCAGACTGTGAGAATAAATGAAAAAAAGACAGGGATATAAAAGGGGTGCATTTTAAAAAGGAAAACCCAGTATAAGTAATAATAATAATAATTTTAACTTATTCTTCATACCTCATCGTCGAGACTAAGGTTTTCTATCGTTCCTCTGCCATTGAAGATGTCGACACTGAGTTGCTCCAGTGAAACGTTGTCCTTTAATAATTCCCCAAGATAATGATGAAGAAGATATCGGCAAGCTTTTAGCTTTGTTTTCTCAGAAAGAAAATCTGAAAACCAGTTGGTGGACATGTTGATGATCAAAATGAAAATGGAAGCTGAAAAGGGGATACTAAATAAAAAATTTAAAAAAGCAATTTAAAAGCAAAGTACTACTAGAGAACTAAAAAAAAAAGAAAGTAATCCCGTTTTTGTTGCTGTAGAATTTTTTTGGTAAATACCGTGTGTTTACGTGTATTGTGTGGGGTTATGTAAGTGTATTCATTTAAGTATATGGGTTAGTTGTTATAGAGAAGTGGTGATATTATTGTTGTTGATAATGTTAGCATCATCATCCTCTTTCGGGTCAGCCATCAAGTGTTACATTTCTATCCAAAACATCACTTGTGTATGATGACAACTGATTGAAGAGTTCTAACCAAGGCCGATAACTTGCAACTTGTTCCTCCCAGCTGGAGTTGTTTTTGTTCTTGCCTTAAAGAAAGCCAACAATGCATTTTTTATTACTTATTTGTTAGTCACAATAACGTTCAATAAATTTATTTATATTTTCTAACCTTCAATAAGTTGATATTTTCTACATAAAATCATAGAAATATTCTCAGAGGGTAACTGAAAATATTTTGCTTTAGCATAAAAAACAAATTAAAGACAATTAAAGGTTTCCTTTAACTTCTAATATTATTTTATTGAAATCATTTCCTTCCCCAAAAAAGTTGTTTTTAAAACTAAATATATTATACTAATAAATTGTAATTTTTAACAACTTGGTTTCCCCTTTTCTACTGTCATATTTCTTAACCACAGATTCTTATCATCATCATCATCATCATCATCATCATCATCATCATCAAAGAATAATAATAATAATAATAATAATAATAATAATAATAATTGATGCCTCAATCTAAGGACTTTGGGAATATAAAAAAAGAAAGATTAATTACAGCAGCCAATAACAGCAGTTGCAACATATGGACAAGCAGAAAAACAAGAAAACAGAAATGGGAAGAAAAACAATTATATAGATACCTCAAAGAACAAATTGGGGAGGTTGTACCTGAAAAGACCTGGACATGGTTAAGAAGAGAAAACCTCAAGAGAGAAAACGAGTCACTAATAATTGCTGCACAAAACAATGCCATAAGAAGAAATTATATCAAACCAAAAATTGATAAGACACAACAGAACAGCAGGGGGTGTGGTGACAGATGAGACAATAAACCATGTATTAAGTGAATGCAGCAAACTAGCACAACAAGAATACAAAGCTAGGCACAACTAGGAATAGTACAAAAAACTAAATTTTGACCATACAACAAAATGGTATATGCATAAACCAGAATTTTTTCTTGAGAATGAAATACATAAAATTCTTTGGGACTTTGAGATAAAGACGGATTGCCTTATCCCATCCAGAAGACCAGACCTAGTATTGATTAACAACAAAAAGAGAGCTTGTCAACAGGTAAATTTTGCAGTTCCAGCAGATCACAGGGTGAAGATGAAAGAAAACAAAAAGATAGACAAATACTTGGACCTTGCTAGAGAATTGAAAAAGCTGTGGAATGTGAAGGTGAAAGTGATACCAATTGTAGTCGGTGCACTTGGAACGGCCCCCATAAGTTTAGAAAAAGACTAGAGGAACTGGAAATCAGAGAAAGAATTAAGACCATCCAGACAACAGCATTGTTGAAATCAGCTAGAATACTCAAAAGATTCCTGGAGACTTGTTACTCAGACTCCAATGAAAGACCATAAGTTAATGCTGGTGTGAAAAACTCATATGATGATATAATAATAATAATAGAACAGATGACTGACTATACATAGATCACCACATTCTTAAGAAAGTTAAAATCTATCCATGATCTAGATAGACTACAGAAAAGCCTATGATGTGATTCTACAAAATTGAATAATTGAATGTCTAAAAATGTACAAAATATGTGACAATGAAGTCATAAACTTCATCACAAAAGCCATGGAAAACTGGAAAGTGGAATTAACAGCAGAAGGACAAACCCTAGCAAAGGTGAAAATCCAAAGAGGCATATTCCAAGAAGACTCCCTTTCAGCACTGCAATGATCACATCACTCAATAAGTCCCGGGCCTAACTAATAAAACAACAATTTATAGGCAAAATTCAACTTTATTCATCAACATAGTCTCTTTCTAGGGTGATACACTGATTCCAACGCTTCTCTAACAATTTGATGCTTTTTTTGTAGAACGATTTGTCTTTGGCCTCAAAATACGCCTCAGTTTCCGATATCACTTCTTCATTGGAGCCAAATCTCTTTCCCTGGAGCATTCTTTTGTGGTTTGCAAACAGCCAGTAGTTGCTGGGGGCCAGATCTGGAGAATAGGGTGGGTGCGGAAGCAATTCGAAGTGCAATTCATGTAGATTTTCCATCATTGCAATCGACTTTTGACACAGTGCATTGTCTTAGTGAAAGAGTACTTTTTCTTCTTTATTTGTGGCCTTTTTTTGCCAATTTCTTCTTTCAAATGCACCAATAATACTATATAATATTCACTATTGATGGTTCTTCTTTTCTCAACGTAATCAATGAACAAAATACTGATCCAAGCTGTGCTACTCATATGCTGAGTTGGCAAGGGCTGGTGTTGAACCTAGAACCTTGGTGTTTCTAGGCAGATGCTCTACCAACTGAGCTAAACTGGCCCTTAAGTAACAATAAAAAAGAATTAAAAAATCTTTTAAGTATAAAGAATTATCATAAACTTAAATTAAAGGAACTCTACATTTTAAATTTTTGATAATGAACTGATATGTCCCAGGAAGGGATATATTTAGTAGAAGTAGCAGAGTAGTGGGGCCATGGTAACAGAGTGGTACAATCAAACAGGTAAATAATAGTACTGGTGCGACATTGTAGTCGTAGGTATTGTACCTCTACATTGCTCTGTATTTATGGCTGACACCAGCCAATCATATTACTATGGGGGGGGGGCCAGGTGTATGAATATTCATTACATCATGAACATTTTACAACCTGTATATAATATGGGTAAGTACTACTAGTTATGTTAATTGATTAAAACAATGACAATGAAATATCAAAAGATTTTAAAATTTAGTTGAGAATTTTATTCATAATTTAAACCAAATGAAATATTTCTGAGCATTTCATATTTTTTTAAACAAATAACACATTTTGCTTTTTGAAATGCTTAAAAATGTATGTCTTTAAAAAAGTCAAACATTGAGAAATATCTGTATGTATAGTATAATTCTACAGAAAAAGGAAAACAGTTATTTCAAAGAGAAAACAATAAGTAGCTCAACTTCAGTCAAGTGGAAGTATCCCATCATGATGTAATGGTTATCAAGTTACTCACAGACCCATTTCTATTGAATAGTGAGTTCAATTCTTACTTAGCCCTGTCGGCTGGTGCTTTAGAAAACATTGACTGCACCTCTGCAGATGGGTAAGACCCTCCCAATGGGGACACCTGTTGGCCGTGGGTGGTGACCTGTGATGCTTAAGGATGGAATCCTGGTGGATGAGCAGTCTATGACATGCAACACTCCACTTAAGCCCTTACTTAGGCTAGACATGCAGTTGGAGAGTACTCTCAGATTAATTGACTGATCACGTCAAGCCCTAGCCCCTATATGATTGTCCTGACCCTATTGCCCTTATGGCAAGCCCCAACCCTTTTTATCATATGTGCTAGAAGATGGTTGCTGAGGGTCTTCATGTCCTGGGAATGACGTTAAACTCTATCTGATGGTGAGGTTCCAGTTCTGGAGGTCTGGGGAATGTAGAGCACTCCTTCATCACCATTGCTCCCAGGTCCACTCTGACTCAGAGTGGTAGTACCTGTTAGTCCCATCTATGGGTTGAATAGTAAAAGGTGTTTATAAAAAAATTGAGTATCCATTAAGAATGAATTTATTTCAAAACTTAATCAGCATTAAATAACCCACCGAGGTTGTTATGCCATAAAACAAAACATTCAAACAATTCTTACTGAATTCCCTATACCTCTGACCTTGAGCTAAAGATTTGTAAGTGACAATTCCAGTTGAGAGGACACAAAATTGATTATTTCAAAAGGACATGTTTTTACAATACACTAACATTACATTATGGTGAAATTGAAATAAGATATACCAGTTATACTTTACCAGTATTTTGGTGCTAGGAAGTAATTTAGTCATTCCTTACTCACCAGACTCCAGGGGAAGTTGTTGTGGCATAGGAGCTAACATGCTGAACTGCGATATCATAGTAACCAAGTTCAAACTCCAGTCACACTATTACCTTCACATTCAGATTAATACCCTTCAGTAAGGTATGAACTGCCTCATGCCATAGCTATGGGTTAAATAGCACCACTAATGTTACTCTACAAAGATAGCTTTAGCATTAAATAACCCACAAAGGTTGATATACCAGTAAACAAAGAAATAAACCAAACCATCACCAGGTTTCAATATTCCAGTATATTGATATACTAACACTGAATAAACAGAAAGGAAAGACAAGATAAACTCATATACACATACAATACATTTAATAGGCACATATTGTCAATAGGCAGTTTAATGGCAGTCACTCTAATGGTGGACGATCGTCATATATGTAGTCTGTTGCCAACTAACTTTTTAACTTTTTTGCTAAAGAGTTCCTTCAACTGAAACAGTCCAAGGGAGATAACTCATAATCTACACATATAACATATATAAAAGTATTGCAATGCTAAAAAAACATGTCCTAACAGATGGAATGTATGCATTGTTGTTATATACCCTACCTATGGACATTAATTGGTATGTCCCAATTCTCATAAATATGGAAGTACTATGCTGACTGAGTAGTCTTATACTACTTGCAGCAGTTTGCCTTTCTTCATGCCGCAGACAAGTATTGTATTTGTTAATGTGATAAAGATACATTTCATTTCCAACCTCCATTATATTTATTTCTCATTTAGTAACGTTTGTTAGATTAAAACAATTGTTCAATAAATAAGCAATGTATAAAAGAAGGTAAAAAAAATGGTGAATGTAAAAATCTTCTTTTTCTTCAATGGTTTTCATAGCGAAGTGAAATAGAGTAGCTCACTAGAGTTGGAAACAAAAGTCTCTATTCTGTTCAACAAACAGAAATGCAAAAGCAAGTTCACTTTGCTCGAAGAGCGGGACAAAAAAACAAAAAGGTCTCATTCATTCGAAGAATGGGAACAAAAAAGAGGTCTTATTCATTGGAAGTATGGGGACAAAAAGAGTGGTCTTATTCATTGGAAGTATGGGGACAAAAAGAGGTCTTATTCAGTGGAAAAATGGGGACAAAAAGAGAGGTCTTATTCAATGAAAGAATGGGGACAAAAAGGGGTCTTATTCAGTGGGAAAATAGGGACAAAAAGAGAGGTCTTATTCATTTGAAGAATGGGGACAAAAAGAGAGGTCTTATTCAGTGGAAAAATGGGGACAAAAAGAGAGGTCTTATTCATTTGAAGAATGGACACAAAAAGAGAGGTCTTATTCATTTAAAGAATGGGGACAAAAAGAGGTCTTATTCAGTGGGAAAATGGGGACAAAAAGAGAGGTCTTATTCATTTGAAGAATGGGGACAAAAAGAGAGGTCTTATTCAATGAAAGAATGGGGACAAAAAGAGAGGTCTTATTCAGTGGAAAAATGGGGACAAAAAGAGAGGTCTTATTCATTTGAAGAATGGGGACAAAAGAGAGGTCTTATTCATTTGAAGAATGAATGGGGACAAAAGAGGTCTTATTCAGTGGGAAAATGGGGACAAAAAGAGAGGTTTTATTCAGAAGAAGAATGGGAACAAAAAGAGAGGTCTCATTCATTTGAAGAATGGGAACAAAAAGAGAGGTCTTATTCTTTCGAAGAATGGGGACAAAAAGAGAGGTCTCATTCATTTGAAGAATGGGGACAGAAACAGAGGTCTCATTCATTCAAAGAATGGGGACAAAAACAGAGGTCTCATTCATTCGAAGAATGGGAACAAAAAGAGAGGTCTCATTCATTCGAAGAATGGGAACAAAAAGAGAAAGAATAAAGTGTCTTAATTTTCATGTGACCAATAGACACATGACACTGATAGCCATGTCTACAATCCAAGGTAAAACAATTTTTTTCACACTACAGTGATTTAATATTCTATTTCACACACAAAATAAATAAATACATAGTTTTCTTCTATTCTTATTTTTGAACAGTTATTCTTTAGCTTACCAGCTTCAATATTTTATTTTTTTTATTGCTTCCAATATCCATTTTGATTTTGCCAAAATCTTGATTTGATACATGTATGTTTTTACCCAACCCCTCCGCAACGAACAAGATGCGACACAAGGTCAATTTTTAAGTGGAGTAAACCTGGTTTGAATTTTAAATTTTCCTTCTCTTAACTAAGGCTAAAGAACCCAGTCTGCTCTTCTATTTACCCGTAGTTGGGAGAACAGATGGATTCATGCCTTTCTCAAGGGCAGTACTGCAAAGAAAAACACAAACAGACTAATATAGGATTTGAACTCTGGTTACAAATTCCAGTTCTTATGACAATAACCATTACACATAGCAAGCCTCCATTAATTTCAGTGTATTATGAATGTAGAGATTTGTGTAGACTGTGTTGCAAGTTGACTCTGTTTCTGAGCATCCAGACTTTAAAGTCCTTTAAATAGCAGGTTGGGCTATTCTGTTCTGTGGCATGGTCAAGTCTATTTCCAGGATTTTTATTAGCTGGTGGTTTTTGAGTGGATATTTTCATCCATATAAACTGAACAGTTTCTGTCAGTTGCTAGACAGTGTATTCAGTTACGCTCTGTCTTTCTTTGTCTGATGACTGGACGCCAGTCACAGCCTTCCCGTGAATGATATTTATTCTACAATGAAAATGTGTCTTTTTGAAAAGAATAAATTTTGAGCCCACATTGCCTGGAGTTGCACTCAATAAGTTTTTATTTCCCTCTTTTTTCTCTCCATATTATGCACCCAGAATAAGATATCTCAAATTTTTGTTGTGACAAGCAATTTTTGAAATATTTCAGCTATAAATGCAACATAATTTTATACAAAGTAGGGATAAAGTTACTAATTAATGACTTTAAGAGTTTTATGGGGTTTAAGTAATCATGGGGTATAATGAATTGTTGGGTATAAGTGGTTTTGGGTGTTTTAAGGTTAAATGTAGGTATCTGAATATTCTTGGTGCGTGTTCCTCAGGTTTTCTTTTAACCCCATCAATTTTTGGTGGTTGCGCTGAAAAGAAGGCATTCAAAGAATGGGAAAGGAAAGAGACAAAGGCAGAAGGTAGTTTTATGACTTAGGCTTTATTGAACGGGGCATAGTCAGCCTGGCCAGGAAATGACTACACTCAGTTGCGGCCTAAGTTCAAATGACCGAGGTATCCTTTTGGGGGTAGGGAGTCGGTCCTTTTTGTCGGACCTGCACAGAGGGTTCTTCCAGTCAAGGCCACATGGGAGTTTGTTGGGGTTTTTTGGGTTTTTTTTATTTTATTTTTATTTTGTTTTTTTTAATCCCCAAAGTTTTCTTGTGCAGAATTCAAGTGGAAGAAATGTGAATATTCTAACAAATCATTTTTTGCAACTCTTCTCTGAATTCAATTTGAATCTACCATATATGTAGAAGGTCAAAATCAAAAGAAATTTACTTCTGGCCTTACATTCAAGAGCTTGATGGAGGTGTATGGTGTAATGGTTAGAGTCATAGGAAATGGACTCGTCGACCCGAGTTCAAATCCTAGACAAAGCTATCTACATTTCACATGGCACTAATACCCTTGGAAAAGGTACGCATCCACCTGCTCTTCCTCCAGCTATGGGTAAATAGCAGGGCAGACTGGGCTCTTTAACCTTGGGGAGGTAAACAGCCTAAGAGAAGGAAAACTCTGAATTCAAACCTATTAAACTCTGCTTAAAAAATTGACCTTGTGTCACATCATGCGAAGGGGTTGCTAAATATGGACATTCAAGAGCTTGGCTTCACAGGGGTCATTCTGCACCTGGTCTTTCATCTAAAAGGGCAAAGGTCAGGTTCATTACAAATTCTTTCCCTCAAACTGCTATGCCTACATCAAATTTCATCAGGATTTGTTTTTTGGTTTTTTTTTCACTAACTCAAAACTTGATTTTATTGACTTTTGAATAAACTCTCATCAAATATGTTGACCTGACTAATGCCTAAATAGACTCTAACTAAACAGTATAAAACCTCTTAAAGGGACAATAAAAATATTCATTCATTATTCTTTTAACTATTTACTACTTTTGCCCCCCCCCTCACACACTTTTGAGATCTTAGAAATTCTATATTGGTAACAACTCTTAACCCAAACATAAATTGGCAATCACCACTCCTATTAATACTCCACTAAAAA
This sequence comes from Doryteuthis pealeii, assembly GCA_023376005.1. NCBI lineage: Eukaryota > Metazoa > Mollusca > Cephalopoda > Myopsida > Loliginidae > Doryteuthis > Doryteuthis pealeii. Next base: position 45,581,982 of record CM042153.1, read on the forward strand.
ATACTTGACACAAGTGGAAAGTGTTTCTTGAATGAAGATTGAAAGATTAGGCAAAATAAGGGAGGTGCATGGTGAAATGGTTAGAGTCATAGGAAATAGACTCGTCGACCCCAGGTTAAATCCTGGATGAAGCCACAGTTCACATAGCGCTAATACCCTTGAGAAAGGTATGAATCCAACTATTCTCCCTCCAGCTATGGGTAAATAGTAGGGCAGACTGGGCTCTTTAACCTTGGTTAGGCAACCAGTCTAGAAGGAAAACTCTGAATTCAAATCTCTTAAATCTCCACTTGAGACTGAGACTATTCTAGTAGTGACTACTAGAATAAGCTCAGTCCTATTTAGTGATCTATTTCAATTTAAGAAAAAAAAAAAGATTACAATGACACATAGCCATCAAAAAGGAGAAGGGCTCAAATATAAATATTTGTTTTAATGATTTTCTTGGAGAATTGGATTTAATTGTAACATTTTATTAAAAAATATCCTCATCTTCTATTAATAATGGAGATTAGGTCTCTATTTGTCTGTAACTGAAACTACATCACTGCTTACATCACAATTACCAAAATCATCATAACATACACTCAAAATTTGTGCATACAACATTAGACGATCCTCATTGTTTTTTTAAAACAAGTTTTAATGGACCATATGACCTTTAGGTACCCCTTTTTGATCTCGATTAAGAAAGGACATGTTTTTCATTTACACCATCAATATCCGGTTGTTTTAACAGACGATTTTTAGATTTAAAAAAAAATTTATAAAACTAACCCCTTATTGTAAACCCTTGTTAGTTCAGTAACTTCTTCCTTATTTTTCCCCAAGTTATTTGTCTTATATTTAGCGATTAAGACAATACTATATCAGACATTCTTGCTACATTTTAAGGACAATTCAGCAGGGACCCTTTGCATACCTTGACACCCTTTGCCATTGCTGTTGATACTTAAACTAAGCCATGCTATGTTACTGGCTATTCATCCCTGCCTCTTTGCTTAACTTAGACACTCCATGCCATTGTTTTTATCTGTTAGCACTTTAAGACAGTTGATTTGCTGTATTGTCTCCTTTTCGTTGTCACTATCAATTGTATTTCTATGTTTCAGCTTTTTACACCTTCATATAGCGAATAAACCTGTCTTGTACCCACAGTATTTTGTCAGAGTCTTTATTGTTCGAGGGAGTTTACCTACATACAACAAAACATAGCGGCAACACCTAAAGAAGGATAGAGCTGTGTAATGCTAGTATTGGTCCTCGGTGAGTGGGGACTTGACTAAATATGCTCCCTACCAGCAAGCAACCCAATTGTCTAGATCACTAACCATTATACCACATGAGGCACCCTTCTTTCAGAACTAAAATCTATAAAAAAAAAGAAAATATATATATTCTAATTAATCATTTTTTTCACTATACATAGACTTATCTGGATCCACTTTGCCAATAAGACAGAAGAGTAATTTCTTTGAAGAATTTATAAATTCTATTTGCATTATTTAGATTTTTCAGACTGTTGTCCTCATCTCTATTGTTATATACACAACGTCAAGTGGAGATGCATGGTGTAATGGTTAAAATCGTAGAAAATGGACTCATCAACCAGAGTTCAAATCCTGGATGAAGCTATTTGCATTTCACATCGGGCTAATACCCTTGGTTTTACTAAAGCTTAAAAAAAAAAAAATTATTCTAATCAATTTTTTTGTCTGTTTTTCTAACCATTTTTTCTTTGTCATTTTTAGTATTTAATAAACCTGTTAATATTTCTTATGAACAAGAAAAGACAAAATTAATCAAAATAGTTTTATTGTTTTGTAATAGATTATTTTCAATATTTTCTAGTCCACTCATGAAACTATTCATTCTCACTGTAATCCTGGAACATATACAAAAAATGACAAGACAGACTAATGGCTGTGCTTACTTAACCTATCAACTTCCACATTTGGCACAACATTTTGCACTCTGTGACTTTGCTTAAACAAAATAAAAAATAAAAATAAAAAATAGGTCATTTAATTTTTACTGCTGTTTTTAAACTGAAAGCATCATTTGGTCCCTTACATTTATACGTATACATATTTAATACAAGGGTCATTCAACAAATAAGGTGAATTTTGCCTAAGCAGTTGGCAATAGGAAGCACTGTTTTCAGTTGCACCTTTTTCAAGGAAATCAAGAGTGATCAGTCCTTTCATGTCTCAGAAGACAATTGCTATGACCTTCTTTACTAAACGCTGCACCCAGAACTTTTTCTTTACCAGAGAGTCAGTGAGTTTCCACTCCATGGACTGTCTTTTCAACTCAGGCTTGTAGTGGAAAACCTATATTTAGCCCATTTGTAAACATTTTTGACTAAACCCTGCATCTATGTACACATCACACATTCTTCTGTAAATTTCACATGGTTTGCACTTCTCAATTACCAAAGATTTGATGACAGACCTCTGTTCAAGCCTGATGCACTCTGTTTGATTTGTGGCCATTTTGAATAGCCTCAAAAGAAGATTGAAATAATTTTTGCTAGAAACCAATTTTTAAACAATGCAGAGTTTATATCTATGGAAAAAAATTCTGAAAAAAATTATTATTTTGCTTTTCAAAAAAAAATCCCCTTATTGAATAACCTTTGTATTTTTGAAAAAGTTATTTTTTGGAATGAAAATTAATGCAAAGGTTATTTAAAGAGAAAGCATAAATTTTATTAAAGAGTATATAAATATTTTTACTTTTAAATACTGTGATCTTCCATAGACTAAAAGAAATGGCAGTTATATGAACATATTAACAAATAGATAAATAAATAAATAAATAAATAAACAAAAGTTTTGAACATGAATAAATGCAGTAAAGAAGTATTTTCTACACAATTGTTAAAAACTTCTAAATATATAATACTAATAATGAATATATAATAATAATTATAAAATAATAAACTTGAAGTGATAAATATAAAATGATAAATATATAATATTAGATATAAAATAATATATATATATGATAATGATTATATAATAATAAATATATATTAATAGATATAAAATATTAGATATATAATAATGAATATATAATAATAAATATCAAATATATCATAATAACAGATATATGATAAATATACAATAATAAGTATAAAATGATAGATATACAATAATGAATATAAAAAATATCATATAAAAATATATAGTAATAGATATATGATAATAAATATATAATAATAAATATTTAATTATTACTATGAAATAAAGTAATTCCTTTCTTAGTTCGGTCAATAAATTTCCAGCACCTCTGACAAGTCATCATCATCATCAGGTCATGCTGACAACATACCCATGACTCTATCTCACCACCCATCCCACTTGGTTATCACCTCTGGCAGATCTTCCATACAGCATCCAGAATCCATTTGTTGGGCCAGTTGGGAGGTTTGGTGGTAGTACACACCTACCCTGCATTAACTCATTCTTTATACTGAATTTACCCATCATTTTCACTTTTAATGCAAAGTATTTTTCTTTAACTATATTCTCAATGTTTTGAATTCTTGTAAGTCCTTTGAATACCACAATGAGACTAAAGGAGACTAATTTTTACTTCAGGATGACATTGAATTATACAGAGGTAGGGCCATTTGATACCTACTTAAACAAATATAATTTGTCACCTTTTAGGAATCTATAGACCAGACAAAGGTTTATTTTAATCTCCCTCCTTATATGTTGATTATTAATGAATCATATGCAATATAACCTTTTGTATCATATTTGACATATTGTCTCATCACTTAGATGTAAGTTTTATATAACTTTCACTGCAAAACAACTTAAATAATCTTTTTTAATACATTTTCCACTGTGCAGAACAATAAGACTTTCACAGTTTATAGATCAATTACAGAAATATTATTTATTTGGTGAGTAAAATAAAATAAAATAAAATAAGAAATAATCTCCAAGTTTCAATCAAATAAGATCCTTCATAGTCTCATAGAAAATAAAATAAAATCACAAGAAAACATAAAAATTTGAAACAGTACAAATTTGGTGAATAGCTTGGTTAGTTGGTTATTTTTATGCCAATGAATGTTAAGTTATTTAACACCAAAGCAAATATATGGTTTCAAGTAACTATTCCTATTTGATAATAATCATTTTTGTACACAATCATATGATTTCAATGACTATGCCATTAACAGAATGAACCAGAAAATAATCAACAAATTTGTGGTATGTTAACCCTTGTTGGGTTATTTAATTCCAAAGTCATTTTTACAAGCAATTATATGGTTTTAAGTAAAAGTAATTAAGTTAACAATTTTCAACTCCCATCCCCTCAGGCAATATTTATTTTACGTCGCCCAGAGGGCGTTTTTTTAATTTTGCTAGTAAGAATAATTCAAATAGATTGGTTGGTTGTAGTTAGGCAAACCAGTCAAAAAGGAAAAACTCCACCCCATAAAAACAGACTTGCTACTGAAACTACTGTACCATCACAGGTGTGACATGGATGTGGTTCTATGCTCCACAAAGAGGATCCAAATATTTATATATATTCTCTCTCTCTCTCTCTCTCTCTCTCTCTCTCTTCCCTCTCTCTCTCTCTCTCTCTTAATTGCAATTTAACATATTTTTCTTACCTCAACTTATATCTTTCATTTCTATCTTCTTCATATGTTTTTCTATGAAATATCAAAAATGCAAAATAATTGACCCGCAAATACACTCTCCATAAAAAAAAAAAAAAAACAGTTTCAAACATTGATATCAGTAAATCAATAGAATACTTCAAACACAGTTTTCTCCTTATAATCATTCAATTCATAAAATTTTATAACATCAACATGCTTGCCTTATTTTTGTGTCCTATCCAAGAGAACATGGGAAGGAGGAATGGATACTACACTCAGATCCCAATCCAAAGAATAACACTTTAGACAGGATGCACAGATACTATATTCTCATCTCAGCAAGACTTACAAACAGATGAACTAAGAAAGATGAAAAAAAAAATCACATAGTTCATTATACATGTAGAATCCATGGAGATGGTGACACATGATGACAGTCCAAGGGAGACAATTCTATCACTAATTCAAAACTGGTTTTAAAAATTACCCACTATTGTCCAAGTTTTTTCATTTTATACATACAATTTAGATCATCATTAACTGTTGTTGAATAATTTTAAATATTAAATTTATTTTTCTCATTTTTTTAAAATTGTTTTAATAAATTGTAAAACTACTGAAAAAATTTAATGAAAATTAACCATCAAGCTTTTTTACAAATACAAAGAGAACATTAATTAGACTATACAGAGTGCATCAGATATTTGAGAATACAAAAATTGGCCTCGTGTCACATCCTGCTCTGCCCATGCTGGAGTGGTTGAATAAATACATATGCTCTAATTTGATATTTGACTATTGTCCCTCTCCAGACGGAAAGAATGGTCAGTTTAGTATGAGAATATGTGTGGTCAAGGATGAAAATTTTAACAAAAAACACTAACACTTTTGTAATACTGATTATAGGGACAGTGCAATTTTTGGCTGCCATACCGAAGCTAAAGAGGTGTTTATTGTGTAATGGTTATCATTGTAGGAAATGTATATGGAGACACCAATTCAAATCCTGAACGAATCTATTTGTATTTCCCAGAGTGCTAATACCCTTGGGAAAGGTATGCATCCAACTATTCTTTCTCCAGCTGTGGGTAAATAGTAGTCTAAACTGGACTTTTTAAGCCTGGTAAGGCAACCGGCGGAGGAGAAGAAAAACTCTGAATTTAAACCTGTTAAACTGCTTTAATAAAATTGACTTTGTGTCACATCCTGCTTGTGCAGAGGGGTTGATAAATACATACCAAGGCTAAAGAGCCCAATCTGCCCTACTATTTTACTTATACTTAAGTTATTATCATAAGAAAGGTGTGCTTAGTCTATAATGGATTCTATTATTGATCTCAATGTCCAACAGTTCAGTTAAAGATGTGAACCACTAGATTGTTTACCTGGGTGATTTGTTTACAATGGTAAAGTCTTGTGTAGGACCAGTGCCACACTTTTTGGGTGAGCTGGTAGAAGAATGATGTACTCATGTGTCATAGATTATCATAACAATACTCTTTAGGTCTTGTATTCAGACTTTTTCCCTTCTCCTAGATAGATTACCTTGCTATGGCTAAAGAGCTCAGTCTGCCCTACTATTTACCTATAGTTTGGTTAGGAAGAACAGATGGATTCATGCCTTTCCCAAATGCATTAGCATGAAGTAAAACACAAACAACCTTGTTTACAATTTGAACTCAGCTTACCAAATCTTTTTTCCACAGCAATAACTGTTACACCACATGCAACACCACAAGATCAGAGTATAGTATCTGCACTCATAGAAATCTAATTGAATATATCTAAAAAGACAAACATTTTAATTCAAAATTTTAGATAGTCATCTGTATATTTATTTCTTGTTTTTCTTATTTTGTTTTTATTTTAAAGGAATTTTTTTTTAATTAAAAATTAGTGAAATAGATTACTAATTAGGACTGAACCTATTCTAGTAGTGACCACACCAAGCAGTGATTTAAGAGGTTTGAATTCAGAATTTTCCTTCTCCTAGACTGGTTGCCTAACCAAGGTTAAAGAGTTCAGTCTGCCCTACTATAGCTATGACACATGAGTACATCATTCTTTTACCATAGCTGGAGTGAGAGTAGTTGGATTCATACCTTTCCAAAGGGTATTAGTGCTATGTGAACTGTAGCTTCATCCAGGATTTGAACTAGGGTCGACGAGTCCATTTCCTACGACTCTAACCATTACACCACAGCCTCTTACTACAAAATATTAAATTTTATTCACTTTGAAGTAATAGCTGTTTTCATCTGCAGGTTTTATATCTTATAGTTTTAAAAATAACTGTAATATTTAATTGAACACAGATACTACACTCTAACCTAAGATAGAATTGCCAGAAAGTGACATGTTGATCCTAAACAGGTTTTTCTTTTTCTTTCTATTTATTTGTGAGGAAATTTTAAATTTTAAATTCACTTTAGAATAATAATTGTTTTCATCTGCATATTTTATATCTCAGAGTTTTAAAAATAAGTATGGCATTTACACGGGCAAAGTGGGGAGTGACAAATTTGATTTTAGGTAGAAATGTCAATACATAAATAACTGTGGAGGCACACGAGGCTAAACAGTTATCACCACAGAAAATGGAATCAGCAATCAGAGTTCAAATCCGAAAAAAGGTTGTTTATATATTAATTTGATTTTTCAGACTGTTGTTCTCATCTTTATAGTGATATATAAAAACACAGCATTTCAATTGTTGTACCCTCTGGCCTTCTTCAGAAGTCCTTTGTCTATCCGAGCATAGCAATGATTTAACTTGGGCAATCATTTTGAATAGATTTTTTTAATATATATATCACAATAAAGATGAGGACAACAGTCCAAAAAATCTAAATAATACATATCAAGCCACATCTCAAAGATTCATACAAATAATATTATTTATGCTTCAATACACCCTAATAAGGGGCCGGTTTAGCTCAGTCGGTAGAGTGTTCGGCTAGGAATCCCAAGGTTCCTGGTGCGGTACTGGCCCTCGCTAACTAAGCGTATGAGTAGCACAGGGATCTGTGTGGTAAAGTGAGGAGCTGATGATAGGTGTGGCGCTCCACCTCAGATGCTAAAATAATCTCCTTGGTCTAGCGCTATTGAAAAGGGGATAGACTCCTTCGCTGTTTGGCTGATACCGACATTAGGCCGCCCCGTTGACTTTACTTACACCCGAATGCATTTGAAAAAGATTCATCTATTCTCTTTCCTGCTATTAGCAAATAGTAGAGCAGCCTGCGCCTTTTAGCCTTGATATATTAACTAATCTAAGAGAAGGAAAAACTAAATTCAAACCAGCTGTACTCCACTTACAAACTGACCTTGTGTCACACCCAGTCTATGTATTTTCTTTCATCTTTTTCATTTTAGTTGCTTTTTATCATAACTTACTCAGATCATTGTGTTGTATACTCTCTTTACTTATATTATTCTTCTGCTCATCTTTGGTATCTTACGTTCTAGCGTCTGGACTTTGTCTTGGGGACTTTGTGTCTGGTCTTCCATTGGGGATTTCTCTTTATCAGAAGCCCTGTGTCATTGGTAGTTTTTAGATAATAACTCAAGACTTTGATTTGCTTTAGATCATATTTTATTCCGAAATCCCCACCAGACTAACTGCGCAGATTGAATCGTCCATGCGCTTAACACAACTTACCACTGTCGTGGTTTAGCTGATACTGATACTAAACTCTCTTTCTAATCTAAACCGGAAGAGGGTCTTCTCCACCGATTCTCATGGTATCCACCAGAAGGATCAGGATGAGGTCAAGCCGTGTCACTCAATCCTTCAAGGCCGCCGGCTGCAACTTATAACAGCCATTTTGGTTTCTACACTACTGTAAATAAGTGTTAGGGTACTAACAATTATGTAACAATCGTTTCTATGACAACAAGAAATGGGACACATCAGAGACAATGATAAAGGATAATCTCCTGGTGTTAGTTGAACTTACATTCTCTTTTGCCTCAGAAAAATCTTGATTATCTATACCAGCTGCCCTACCATTAAGTTACAAGAGTAAATAGGGTTATTTCCTATAACTCCAACCTAAAAAAAAGGGGAACCACTCTGAATGAATTTTATCTGCTAATTAATCTACCCATTATTTTCCCATTTAACTATCCCTAAACCCTAACCCTAACCCTAACCCTAACCCTAAAACCTAACCCAAACCCTATCTTCTTTTTTCTTAGTAGATCAATAAATAAATAAATAATTTATAAAATTCATTCAGAGTGGTTCCCCTTTTTTTAGGTTGAAGTTATAGGAAATAACCATAAATAGTATTGAAAAAGTCTAAATAATGCCTTTAACTTATCCTCTACTTTGTTCCTGATCTTTTAATATCATTTTTGTTGTAATTATTTTCACTCTATGTGAGTTATTCACACCAGTTTTAACTGGCCGTTACTCACTGAAATCTGAGTGACAGCAATTATCTTCAGGTTTCCTAGACTCTTATAAGTTTTCTAACTGATTTTAACAGTGCTGTGGTCTAAATGGTCTCAATTCTTCCTCTGATCTCTAGTTTCCCCTGTCTGTTTTCCAGGCCTTTAGGGACCATTCCAAGGGCATCAACTACAATTGGCATCACCATCATTTATGTTCCACTGATTTTTCAGTTCTCTTGCAAGATCCAAATATTTGTCTATCATTTTGCTTTCTTTTATTATTTGTTTGTTTATTTTTTTATGCTGTTTTTATCACAATTCACATAATCTCTTTTGCCGCAGGAAATCCTGGTCGTCTGTACCAGCTGCCTTAAGTTACAAAAGCAATTGGTATTGCAGAAGTCTATATCACACCTATAACTTATCCTCCTCTATTCTTGATCTGTTAGTACCATGTTCATTCTTATTGTTTTAACACACTGATAGTTTTAATAGCATATTTTATTTATTCTTATGTTTTAGATGAAGCATTTTAAAAAAGAAGTTACTAAAAAGAAAAAGATTTTTAAAATTCTGGTAAAAAACAAAAGAATCAAACTACAATTAAAAAGATGAAAAAAATACTTGTTAAAATTGATAATAATGGTTGATAGCCTTTTTTATTGGCATAAATGTTTATATTTTTAGGTGGATTTGTAGTGAACATGAAGAAGCAATTTAGTTCTTTGGTGATCTAAAGTCTGAAGTCTGATAAAGTAAGTAAAGTCATTGGGGGTGGCCTAAGGTCGGTATCAGCTAGACAGTGAGGGAGTCTATCCCTCTTTTCATAAGTGCTAGACCATCAGCTCCTTACTTTACCACACAGATCCCTGTGCTACTCATACACTGAGTTGGCGAGGACCAGTATCGAATCAGGAACATTGAGGTTCCCAGCCAAACACTCGACAGACTGAATGTTTGTTGTATGATAAAAATGCATGTTTATGTATCTGTAAGAATTGAACATAGTAGTAATTGTTACTTTATGTAAGCTTTTTAAGTTCTCATATGTTAACTGTAGATGTATCATGAGTGGGTAGAGAGTGAGAAAGATTTATCAGCATTTGGTTTTGAAACACTTTTCTACACTGACATAGTGTCACAAATGAACTTTTATTCTGTTCTCTCTTGCATTTATGTCTGGGAGTCAGCTCATCTTGGTTCTAAAATGAAGAAAGAACTGGTGTAATATGATTGGCTCTTTGATTGATTTAGTTGTCATGTGAGCTGTTCTCATCTACATCCATGCATATTGTTTGATCCTGTATAGATATCTAAAAATTAGCTTCAGGTGATACATTTTTTGTTTTGTATGCCCAAAGTTAACAGTCAGTGTGAGATTCAAAACTTGTAACTGACTTTTTGATTTGTTTATTTAATTATGAATTTCTATCTGTAACAAACTTTTTCATTGGTTGCCTCGGACAGTGTATTTCCTCATCTAAAAAATAAAAATAAATAGAATCACCTATTTCTTTTTCAGGTTGACTTTATTTACTTAGAATTATTACAATTGTTGTTTATTGTTTACTTCTATTTCAGTAACCATGAAACCCAACACTTTGTTTTTGAATTGATAAACAACTTTAATCTATACAACAACTTGTGGTAATCACATTCAGTGACTCAGGATTAGAAACAAATTTTCAAAATAAAGTTTGCTTGAAGGGGCCAGGTTAGCTCAGTCGGTAGAGCATTCGGCTAGAAACCACAAGGTTCCTAGTTCGATACCGGTCCCCGCCAACTCAGCGTATGAGTAGCACAGGGATCTGTGCGGTAAAGTAAGGAGCTGATGGTAGGTGTGGCGCTCCACCTCAGATGCTACAACAATCTCCTTGGTCTAGCGCTATTGAAAAGGGGATAGACTCCCTCGCTGATTGGCTGATACCGACATTAGGCCGCCCCGACGACTTTACTTTTTTTTTACTCTTCACTAGTCCCGTAACCTGGCTTGGACGTGGGGTCGCTACTCATGTAGCATGTCTTGGGCAGGAATAGCCAAATAGATCCTATTCTCTCCAGGTTTAAATTCAGAGTTTTCCTTCTCCTAGACTGGTTGCCATACCAAGGCTAAAGAGCCCAGTCTGGCCTACTATTTAACCAGAGCTGGGAGGGAAATAGTTGAATTTGTAGGGAATTTAGCAACTTAATTCCGCATAAAAAGAGATATACCTTTTTATCTCAGGTAAGCGCAGGTACTCATCTTGACATATTCCACATGGGATTCCTTAAACTCAATTAACAAGGCAACACATCAGGACTGCTTTTCATTACACACTTGGTGTGTGTTTTTATTTACAGACTGACAAGGGTTAAAAGGGGCAAGTAACTCACTCTGTACAAAAAATGGGCAGATAACTTCTGACCCGACTATTTTTACAGTCCATTAGTTTTAACAAGCACTAACGAAGGTGAATTTCAACAGAATTCATACCATTCCTAAGGGTATTAGCACTTTTTGAAATGCAAACAGACTCATTCTTGATTTGAACTTGGGTAACCAAGTCCACTCCCTACAACAATAACTATTACCACACAATTGCCTCCAGTGAAATTTACCAGATCATAAACTGTGTTCAAAATACCTGAGGTAAACTGAGGATGAGACATATGAGGTCTTCACACTTTTTTTAATACCATGTCAATGATATTTAGGGGTCATCAAAAGAAATTCTTTGGTAGACAAGGGAGGTAATTCCATAAGCTTTGATTATCTTTGGGCTTTTCTTTTGTTTTTCTTTGTTTTGCAGAACTTGATTATAAAATTAAGATTTAAATAAACCATTAAAAATAATTGTTATTAGTTTTATTTTATCCTTTTAAATAAACATATTTAAGCATAAGACTAAAATTTAGTTGTTATCTAAAATCAAAAATTAAGTGATCTTTATTATAAAATGCGGTGAACATATTTTCATTTAAATTATAGATTTTATTCTTTTTTTTTTTAATATTACATTTTAGTCTCAATACTTTTTGATCACACCCTTATTATATGTTTAGAAATGCATACCACTGCCTTCCTGTCTAACCTCATTTAATTTCTGTCCCCAGTCCAGGTAAAGTGACCAGAGATTTTTCTTACTTTGTTGAGTCAAAAGTTTTGCAATATTTTTATAACATGAGGTACAATACAGGAGTTCCAGTCCTTTCAGTGTGATTTAACTGTAATAGGTTGTGCTTTGTGCTTTGGTTGACATTTGTCTATATTTCAGCATTTGTGGCATTGTTTCTTTCTCTGTTTATTTGGTACTGAGTATTAACTTTATATAGGACTGGTTTAGCTCAGTCGGTAGAGTGTTCAACTAGGAACCAGAAGGTTCCGGGTTCGATACTGGCCCTCGCCATCTCAGCATATGAGTAGCACAGGGATCTGTACAGTAAAAGTAAGGAGATGATGGTAGATGTGGCGCTCCACCTCAGATGCTAAAATAATCTCCTTGGTTTAGCGCTAGTGAAAAGGGGATAGATTTCCTCACTGTCTGGCTGATACCAACTTAAGGCCACCCCAACGACTTACTTTATTAACTTTATGGGAATTTGCAACAATAGTTTTAAATAGATTGAGCCTATCTTTGTAAAAGGGTCCAATTTGGATTTTTATTGCTTGATCATTTTGGCAAAAAAGCAAATATTCCCTTGTTCACTTTTTAGCCTACCCGTAACCACACTTTTCAAAATGTTCAGTCCACTAAAAAAGTGAAGCCTCAATGAGACCCCCACTAAATGTTTTTGTGCCAGATACATCAAAGACAAGCCAGCAATAAATGTTTCTAAAATTTTCTGAAAGGTTTGCATAATTTACTAAAATGATGTCAAAATCCAATAATTTTTATAATTCTAATCAGTTGGTTTTCAGAGGCAACTAATTCTTTTGTAAGTTCGTATGTGAGTTGGTTCACTTCATGTTACTTCATGACCATCTGGGGTGCTGTGAGAGCTGGGGGAATTTTTTTGTTGTCCAAGAATGTTGAAAAGTACAGGGCTACCCACCCCACATTAAAAAGACAATAGCAGGACCTGTAGATATACCACAGTATGATCATTTGATTATTACAGTGCTTGATATGTTTACTAAAGAGCTATTGCTTAATAGTTCAATTGGTAAAAATTATGATAATCTTGATTTAACTCTCTCTCTCTCTCTCTCTCTCTCTCTCTCTCTCTCTCTCTCTCTCTCTCTCTCTCTCTCTTTTTAAAGGAGCATGGTAAAATATCTAAGTTGGGCTGGAAATTTGCCTGATGCTGACTCGCTAAAACATAGCGTAAATTAAGACAGGAGGCAAAATATATTTCGTAATTCACAATTTCAATATTACAAATAAATAAACTACCTGTTTTTTTTTTTTAATTCATTTTAATTTTACATAGGGCATTTAAGTGACACAAAACCATTTGGAATATTTCATTTTTTTAAATTGGGTAAAATAAAATGGGACAAATAAGAAATCTGCGATTAAGCAAGACCAGATAATCTGGAATTACTTATTGAACAATTTGAATGGTCTCACTTTTAACCAGAGAGTGTTGCAGGATGATAACTGATGGAAGATTTAGGAACAAGTGTATTAATATTAAAAAGACATTGTTTGTATGGGGAAGTGATTAAATCCTAATTCTCATCAGTTAGTCTTAGTTTAAGATTTTCTTTAGTTTCTTAGTGTTCAAAAGGAGTGTTAGGGTTATGGTGTTATGACTTAACGTTACAAAATAAATGAATTCAGGTTTCTTGTGAAAAATAATGCAGCGTATTCATTTTAGTTTCAATATTGATAATCTAAAGTTTAATGTCAAATTTAAAAACAGAATTATTTGCCCTGAAAATGTACAATTTATTTGCCTCTGTAAAGGCTCCAGACCTCCCCCATTGATACTCTGCCTTGTATGACTCAACTATCAACCATTGTGGGTACCTTTCTCAGCTTGAATAATTCGGTTATGTGGTATATGCACCACAAATTATCATGTACCAAAATATTGCAAAACTTTTGATTCACCCTAGTATTTTGAGTCTTGTTAGTCTATTTAATTTCTTTGTCCATTTTCTATTTGTATTTGGAAATTCATGCTGTGTCCAGACATATTCTAGGTGGTATCTCTTGCACTTGGCACTCTGTGTGTCTGTCTGCATTACTGCTACCTCAGGCCAGCACTAGTTATCATATTATTCTGTTATATGATAATTTGATCATGTTGAGGAAAGAAAAGTTACTTATCAGTTGCTTATAAAATGTATTCATTGTCATGTTTGATAATGATGGATTTGTTTTTTTGTTTTTTATTTATTTATTGGACAGAGTACTTAGATACATTTAAAAATAGTGTTGATAAAATGAGCCAAACTAATATAATAGGCCAAATAGTGTGAAGCGAAATTTAGAAGACAAAGATAAAATTGGAAATTTAATGATTGTGAACGGATTTAAGTTGGAATTATTCATCTACATAATAATCAGAGAATCCTTAATTGGCATAAAAAAAAGGTTCCCTTATCTTGGTCTATGCGTCATTTAGTTTATCATTTTCTTCTAATGTTTCAACCTATTGAACCAGGATTCATTTGGTTATATAAACAGAAAATGATTTTATTCATTAAAATCTATAAACCAGATATTTCAGGTTGACTACTATTTTTACTATACACTATGAACAACAATCTTTTGGAACAACAATCCTTCTGATTTGAATTTAAATTATTTTCTGCTTCACACTCGATGAGTCTGGATTAAAAATATGCTCTGATGATGATTTTTTATAATCGAAATATTGTTCAATATTAGCTATGAAAATGATATAAAATATATTCATTTTAACAATATTGTGTGTTTTCATACTCTTTTATCTATATATATACACTATGAGTAGAGTTGCCATATTGCAGTATATATTGGATTGATTTATTGATAGATTTTAATAGCATGTCAATCCATCTAGGGTTATTTTATGCCTTGAGGTTAGGGAATCACATTCATATTAACATTTTTGTGTAGTTTTTAAGAGCTTTTTTGCACATTATCCAATCAAATACAAATCATTTTTAAATAGATCTATTTCCCCTATAGATAGGTTAGTTTTTTTTTTTTAGTTTTTTTTTAGAGTATGTCAACCCTTATTGGGTTATTTTATACCAAAGACATTTTTATTTTATTCTCTCATTTTTTAAACACATTTTCTATCTATTTAACCCATAGATGGGACCCTAACAGGTACTACTACTCCAGGTCTGAGTGGAATTGGGAGTAATGGCAATGAATTGGAACCTCACCACTAGATGCAGTTTAGACTCTCAGCCAGCACTTTCTAGCACATATATGATAAAAAGGGTTGGGGGTTTGCCATAAGAGCTATAGGATCAGGATAATCATATAGGTGCTAGGGCTTCATGTGACCAACCAATTAATCGGAGGGGCCCTCTCAAACCGCCCGTCTAGTGTTGCATGTCATGATCTGCTCAGCCACCAGGATTCCGTCTTTAAGCATCACAGGTCACCACCTATAGCCAACATGTGGCCCCATTGAGGGTTCTTACCCTCTGCAAAGGTACAGTCAGCGAATTTTACAGCCCCAGCTGACAGGGAAACCTATAGATGAAACCATAACAGGTACTACTACTCTGGATCAGAGTGGACCTGAGAGTAATGCCAATGAAGGGGTACTCCATACTTCCCAGATCTTCAGAACTGGAATCTGGCCAACAGATGCAGTTTAGTATCATATCCAGGACACTGTATCTTATTTGATGATTTTCTTCCCTGTCTCACCATATAGGTATTATAGGGATGCCCAATCTTTAATACTTATATCCTGAGTGCCAATCTTCAAGCATCTTTGATTACTGTGAGTAATTTCAAACATGCTACTCAAATCTTTAAAGTATTTTGAGAAAAAAATTTTTTTATTAGAAGGTGAAAATTTTATAGTTTTTTCTGCAATACTAGTGTGCAATATCATACAGTACTAAAAATTAAAAACAATCAGTTATTGAAATGTTTGGAAAATAATGGCCGAATTTATGTTAAAATATATAATAAAATTCAGTCATTATTTTTCAAAAAAATTAATATTACTTATCAACATTGGTTTGACTACAAGTGAGTATTTTAGAGGAATTATGGTTGGATATATATATTTACCAACCCCTCCGCATGAGCAGGATGTGACACAAGGTCAATTTCTTAAGTGGAGTTTAACAGGTTTGAATTCAGAGTTTTCCTTCTCCTTGACCGGTTGCCTAACCAAGGTTAAAGAGCCCAATCTGCCCTACTATTTACCCATAGCTGGAGGGAGAGTAGAATTCATACCTTTCCCAAGGGTATTAGCGCTAAGTGAAATGCAATTACCACGTCCAGGATTTGAACTCGTGTTGATGAGTCCATTTCCTATGACTTTAACCATTACACCACGCGTTTCCTACTTATGGTTGGATATAAGTAGTTCCTTCCCAATAATAGATATTAAAAAAAATTAACGACTCAACATATTTTATTGTTGGAGTAAACTAAAGAGAAAAGAAAATACATAAAGAAATGAGATAAAAAAAGAATGTAGATCTATTTGGTTTGGTTTCTTTGTTTAATGGCATATCGACCACCAGGGGGTATTTAATACCAAATACATCCTTGTAGAAGAACAGTAATTTTACTATTTAACCTATAGCTTGGGGGATGAGAGGGTTCATACCTTTCCCAAGGATATTAGTCCAAAAGTGAACGTAATAGTGTGAATGGAGTTTGAACAAGCTTACTACAATGTTGCAGTCTAGCATGTTAGTCACTACACCATTTTCTCGTGAAGATCTGTATGTAGAAGAGTTTTTCATTGTATGTAAATGTGAGTGAAGTTTGTAAGAGGTATGAAAGTTTGTTAGAGACTGTAACGATTAATAAAATGGCGGTTGCCGATTGTTTGAAAAAGGGGGGAGTAAGAATTCCAAAAATGCAATAACGGAACTAACAGACGCTGAATTCAAAATCGAGCGCCAAAAAGAAGAAGCGGGAATTCTAAGAAGAAGGAGGAGAATTCAATATAGTTTTGAGGATGACAAGCAAGTAGTCGTCACGCAAACATGTCAGCTCCATTATTTGAAAATGAAAGAAGACAAAATATGAACTGTTAAAACAAGAACAAAATGAAAAGGACTTTGCCCGGTATGCTGTTCTACATTTTTGTAACTTTATTTAATACAGGTTGTTTATTTAAATACGACTTTGTTATTGCTCCATTGTGTTGAATCATGTTTGAAGCTAGTAAGATGTGTACAACATATATATAAAATATATATATAACACACGACTTACTACAAGACTTACAGATGTGAAAAGAAGAGTTCCTTTATTTGTTGGTTGTGTGAAATTATTAAACATAACTGTATGTATGAAAATAACTTAAGGCATTTAGTACTGTATACTATTGTGTAGGGTCATGTTCAATGTGTCCCAGGTATGCTGGCAATGAATGTCCCCCAAAGGGGAATGAGGTCTTCACTTTTTGGCCATTCTGCAAGTAAAGGAATGAGATAGTCAAGACGTTTTCTTTTATCCTAGGCTTAGTTGCTTTAGAAACACCATCTAGTGGTTATTAGCATAGATTATTTGGCAGACAAGGGAGATAATCCTGCATTATCCATAGTATGTATTTACCCAACCCGTCCACATGAACAGGATGTGACACAAAGTAAAGTTTTTTTAAGCAGAATTTAACAGGTTTAAATTCAATTTCTCTGAATGTTGTAGGCTCCCAATTACAACATGAAGGCTCCTGAGTTCGACAAGAAGGTTGCCAAGTTCAAAGAAAAGGTTCCTGAGTTCAAGAAGGTTCCCGAGTCTGACAAGAAATACCTAAAGAAAGCCGGAGGGCACATTAGCCAAACATTAAAGATGAGGACAATAGTCTGAATAATCCAAATAATACGTTTAAATTAAGTTTCCTTCTCCTAGACTGGTTGCCACACCAAGGTTAAAGAACCCGGTCTACCCTACTATTTATCCATAGTATCCATTGTATGAGCATGTCAAGAACAGAAAATTTTCTGGGGATGCCTCAGTTTCTTCTGATTAATATTTTATAAAAATAATCAGCCTCTCATGCAAAACAGTCTGTTTGAGTTTCTTATAATAATAATATCTTTTTCAGCCAGATATATTTGGTCTGAGACCTGTCAGCTGTTGCTTATATTTAAGATATTCATCTTATTTCCACTGAATATTTATATTCTTTCCACAGCTCATCCAACCTTGCCTTAAAAGAGTTCACAGATGGGACATTCTTGCAAACTTCCTATATTTATCTATTCTTTTTTTATTTATTAAAACAACACTACTATCAGTAACTGTCTTCCTTCACTTTCATTAGTGATATTTTATCCAAACATTTTTTTTTATTCTCTTCTACTTCCTCTCTTTTTTATCCTTTCCTTTTTCTTATTCCTCCTTCATTTCTGGATTTTAGGCAAAAAAAATTATCAGACAACAAAAATGGATTCAGAAAAAATAGAAACTCTACCATTATTCATTTTTTGACAAGTATTCCTTTCATATCAATTTTATGTTGTTTATCATTACAAATATTCAAACCTACAGCTGTTTAGATTGGACAATATTATGTGGAAACATTTGTGGATTGTAGCTGAAAACTTGCTCTATCCAAAAATGTCATTGTGCTTCTGTTGTAGTTTCTTTTGAAATAAATAGGACAAATCTACTTTTTTTAAAACATACAACAAGATCAATTGGATAAATTAAACAAATAAATGAATCTATCAAAAATGATATTTCACTCATTCATAACATGATGGTAAATAATATTTTTCATAAAACTAATTCCTCTTTATCTATTCATCCTTGTCAACAGGACTTAGAATATACCAAATGTATCTCCTACTAAAAAAAGGGGTTGTCCTGGGTATAGCACTAAACTGGATCATGTGGTGAGGATACAGTTCTAGAGATCTGAGGAATGTGGATTATGTTTTTGTTGCCATTACTCCCATGACCACTCTAACCCAGAATTGTCTATGAAAATTATCATTATTATTATTAGATAGGAATACTTGAAACCATATAATTGTGGGCAAACAAATTATTTTTTATCAAATAGGAATACTTACTTAAAACCCTATAATTGTATTTAAATTATTAGTATTAGATAGGAATATTTGATATGATAGGATGAGTGCAAACAAATTCTTTATTAAATAGGAATAGTTCCTTGAAACCCTATAATTGTGTTTAAATTATTAATATTAAATAGGAATACTTGAAACCCTATAACTGTGTGAAAATATTTATATTATATAAAAAGTTATGATGATAATCAAACTTATTATTATAATTCAAATGAATCAATTACAGGATTAAATAACCCATAAGGTGTTGATATGCTGTTAAACAAATAAATCAAATCAAACTATAATACAAAAGTGCATTTGTAATTAAAATACAGCCATCAATTTAATTTCATAAAGAATGGATTAGAAATTTAATGATGTCTTCCAGCAACAGGAAGTTTCACAAGTTCACAAAATAAATAACATAAACAAGATCTAAGTCAAAGAAATAAACCAAATCAATCCATATTTTTTTTATAATTCTGGCTTTTTGTTTTATTGTCAGATGCATAAATTTTACTTGATATGTTAAAAAAATGAGAGCTCATTTTTTTTATTTATTATTGTCTATGATATATACTGTTCTTACTGTCATAGAAATTATGACCCATGTGAGTTGCAATAAAAAAAACATGTAAAATTAAAAGATTAAAGAAAATTCCAGTCAAAATTAACAACAATAATGATTAATAAATATTAATTTTCCAATATAATCTTTTTCTGCCAACTTAATTCAGTTGTGAATTGGAATCATATAGATGAAATATTATACATATTTACCCAACCCATTCAGCATGCAACATAAGGTCAATTTCTTAAGCCGAGTTTAATAGGTTTGAATTCAGAGTTTTCCTTCTCCTAAATCAGTTGCCATACGAAGGCAACCAGAGTCAAGTCTGCCCTACTATTTACCCATAATTGGAGGGAGTATAGTTGGAGTCATACCTTTCCCAAGGGTATTAGCGCTATAGGATAATGTAAATAGCCCCATCGAGGATTTGATCAGTGTTCACTGTGTCCATTTCCTACAACGATAACCATTACACATTATACAATGAAAATTTCAGATCAAAATTCATGTTCTCTACTTTCTTGATTTTTCTGAAATTTATAGACAATCAACTGAAGCATTCATGAGAGAAATATTTGGATTTTATCCAAATATATGATATTGTCTATTTACAGGAGTAAGATTTTTTTCTTATCTTTTTTCTCTTCTTTTTTTGGGTGTGTCTAAAATAAAGTACTTCTTAATATAGACTATGATCATTCTTGTTGCCAAATAACATACAGTGTACAACAAAAGCTTAATACACTGATTATTTTTGATTACAGACTTTTTTGCAAAATATTTGTATCAAAGCCTTGAAGTCAATAGAAGTGCATAATTTGTTGAAGAACAACAAAAAAGAAATAAAAAAAACTCTTTCTTTGCGTATTGATTAGGATTGGGCAGAAAATATACTGATGGAAAACAAAATAGTGATGTTGTAAGCCTGCAAATGAATATATATATAAATACAGAGATGCTGATAGGTACATGTCCTGCATCCCTGATGCACAAAATTCAATAAGGATGCAGTAAAATCATATCCATGCGTTCCAGTGTTTTTCTTTTTTCTTCCCTTACCATTTCAAGCCAACTTTAAATACCTTTCAATAGTTTCTTAAAAACGAATTACACAGGATAGGTTACAAGGTAGAAGTTAGATGGCTTTAGTTGTTTCCCCAGATCATAAATAAAAAACCTACAATTTATTAAGAAACTTTAGTTGAGACCCATAAGTTTTCCCGGGGACTCATTCAAAGCAAATATGTACATCCCAGGATGCACTAAATCAAAAAGCTATCAGCATCACTGTAAATATATGATAATCATCATCAAAGCATACTGCAACACAGATTTCTTTGGCTCTCTTTCAGCCATTTTTCTTGGCAAGTCCTCTAGACAGCATCTAGTGTCTGTACAAAGCTCATAAATGTAAATTTTTGCTGTTCTGCCAACACTGGTCTGTCCATGTGTAGGAGAACATCATTTATGAATTCATCTTTATTTTTCCAGCAGTCCCCAGCATGCCTTGCTAATCTTTGCAGAAATAAAACAAATTACATACATATACTTACATACATGTTTGTATCAGGATATAAAATAAGAAAAATTAAACACTACACTGCATAATAACATCTCTCAGTTATATAAAGTAAAGTAAAGTAGGCTGAGTGGCCTATTGTTGGTATAAGCTGACAGTGAAGGAGTCTATCCCATTTTCACTAGTGCTAGACTAGGGAGATTGTTTTTGCATCTGAGATGGAGCACCACACCTACCATCAGCTCCCTACTTTGCCACACAGATCCAAACTGTGTTACTAAAGTCATAAAACTTTTTTTTTTAGTGCTTGAAATAGGGTTTAAGTAGTGTTGCTTCATTAATACATAAAAGAAGGATGATCCTTAAACATTTTTTTTTGAATGCTTATTCATAAACATGCAAACCTGTATAAGCACGATAGAATAATTGGAACATCTAAGCTATCTGGGTCTCGTCAGAAAATTTTTGAAAATATTTCTTTTTCTTTATTTACAAATGTTAACTTTGAAATGGTGAAACTTGGATCCTAATAGTTTTCTCCCATTCCTACTATTATGAATTTTCCGTCTCCTCCTCATCTTAGGGAATAATAAACATAAAGACAAATGAAAGATAACTGGTATACATGAATGTTAAAAAATCAGAGATTGTTTTGACATTGTATTTATCATATTTGTATATATTATTTAAGGGACGGTTTAGCTCAGTCGGTAGAGCATCCGACTTGGAACCACTAGTTTCCAGGTTTGATACTGGCTTTCGCCAATTTACCATATGAGTAGCACAGGGAGCTGTGCGGTCAAGTGAGGAGCTGATGGTAACTGTGCCGTCCACCTCAGATGCCAAAACAATCTCCTTGGTCTAGTGTTTCTGAAAAGAGGATAGACTCCCTTTGTGTCTGGCTGATACCAACTTTAGGTCACCCCGACGACTATTTATATTATAAACAGGACTCCCCTTCTAAAATCAGATAAAATCCATATTTTTCAAAACTGATAAATTGCTTGATTACTTATACTTCATAACAATTATTGGGGTCGACTTGAATGAGTCTTGCTGTATACTGAGAAAAAGGTTGATTGAATGAGGGGGGTATGGGGGATAGGTGCCTGTTGGGGTGTGTAGTGTTAACAGGTTTGAATTCAGAGCTTTCCTTCTCCTAGATCAGTTGTCATACCAAGATTAAAGATCCAAGTCTGCTCTACTATTGACCCATAGTTGGAGAGAGTATAGTTGGATTCATACCTTTCCCAAGGGTATTAACGCTATGTAAATACATGTAAGTCAAATAATTACTAGAGACACAAAAATCTACAAGTCCAAATCAATTCCAATTGTTGTAACCTTTGGTGCAAATCATGTCGCATCATTAAATGCATAGAAGAAGAAAGGTATTATAATGTGACAGGATATTTGTAACAAAAATGGTGACATGTACTGGAGATAAGTCACATCTGGTAACATTACAGGTCATTAGCAATTTAAGTAACAGAAATGAATGGATAAAACTACTTCACACTTTATTCATTTATTTCTACTACAAGTAAAGGTTAACTTTAAAGTATTTAATGTCACACTTTTCTTCACTTTTTGTTTTTTAATGAATGAAAACAATGAGGTCTGTTCAAAAAGTATCAAGACTGATGCTGTATTTACCAAGACAGAAACAATGAATGAAATGTTAATTTTCCTCAAAATAGTCCCCTTGGCATTGAATACGCTTATTCCAGCGAGTTTTCCATTAGTCAAAGCACCTCCGAAATTTCTTATTTGATATGGTCTGTATCTGCACCATCATATTTATTTTAATGTCTCCCACATCCTCAAATATTATCCTTGAAAATAAAAAGACATGTGGAGCTACGAGATGTGGTGAATATGGCAAGTGCTGCACTTGCACAAACTTGTATTTCGTCAAAAACTAAGTATTGTAATTGGCTTCATAGGTTTTTTTTCAAATTACCAATGACATGTTGAGATGAAGTTTAGACATCTAGACAGCAGTCTAGACATCATCACTTTATTATAGTTGCTCAAATATGCGTGTCATCATTCAAATTCTAAATTGTAATTTTAAAAAATGAAATAGAATTAAAGCTTTAGTCTTGATGTTTTTGATCACATCTCATATGTAATGCAGTAGTTTATATATATATAAATACTAGACAAAACATGACCTGTTGGGTCACCCATTAAGCTCTCGGTAGATGATTGGGATTAGGGAAAAGAGTAGGATCTGCCAAAATATCATCTGCTTTTCATTTTAAAAACGAACTAAAATTTATCAAATTGATTATTTAGGGTCAAATTTTTGTCTAAGTCGAAAAGTAGTAACATAATGAGCATCAGTAAAAAAAGCAAAATAATATTACACATATAATCTATTTTTGATATATTTAAAATGTTTTTTTCGTCGATCAAGATGTCTGCCAAGAGGCTACTTAAAATCCGTTTATACAAAATAAATTGTAACTTTTGCAATTGAAAAAAATTCACAGTGGATTGTCCAATTGAACACATATCCTAGTAGATAAAGGAGTTAGATTAAGACAGTTCTAAATGCCAGTTATCTCTAGACTGAAGGTTCAATCCTGGTCAGGGGCAGCAGTAACATAGAATAATAATTAACACAGCTTAACACCTGTACCCCAGCTATAGTTAGTGGAATGAGAACAGGATACCCCTGTGGACCTAATAAAGGGTTGGGTTCAAAGTTCCGTGATGGCTCCCAATTACAAGAAGGTTCCCGAGTTCGACAAGAAATACCTGAAGAAGGCCGTGGGGGCACATCGGCCGAAACTTTGTATAAATAACAATGAAGACGAGGACAATAGTCTGAATAATACAAATAATGGTAATCTTTGCGGAGTTCCGTCCTGGCTTCCTGCCTCAAAAACTGCTAGCTGCTGACTGGTAGAAAAACAACACCAGCTATGATTGAAGTCTGTATCCGAAGCGGTATCACTTGAAAAAAAAAAAAAAAAAAAAAGAACCAACTTAGGGCATTTTCCACTGAAAACCCAACCCCCCTAGTTAAAATGGCAGTGCTGCTGCTGCTGTTGTTGTATTTATACTAGCTGATTCTTAACCTTAGCTCATTGCCACTTGGATCTTGGACGTTAGAACATGGTATTGTATCGCGGGACTTATTCACTTACTAAAGGAAACAGTACCACAGGACTTATTGACTTACTTACTTATTTTCTTTAAGTTCTACTACATCTGGAACCAAGGATGGCGGCCAGATACTCAAAAAACTGTTCTATTACAAAGTCTGTGGAATCTGTTTTTTCTGGGTCACCCTGTATACAGGGTGAATAAGAAAAAACAGAGTCCAAATTATTTATTTATTTTCAATTAAACTAAACCTAAACAAAAAAAAACAAAAAACTATTACATGCTGTGAGCTCTTCCACTCCCCTTAACTGACATATAGAGGGGAAGAAGAGAGTCATGTATAATGTTAGACAGGGATTGGTCTGTTGTTGACTTAATTGCTAATTACAACTAATTAAAACCAATTGAACTGAATTCTTTTTCAAATAATGAGTAGTCCTAAAACCAAGGAATATCTAAGTATAAATATTGTGTCCATAACATAAATAGAAAAAAATCCTTTAGGAAATGAAAGTTTATAATCTCAGCTTTAGTATAATAATAGGCATACATACATATATATATATATATATATATATAATAATATTATATATATATATATATATATATTCAATAAAGGAAGAACTCAATACAGTAATCCCATAATAAATTTATTTCGACAAAAATTGGGGCCCAATAAATCTAAGTTGATTTAAACCGGCTCCCCAAGTTTTTGCCTCATCAGATGGGTAACAATTCACTTATGAACAAGCATATCACAAAAAACCCCAAAGAGCTGAATATATGTAAATTCAACCAAAAACAAAAATATTTAAAAAATTATATATATTTTTTAACAGTGTGGGAGTGTAACCATAGAAACAGGAAGTGAATGAAAAAAAGAGATACATCTCAAAGTTGATTTCTAGGGTGTCCAGACAGACAAAGAGGTGACATGACAGAAAAAACAGAAAGTATATTAAAATATAAAAAGACAAGTAAAAAAAGATTTTAAATTTAAACATTAGAGTATAATGATGTATAAAAGAAAATACTAGTTAAGATATAAATAATAAAATAAATTAATAGAAGATAATAAAATTTAAAAAAAAAAATTATAATAAAAAATAATAAAAAATAATAATAAATAATAATAGAAATAAAATTAATTAAAAAAAAAATAAATAAAAAAATAATAATAATAATAATACTAATAAAAAATAATACTCAGAAGAGTCCTGGAGACCTGAGGAGACTTGCTGTCACTCGGACTCCAGTGAAAGACCATCAGCTAACACTGATGTGAAAACTCAAAAGGAGTAATAATAATAATAAAAAAAATGAAATAATTTGAAAAAAATATATATATATAAATAAATAAATAATATAATCATAATAATGGTAAAATAATTAAAAATTAAAAATAATTAAAAATAATAATAATAGTAATAATAATAATAATAAAAAAAAATAATATATAATAATGAGATAAACTAAAGAGTATAATAATAAAAATAATAATAATAGTAATAATAATAGGATAAATTAATTAAAATAATAAAATAATTTGAAAAAATATATAACTTTCAAAGAAAGAAAAACTTAACAAACTGCCATCTGTTATGATATTTATTTTGACCAGAAACTCAAAATGAATCTAGCCTCTTCAGACAGATTTTACAAATATTGAACATTTATTTGTAAAATCTGTCTGAAGACCCTAGACTCGTTTTGAGTTTATGGTTGAAATAAATATGATAACAGATGACGGTTTGTTAAGTTTTTCTCTCTTTGCTCTGTATATAATTGATACATTGGTTATTATACATTGAGCTCTCTAATAGATTTATAAAAATCTTTGTATGAATATATATGTTTGCACCTACAAGTGCACACTACAAGAGCATGATTGAACATGAGATATCAATGATTCCAAATAGAATCATCCCTTACTTACCAGTCATTTGGATTATCTTACATTTATATATATATATATATATATTTATATAAATATATAAAGAGATAAAGTCTTTATTATTTGCTCTACTTAGGTATTGAGCACTTTTTACTTATTAGCTTTTGTTTCCTGGCGGTTTTGTATGAATATATATATCTTATATATATATCATATAAATTGTTTTTTTCTTTTGGCCAAATATTGTACCAATAGATTATTTTTGGTTGGTACGTTTATCTTGGTCTTTTCTTTTTTCCAAAAATTTTTTTCTCCCGGGTTATGTTTGGTAGTATATTTTTACAATCAAACTATTTGCTGTTTTTTTTCTCACTGCAAGGATTTACCAACAAGTTTGGTATATTATATATATATATATATATGATCATAATTCAACATAAATTATAGTCATTTTTTCCAACAATATACTTAAAATACTCTAACATAGAGAATAAAGAAATTTCCAATCTAATTTGCAATTGAATGATAATTTTGTGGGATCTGGATTCCTTCTGAATATCAGATATCATCCAAATGTTAAATAAAAAAGAGATAACTATAAATTATCCTAATTCTCAATATAACAGGGATATAACAGACATCTATAATTCATAAAAATGATCAATGTAAAAAAGATATCTCTAAATGCTAATTAGATTCCTTCATCCTATCCTAGATAGAAACAACATCATTATGGACCACAATTAAAATCAAAACCCATGAGGTTCACTAGGTATTTAATTACATGATAAATGATAATCTTCAACAACAGTAAAAACAAAATCTTGAATTAAGTGGTTTAAACTTAATGGTTCTTAACCTATGGATCCCTTTGATTGCTATTTTACTAAGGTGAAACTCTCCCCATTTGATGTTGGGTAATACTTTTTTGGTACGATCAACTGCCACTCGCTCGAGTCCAGCCTATTAGCCACACCCACAGATTTTTATGAAAACAAAAAAATACAGCCAGGACAAACGCCTAGAAATCTTGATGAAAACAAAAGTACAACCACAACGAAAATCTTATTTTACTTTTAAAACGTAATATTTTTTTTAGCTTAGAAAATTGAAAGTTTTAAATAAAACAACTTTGAATCATGTAAATTTAGGGTTCTACAAACATTTTTTCTTTAGTTATTTGAATATGCACAAATCTTTACATTCCTTTTTTTTTTTTTTTTTACAAATCAAACAATCATTTCATGTTTCCCCTCACTCGATAAATTTTAAGAAGATCTTTGAGTTAAAACTTTATTAAAAAACAAAACAAAAAATAAATAAATTATGGCAATTTCTGCTTCTATAACGCACTGTCAATAAGAGAAATTTTTCATAAAAATCTGTGGGCGTGGCTAATAGGCTGTACTCGAGCGAGTGGCAGTTGATCGTACCAAAAAAGTATTACCATTTGATGTTTAAAAATATTTTTTGCTTGTCTTGACCTAAAAAAATGTTATGGGGTCCTTTGGGTGGGAGGATATGGCCCCCTGTTGAGAACCACTTGTTTTACTAATAAAAAGCAATTTGAAAATCATAAGATTAGGATCATCTAATGGATTTTTTTTTTCAATGTTCAATCCAGAATTTAATCAAAATGAATTATGTTTTTCTATTTTAAAATGACAGACTAATCCTGATAATACAAATATTTAAGACACATTTGAATATCTGGAAATATTTCTAGTTATAATTGGTTTCAAGCTGCAAAGAAGTCCTCCATGTTTTTACCTATCCCTGCAAATTATTAAACGACTTATTTAAAAGTCCAAGTAGAAAACATCGACTGAACTAATTTCCACCATTTTTTTATGTCATTCGTTATCAGTTGTTGATTTGGAAGTAAACCTTGAAAGATAGAAGGAATAAAAGAAAAAGGAAAAAACATTGTTTTCTTTGAATAATTAATGAATGTTCAACAAAAAATAACATGAACAAAAGATTATACTACTATATATAAATATAACATATACTAGCAACCAAAAAAAACGTCCTCTGGGCAGTGTAAAAATTAATTTTTGAACGATATTGTCTGAGGAGAGGGGGTTAAAATTCAATGTCAGAAGGTTTGTAAAATCATCAAATTTATTATAGGAGTAAAAAATAAAACAATTTGAAATGGAAACTTAGTTCAGTCCCCCTGCAATAAAATGTTGAGTGCATTTATTAATTATAAATTAAATAATTATTTTGAATATTTTACACATAAAATTTACACAAAATCGTAGATATTTATTTATTTGTTAACTTATTGTTACTAATAAAAATGGCAAGAGTAAAAAACAATTTTAAAAATTGATTACTCAAATTTTCAGCGTACATAACACAGGATTGTTTTTATTCTATGTATTAATGATTTTGACTATAGATTAAATACTCATTAATAGACTTATGCAATCATTGAGAATATTACAACATAAACTGTGACATAGTTTTGGTTAAAGACAGAAATACACCCAATCTCCATTATTAATTGATGTAATTTGTAGCCTGATGCAGGTATTAAATAATAATAATGAAATTTATTGTGTACAGTACTCAGGTCTCATCAAAGTCTCATATCAAGTACACAGAATAATGTTTACAGTAGTAATATGCATGTATGTGTGTGTGCATATGTATGTGGAGAGTGGCATCAGGTATAGTGTTGGCGGACTAGAGGAAGCATGGAGGTTTTGAAAGATTCAAATTTTGATCTTAACAGTGTATAATGTTAGATCTATGTGATGACTAGAATAACATTGGGTTAAGTACTTTGAAATGGAAAGGGAATAAGTTGTTTTTTTCTTCATTTCTTGTACAAAATGAATGTTTCTATTTATATAAGTGCATTGCCTAATAATGAAAAAAAGCATTTATTCTACACAACAGACATTTATTTTTTTTCAAAATAATCTCCTTCCTTGTAAATTAACATAATTTAATAGGAAAATTTAATGGGGGATATTAAACAAATAAAGCAAACATTTAAGATCAAAATTTAGCTAATAACTAAGTTTCAGGTTGCTAAATTATTGATTGATGCATTCTGGTATATATATATATATATATATATATATATATATATATATATATATATATATATACACACATATATAGAAGTATGGAAAATAAGAAAAAATATTCATAGGATATGTTTTTTAAAGTAGCTTCATGATATTTCTCCTTAATTTTGGCCAGATGATGGTCAATGTATATAAAAAAGTGAAACACACAAATGGAGGTAGAATATATATATATATATATATATATATATATACTACCTGAATTATTTAAAAAATTAACTAGAAAGACAAAAGTAAAATAGACAGTAAACAGAGTTGGCACAACAACATTCTCCTACTTCATAATATCTTCAACTGGAATTGGTTCATTCTTTGAATCAAATGAGAATTATATATCTCTTATACTGAGGTTCTACAATTTGGTAAATCTGTCCAGTATAGTGTCTATAATCATTAAACATTGCCTCTATTGGTCTGGTCATCTTGACCATAAAGAAAACCGCCATTTGCCAAAGAAATATTTTCAATGGTCAACTGAGTACCAGTCAAAGGAAGTCGTCAAACCCCAAGATAAAGTACAAGGACTATTTGAAATCAGATCTGGGCAAATGCGAAATTAATTTGAAAGATTGTGAGGTTGTTAACAGAAATAGACTAAATTGGCACCATTCACTTGAGAAACCAAAATTTGAAAAGATGAATGTGCTTGGTATGCCTCCTTCAAATGTTGCATTCATAAGTATGAGTATAACCCCCTTCCCATCTTGCATTATCAAAATGTAACATGTCTACAATTTGTGCCAAAAAATCTGTCAGTTGCTGGATTTAAAAGTCACATATACAAGCATTCTCAACCAGTAAGTAATCAGTCTGATATACTTGCTGAGAAAAATAACCGATAATGTCTGATTTGTGGTAGGGCCTGTCATTCTCTCATTGGTTTGCCAACTTTTTTTAGAGGATACCAGTCATTGGTGATTGTTAATACAAACTATAGAAAATAGTCACACTTCAAATTGAACTGATAGTTACTATATACACATTATCACTCATGAATCTACCAGTTATTTTAAGCCCTGTCAGTTGGGGCTTTAAATACACTGACTGCACCTCTGCAGAGGGGTAAAAAAACAAACAAATAAGGCCACCTATTGGCTGTGGGTTGCAACCCTTGATGCTTAAGAACAGAATCCTGGTGGATGAGCAGTCCATGACATGCAACACTCCACTTTGGCCTTTACTTAGGCTAGACGGGTGGTCGGAGAGGCCCCCTCCAATCAATCGACTGGTCATGTCAAGTAGCACCTATATGATTGTCCCAACCCTGTTACACTTTTATCAGATATGTGCTAGAAGGCAGTAGCTGAGGGTCTTCATGTCCTGGGAATGACATTAAACTCTGATGGTGAGGTTCCAGTTCTGGAGGTCTGGGAATGTGGAGCACTCTTCATTGCTCTCATGTCCACTCTGACCCAGAGTGGTAGTATTAATAGGGTCCCATCTATGGGTTAAATAGAAAATCTGTTTACAAAAATAAAATTGAGTTTAAACTAACCCCATCATAAAGCTTTCCTCATATAATATCATGATAAACAGAAAAAATATTTACTGTTAAAATTTAGCAGTTAAGTTGAAATAAAAATATATTCTTTGAAAAACGTGGAGTAAAATACATTTGAGATTTTTAAAGATGATCTTTATTTCAACCAGAAACCTATTCATGTTATTAGAAGAATTTCGTTTTTATGTGTCTTATATATACACACATTAATTACTGTAAGATTACCATTGTAGGAAATGGACGAATTCAAATCCTTGACAAGGCTGTTTGCATTTCACATAGCACTAATACCCTTGGAAAAGGTATGCATCCAACTATTCTCCCTCCAGCTATGGGTAAATAGTAGGGAAGACTGGGCTCATAAGCATTAGTTAGGCAACCAGTCTAGGAGAAGGAAAACTCTGCTTGAGAAATTGACCTTGTGTCACATACTACTCGTGCAGGGTTGGTAAATATGTATATAATGTATATATACACATTATTCACTCAGACTTACGTACGCATATAAACATACACATGCATAAGTATACAAAGACATACACAAATACACACATATACCCACACAGTAATATTAACACTAAAAAAGAAGTATACGTCCATTAATTTTCATTATTCACAGTTACGCAGAAAGAAGCAAATCAAATTGGTTTTAAGAAAAAGCATGAAGTAAAAGATTTGAATTTCAAATTTGGTTTTGATTTCAAAATCTGGTCAAGACTGGCCTGATTTGGAATATGATACTATAAGGATACTTCTTAGACATTCAATGACATCATAAAATTGTGTGTGTCTATGTGTGTGTGTGTCTATGTGTGCGTTTATTCATATTAACGTGTGTATCTTTGTTGATGTTCTCTAGGATAAGTCATATATACATGTGTGCGTGCGCTTTAAGTTATTACATACATACATACATACATATACATATATATATATATACATACGTACCTACACACCACACACACACACATATATATATATACATGTGTGTGAGTGTGAATGCAAGTGTGTATGTGTGTGTGAATGAGTATATGCATAAATAAGCTTGTCAAAAGTGTCTCTCAGTCTACATATATGTGTAAGTGTGCACATATTTATATAAAACCTTTCCCTAACAGCCAAATCTGATCAGTTGAAAAAAGATAATAGCAACTTCAAGTTCAGTAAAGACTTGAAGAACGTTGTTCTGTCTTTGCCAAAAAAAAAAAATAATACCAATTTAAAAAAATTAACAATCTGAAAAGTGAATTAAGCGGAACTCCAAAGTGATCCAAAAGACCAACATATTTCCAGTTTTACAAGAATGGCAAATGGAGACAATGGGGTGAACAAATCATGCAACATTTTTATAGAGCAGGGTCAGGAAAATAGAATCAGTGATATATCTGTGCTGGGAAAAATTCCTGAACTGCCTCCAAACTATGAGGACCTTACTCCACAATTGTACGATGAAACTTTCCAAAATACAACAACTTCACAAAAAGCATCCTTAACTGTCGATGATATCTTTGAGACAACGTAAGTTTTTAAAAATATATTTTGCTATATTCATAATTTAATCCAATCTTTCTGCAGTTCATATAAGATAGAAAGAAAGCTTAACAAACAGAAATACACAGAAAATTTGACAATTATATTGACAAGTCCTGTTGATCATGAGATGTGCCTACACCACTTTGGTTTTCATCTCTTAGTTGTGGTTAGACATTTTTTGATTTTGTTTCTGTGTTCATATTCAGGTAAAACATAGAATTTAGAATGCAGATTTTTAAGGCATGCATTCCTTGCTTGGAAGACTGGTGCTGTAGAATTCTATTCATTGTTTGCATTTATTTGGTCTTGTGCAAGACTAAACTAAAGATTAGATAATAAATAAATATGGATTATTTGGATTATTCAGACTATTGTTCTCATCTTTATTTTTATCTACACAATGTTTTGGCCAATGTGCCCTCCGGCCTTCTTCAGGTATTTCTTGTCGAACTCGAGAACCTTCTCGAACTCGAGAACTCGAGAACCTTCTTGAACTCAGAAACCTCCTCCTCAAACATGGGACCATATCTTCAAACTCAGGAACCTTCTTGTTGTAATTGTTGTGTAGATAACAATAAAGAAGAGGATAATAGTCTGATTTATCAAATAATACAAATTATCAAGCCTCATCTCAAAAATTCAGAGAAATAGTAAATGAATATAATTAAATATACTAAATAATTGTGTCAATATTTTTGGTTATAGATTATTGCAAATTAAGAATAGTTATCAACTTTAAATGTTCAGATTCTTCTGTTTAGATTTTTTTCATTAATTAATTAATGCTGGTTTAGCTCAATGAGTAGAACACTCACCTTGGAATTGCAAGGTTCTGAGTTTGATACCAGTCCCTGCCAACTCAGTATATGAGTAGCATATATTGACTAATCTGATCTGTGCAGTAAAGTGGGGACCTGACAGTAGGTGTGGCACTTTACCTCAGTAAAATAATCTCACTAGCAAAAAGGGGATAAACGGCTGATACTGACAATAGGCCACACTGCCAAATATAATTTACATTTTTTTATAAAGTAAGTAAAGTCAGCAGAGCATCACCTACCATCAGCTCTCCACTTTACTACTCAGATCAAAGTTGTGCTACTCTTGTGCTGAGTTGGTGAGGACTGGTATCAAACCTGGAACCATGTGGTTCCTAGGCAAACTGAGCTAAACCAGCCCTATTTTGGACAAATGTCTTCATCTTGGTTGTTATACAACTCTCCAACCTTCTTTAGGTGTCTTTTGTTGTAGTTGGTAACCTTCAATGAATTTTAAGAGAAACCCTGAACAACAGTCAATCCACAGGGATAGACCATTTTTATTCTATGGTCTATGACTCTGAATATTTCAAATCAGTTAATTCACTTTCTTAGTTATTTTTGTCCTTCAATACATAGCTCCCCACCCCACCCCTCGCAGAAAGAGAAGCAACATTACAAGGAGAAAAATAACTAAAAAAGCAAATTTACTGATTCAAGATTTTCCAAGGCATCAACAGCAGAATAAGAACGTCTACCCCCATGAATTAAATAAGGGTTTATTTTTAATTTCCTTAAAGGCTACCAGCTATGACATAAGACATCTGAAAAAGACTGGAGGGTACAGCAGTCAAAACGTTGGGTGTATAACAGTCATGATAAAGAAAATAATGTGAATCATGTAAATAATGTACACAATTACAATTCCTCATTTCAGAATTTTAGATAGATGAGTAATATTTAAAATGCTGATGAAGTTTCATCCACACACCCTTCTTAAAAATCACTGAATTTAACTCTTAGAATATTTCTAAGTATAAATACACAATAGAAATGAAAATAAACAATATAAATAAGATGAGATCAATCTAATACATGATGAAAGCTCTGAAGAATTTAAAGGTACATTTCCACATTATATCATCAATAGACCAAGAATAAAACACTATAGAATAGTAAATAAACCTACGAGTCCTATAACCAAATCATCTGCACCAATCAAATGTTCTTAAGTCTGTATTGATCTCCAGTATTAATCAATGAAATTTTATTCAACTTTTCATCAATTGGATGGCGATTATTTACTTCCAAAAGCTAAATATAGAATATAGTAATTTTGAGTGAAGTGTAGAAAACTGCACTTATTCAAAAATGTTCTAAAAAATGAATGAATTAATAATAAAAAAAAAAGAGATCTTTATTGTTATCTGTACAACGTTTTGGCCAATGTGTCCTCCGGCCTTCTTCAGGGATTTCTTGTCAGACTCGGGAATCTTCTTGAACTCAGGAACCTTCTTAAGTAACATAGAATAATAATTAACACAGCTTAACACCTGTACCCCAGCTATGGTTAGCG
Source organism: Doryteuthis pealeii (assembly GCA_023376005.1). NCBI lineage: Eukaryota > Metazoa > Mollusca > Cephalopoda > Myopsida > Loliginidae > Doryteuthis > Doryteuthis pealeii. The sequence goes on from CM042153.1 coordinate 45,616,730, forward strand.
AAATGAGAACAGGATACCCCCGTGAATTGAATAAAAAGGTTCCTGAGTTCAAAAAGAATGTTCCCGAGTTCGAGAAGGTTCCCAAGTCTGACAAGAAATACCTGAAGAAGGCTGGAGGGCACATCAGCCAATAACAATAAAGATGAGGACAATAGTCCGAATAATTCAAATAATACTAATTATCAAGCCTCATCTCAAAAGTTCAGAGAAATAGATCTTAGAAAATCAGAATATATATTATACTAGCTTATTTGCTTACAAAGTTCAATGATATTCAATTATAGTGATTGATTTTTTTAAGATAAAGTTGTCTGAAAATAGCATTTCCATAAAAGAGAATGACTTGTAATCTCATTTTGATTGTTTTGGTTACAATATCTTGGCCTTCTTCAGATATCTGTTATAGTTGCAAACTTTCTGTGAATTTAAAACCAAATTGTTTATTCAATCCACATATGAAATTATCAGATGTTTATTGACTCTGATATACACCACAAGTGGAATATACAATGGCTGAAATGTTGTGACTATAACAAACAAGATGAAGACATTATTGGAAGATATAATTATTTACAAATTATTATTATTACTTACAGGTAATTTTAAAAGAAGACATACTTTTGTATTGAATAATCCAAAAATGGTTGACATGCTGTAAAATCAACCAACCAATTTTTCTTGTATGGAAATATCCATTGTATCATAATTCACATGTTTTATTTGAGAAAACAAAATACTTCCATTCAGATTTTTTTAACATTTTATTTATATTTTTTGTTTACAGAGCAGAAGTCGCTTATGGAAACCGATCTGCCCGTCCATCCCTAATAGGTGAACGTCCACTACAAATCCGTGATTATTTATTTACTTTAGCAGCTTATTTCTGTTCATTTTGGAGTGTTGGTTTTATAAACGCTTTGAGTGTATTGGGTATAGAATTACTCAATACATTTCCTCAGTCCAAAGCCATTATCCTCATGATTCCTTCAGTTGGAATTGGTCTTTCCAGTGCTGCAGGTAATTTTACCATTACTACTTATACACCAGTGTTGCTGGGATTTCTTTTTTTTGGGGGGGGGGTTTAAATGTCTATTACCTACCTTATTTTAAACTTGCTGTGAAGTCAATCAATCTCGGGAACATATGTTTATCTTTAGGTAAAGGTAGTAGCCGTCTGCCTTGCTACTGAGCAAGCTACTTTTATAGTCTATCTCATTTGCATACAATATCACAAAACTAAAACATATATATTAAGTTGGAAAGAAAATTCTGTCACTTTTTCTTATTTACTTATATCTAAAAAATCAATTACAAATTCAATCAAGGTCAAAATATCTGTCAATTTTTCAGGTTTCAAAGCAAAAATACATCTTTGTATAATAAAATAACTAGACAAAACCTGACCCGTTTGGGTCACCCATTGAGCTCTGGGTAGATAATTGGGATTAGGGAAAAGTGAGTTTGTAAAGTGAATTCATTTTTTTTTTTAAATAAGTACGACTGGAGAATTTTAAAAAAAACACATTAAAATCATTTTGTAAGATTTTTAAGAAAGGGAACATTTAACCTAGAAGCTAAAGGCTAGTTGCTTCTGAAACTTAATATACAAATATGTTTCACACTCAAATCACTCTCTTTGCTCTCACAGAGAAACTAACATATATAATGAGTAGGTAGTCAAGATATACATAAAGAGGGGGAAAGTGACAGGCTGAATGTGAAGTAAAAGACTGAATTGCAAATTACAACTAATTAGAACCTATTAAAATGGATTTTTTTCAAACATATCTCAACCCTAGAACTAAGGAATATTTTAATATGAATTTTGTGTCATTAAACTAAATAGGAAAAAAAGCCTTTAGCAAATAATCATTAATTCACTCAGCTTTAGTATAATAATAGATAGTTATCATTATATGAAATTGACCAGCTAAGTTTAAATTCTGAAGGAGGCTGTTTGTATTTCCCTTTGTGGGTAAATAATTGGGCAGATTGGTCTCTTTAGCTTTGATAAAGTAACCAGGAGAAGAAAAACTTGCACAATCCTGTCTTTTTGGCAAAAAAAAACTGCTTATCAAAGTGTATTGAAAATTGGCACTGAATTGTCTAGACTTTGTCTAGACATCTAGACATCATCACTTTATTTCAAAAGTTGCACAGTTATGCATATGTCTTCATCAAAATTAGTCTTGATACTTTTTGATAACATATTTTATAAGGTGAGTGAAAATAAAATTGTCACATCTTGAATAGGTATTTCCTTTTACCCAAGAAGGTAAAAAGTTTCTTCTGCGCTCTCTTCCCTTTTCCATTACTGACTTTATCTCACTAGCTGTTGACATAAAATGTAAACACTAATTTTCAAAATCCTAAGAAATTCCCAGGCCCCCTTTGGCCTTCTTTGGCTTCCTTTGGCTCTCAGGTGACCATGAGATCCTCAGACTCAGCAGATCCAAAGCTCACTGATATATATATTTACCAACTCCTCCACACGAGCAGGATACGACACAAGGTCAATTTCTTAAGCGGAGTTTAACAGGTTTGAATTCAGAGTTTTCCTTCTCCTAGACTGGTTACCTAGCCATGGTTAAAGAACCCAGTCTGTCCTGCTATTTACCCATAGCTGGAGGGAAAGTAGGATTCATACCTTTCCCAAGGGTATTAGCACTAAGTGAAATGCAGTTACCACATCCAGGATTTGAACTCGGGGCGACGAGTCCATTTTCCATGACTTTAACCCTTACACCACGGGCTTCCTACAAAGCTCACTGATATAGGCCCTGATGGATGCTAAAAGTATCTTGCAGATAACAACAACAGATATATAAAAATGGAACAAAGCAACAACAAAAAAGAAGTGAATGGAATGCAGAAGGCAGTACTTAATAATGTCTCAAAAGCATCTGCCAAAAAAAGTAATAACGCTGGCATCTACCAACAGTGATAAAAAAGATTTACCAACAGTTACTCACAACAGAATTTTAGTCTATGCACTTCCGAATATCAGACACATAAAAGAAATTCTTGGTGAAATGTTCTGCTAAATGTACACCTTAAATATAAAGCCAACATCACCAACAGCAGCTACTGCACAATACTAGCTGCATATTATAATGTTAAAGAAATTACTTGCTATTTAGTATTTATTTATTTAGTATTTTGTTATTTACTAAGTTTAGCTTGGATGCAGCACAAGGCCAGATGTATGGAGCACTGAACTCATATAATAATGTAATGTTAATCTATCTTGTTAACCATTACACCATTTGAAGTTCTCACTTGTTAGGATATCTTCTAGTTTAATTGTGCCATAAGAAAATGATGGAAATATCTGATTATTATTATTACTTGCTGTTCATCATATCTGATGATGACACCATGCAAATCATTTTCTTCAATTTATTCGGTCTTTGGTTACGTCTTGCTAACTGCCTATGGGGATGTTGAAGTCCTTCAGGTTTCTCTTGATGTTGTCTTTGTACCTGAATTCTACCGATTCCACGTGATCCCTCTCTCAGTTGAGAGTACAGAATCTGCTTAAGTGTCCAGCCCATCTCAGTTGCATTGGACAAATATTTTGTGCATACCAGGGAGTGCAATTCTCTTCAGGATGGTCCTTTTGAAACATGTTGCCTCCACAGTTGCCATCAACAATAGACTCAATGCAGAGCTTGATCTCCGAATTTCAAATGCTTCCAAAGCATTTGGTCAGCTGAAGAGGTGAGTCTGGTTCAACAGAGACATCTCCTTGAAAACTAAATGTACAGTATACTGTGCCATAGTTCTCTCAACCCTCCTGTACGGTGCGAAGCCTAGACGATATACAAAGCGGATGCCCATAGACTACATGTCTACTACATGCGTCACTTGCACAGTATCTGATTATAATTCACCAAATATCTTTTATGTCCAACTTAAAGATGACTAGATCTATAGCCACAAAATTTTCACAAAATTCTATAAACAACTCACTGGTTGGTTATAAAATAATTTGGATGTCTGAATTTATTTTATACCCTTTCTTTATCTTTTAACCTTTTTATCTTATAACACATTCTCTTATTATGTATTTATCCCCCCCCCTACACGAGTAGGATATGACAAAGGTCAATTTTAAGTGTACTTAGCAGTTTAAATTTTTTTCCTTCTCCTAGACCAATTGCCATACCAAGGTTAAAGAGCCCAGTTTACCCAACTATCTACCCATAGCTTGAGGGAGAATAGTTGGATGTATACCTTTCCCAATTTACCTTTACTATGTGAAATGTAAACAGCCTCATCCTGGATTGGTTAGAAAATGTTTTTTTAGGATTCTTTTTTTCTTTTGTTTTTTTTTTTTGTAAAATTTTTTCAAGCTGATTTTATGAAAAAGAGTCAATTTATTGAATAAACTGCTAAATTTATCATTTTACTTTTAACTTTAATTTTAATCTTTATATATTTCCCTTTTTTAAAAGGTTTGCTGATTGGTTTTTTCATCAATAAATTTGGATGTTCCGCTGTGATAATTGCTGGAGGATTTCTTCAAAGTTTGGCAATTCTGGTGTCTGTCTTTGGAAATCATGCAATATTCTTATTCTTCTCAATTGGTGTCGTACTTGGTAAGTAAATTCATAAAATACTCTATACAAAAAAAAAAAATAGGAAGCTTTAACATTGTTACGACATGAAAATTCAAAATGACAGTAATAGTATTTGTTGGCTGTGGGTGGTGACCCATAATGCTTAAGGATGGAATCCTCATGGCTGAGCAGTCCATGACTTGCAACACTCCACACCTAGCACCAATATGTTAAATAGATCAAAAATGAGTTTTAAAAAATGTGTTTAAAGAAAATTAGTTTTTTAAAAATTGAATACCCAACAAGAATGAATTAAACAAAAACGTTTTTAGTATAAAATAAGCGTAACATGCTGTAAAATCCAAGCAACCAAGCAACCAACCAACAAAATCCTTGTCAGTGAGTCCCCTCTCTCTCTCTCTCTCTCTCTCTCTCTCTCTCTCTCTCTCTCTCTCTCTCTGTTACCATACATGAACATAACAATATCTATTAATAAGTATAGACTTAATTAATATCTGAATATTTTTTCTTTTTCTTTTTTTAGGTATTGGTGCTTGTTGTGTCTATGTGACAAATTTAGTTTTTGTTGGAATGTATTTTGGCAACAGAGCTTCTGTCTTTCTTTCTATAATGTCAACTGCAGGACCAGTTGGAGCAATTATATTTCCTTTTCTTATCAATTTATGCATCAACCAATATAGTTGGCATGGCTGCCTCTTGATTTTTAGTGGTGTTACCTTCAATATCATTCCTTGTGGAATATTTTTGTGGTTCTGCCAAAAGAAAGCTCAAAACAGGATCAGAGAAAATACAGTCCAACTTCCAGAAAATGTTAACACACCAAAGAAATTATTTGATACCAGTGTTTTCAACAACTTACTCTTCACAATTTTTCTGTTTGCAATGTCAACCACACTTGGTTTAATGAATCAGATTTTGTCCACACTACCAAATTATTTGGTTAACAATGGTTTCAGTTTTACAATGTCAGCACAGACATTCTCCATTTTGTTTATCACTTCAATACCACCAAAGTAAGTTTGTTTTTATGTATTTTTGTTTTTATTTGTTTAACAATTGATTTACATATTTAATCTTTGAACCCTAAGACCCATAAAACTCAATTGCTCAACATTTTTAACAAAATAAACAAAACAAAAATTAGAGTACAAGACAAATTCAAAATTTCATCTTTATCTAAAACTCATCGTTGCATTAAAAGAAAGGATGTGAATTAAGTATATGGTAATATAACACTCACCCCAATGTTGGGCTTATACTGTATAGTAAAATAGTGCTTAGTGTTGGGTTTATGATTTCAAAGAGTTTTTTTATTTTTTTGTATTTACACAAACCTTCCGCATGAGCAGGATGTGACACAAGGTCAATTTTATGCAGAGTTCAACAGGTTTGAATCCAGAGTTTTCCATCTCCTAGACCAGTTACCATACCAAAGTTAAAGAGCCCAGTCTGCCCTACTATTTACCCATAGCTGGAGGGAGAATAGTTGGATGCATACCTTTTCCAAGGGTATTAGTGCTATGTGAAATGCAAACAGCCTTGTCCAGGAATTGAACTCAGGTTGCCATGTTTACTTCTTATGACAATAACCATTGCATCACAAGTACATCCAATGAAAACAATCTCATATTAACAATTATCCTTTTTTATTGTTTAATGATTAAAGAATTGACATTGTTTATCTGGCCTACAAATCTTCAACTTTTATCCAACATTGGCAGATATTTCAGCTGGTAATTATCTTCCTTATAAAGAAAGTAACATAAATATGCTGTTCAGTTGGTTCTAGTTGGCAGCAAAATAGTTTGGCAACAAAAATGGTTTTGAAAAATAGTGCTGAGATTCTTTTTCCAAAATAATCACACCAGAGTGAAAATTTGGAACATGTATATATATATATATATATATATATATATATATATATATATGTGTGTGTGTGTGTGTGTGTGTGTGTGTGTGTGTGTGTGTGTAGAAAATAGAAAAAACAAGCTATTCCCCAAAAGATAAATTTATTATAGATGGTGATTTTGATGTTAGAACGTTTCATTTTTTATCAAACCTTCATCAGGTCAATAGGTTGAAAAAAGTGTTGTTTTAACAATGATAAAAATCTTTTCAAAACAAAACAAAGAGAAAAGATTTCCATCTCTGTTTTTTTCTATTCTCTTAATACCATCAAATTTATTTTCATAAATTATCTACCTTAATTCTATTGTTTGTTTCTTTACTGTTTCTTTCACCTTTTGCCAATTGGCAAACAGTACAATAATATTCTCATCAAGTCAGCCCTTCCTCTTCCCTCCCCCCTCTCTCTCTTCTTCTTTGCATTTTAATTTATGAGTTTTTATGATTATCACTTTTATTATACTTGTAAAAGCTACAATTCTTTTATTTTTTCTATTTTTCAGATTAATTGTAGGAATAATTTTGAGACTAACTGGCTGGCCCTTTGTGTATCTCTTCATAATTATTTCTATAAGTTTTGCAATCATGGTCTACATCACTACATTGGCCAATGGATTCACTTTCCTTCTCTCTTGCTCTATCATGTTGGGCCTCTTTATTGGAAGTCCTATTGGCCTCTACTCACTTGTAGTGCTGGAATTTATAGGCAGTCAAAAGTACAGCTCAGCTATGGGCATCTCAGAGACAATTAATGGAGTCATGATCATTTGTCAAGGATTTATATCAGGTAAGTTGGTTGGCTGGATTTTATGGCATATCAACCCTTGTTGGGTTATTTTATGCCAAGTACTTTTTTGTTTATTCATTCATTTTATTCATTGTTGGTTATTCACATTTTTTTAAACTTATTTTTTAAACTCTTTTTAAAACTCATTTTATGACAACCACTCCAGGTCAGAGTAGACCTGGGAGTAATGGCAATGAAGGGGTACTCTACACTCCTCCTCACCACTAGATGTAGTTTACATCATTTCTAAGACCCTCAGCCACCACCCTTTAGCATATATATAATAAAATGGTTTGGGGCTTGCCATAAGAGCAATACTGTTGGGACAATCATATAGGTGCTATAACTTGATATGACCAGCCGATTGATCAGAGGGGGCCTCTCTAATTGCCTGTCTCGCCCAAGTAAGAGGCTAAGTAGAATGTTTTATGTCATGGGCTGCTCAGCCACAAGGATTCCATCCTTAAGTATCACAGGTAACCACAGTGCAGTCAGTATATTCTAAAGCCCCAGCTGACAGGGCAATCTATAGATGGAACCATAAGAGGTACTACTACTCTGTATCAGAGTGGACCTGGGAGTAATGCCAATAAAGAGGTACTCCACACTGCCCAGATCTTCAGAACTGGTACCTGGCCAATAGATGCTATATCTTAAGGAATTACAACACAATCAGATGAATCAAAAAGAAAATTAAAAATAAATAATTTAATTGCTATAAACCCAACAAACAATGTTCTTTTATAATTATAATGTTATGGCATTGATCAATCTTGCAAGACTTTCAATATGTGTCTGGATATTGATACAGATCTTGCTGTTATATACCCCTTTAAATCAGGTATATATATATATATATATATATATATATAATTTTTACTTGAAGGCACTTACAACGCATGTATCGCATAAAATTCGATACTTTTTCTTATAGAAAATGAATTTGACAAGTGTAATCCCGGCAAAGATCACTTTATATATGTGTGTGTGTAGAGAATTTGTTCTATTAAGATTATGAGAGCCTCCATGGTTATACCCTCATAAATCTTTTAATTACTTTCTTGCTGGACTAGCTGGCTGGTACTTTACTTTCTTCTATTCTAGTGTTCTGTAATCTCTTCCTTTCTTCTTCTAACCGGTCTTTCTTAGTCTTTTATTTCTTCTATTGTTAACTGGTCTGGTTCTGCTTCAAGATGCTGATTTCACCAAGGCTGCCATTAGTTCTCCCACAGATAAGGCATGGCATATATTTTGTGAACACATTTTTATTCAGAACCAGAACTTTCTCAACTGTGCAAGGAGTACTTACATTACAATGTCTCTGGCTTAACTAAGTTAACTGAACTTCCATTCCCACCATTTCCAGCAGCAGGAAGTTGGGGTCAACTTGATGTCACTGAGTGTCAATCATCGAACCACTTCTGATTTTGAATTTCATAACCTTGAATTCAAAATTTATCTCTACACTAACCATCCAAAAAACGACAGTACTTATCAATATACAACATTGCCAATGTTGTATGGAAGACTACCAGTTGCCCATGCTTCAGGTCTTCTCTCTTCATGACACCAAGGAAGGGCAAGACACAATACAAATTTATATTAGAGTTGCCAGGATGAGTTGAACTACCTTAGGGAGTTTAGCTCCTGGTTTTACCAATCCACCCTGACAAATTACCCTACCACATTGGTAGAAAGTTTGAATTGAGAGTTTTCCTTCTCCTAGACTAGTTGCACTCACCAAGCTTAGACTCCAGTCTACCCAACTATTTACTCATAGCAATGGAGAGAAAAGATGGATTTTTGTTTTTCTGAAGGGAATTAATACAAAGTAAATCACAAACAGCCATGTCCAGGATTTGAACTTGGTTTATTGAGTTTATTTTTTATAATGATAACCATTATGCCATGTGTGCCTCCCTTGTGCTATAAATAACATTTCATACCAATATAAGGTTTTTGGTCTTTGTATATGCCAACTATATTTTTTTGCAAGGGGATAAGAATCTCCCCTCGATAATTGGTATCTTGAGTATGACACTAAACTGTATCTGGTGGTGAGGCTCCAGTCCTGGAGCTCCGAAGATTGTGGAATCATCTCTTTGTTGCCATTACTCCAAGGTTCTGACTCAGATTAGTAGTACCTGTTAGGGTCCCATTTATGGGCTAAATAAATGTTTGAAAATTACTAGTGCTAGATAGAAATTCTTGAAACCATATAACTGTGTGCAAATTATTTGTATTAAAAATAGTTACTTGAGGTTATGATTGTTTATATTAGATTATTATTAGTATTATTACTATTTATTATTATTATCACTAGCAATATATGCACCCTCCGGGTGCAAGTATTTAAGTTTTAATGTAATAAAATATTGTATTAAATTAGAAAGGCTAATGAAACTAAATAAGAATGCAGATAAAAAGATTTGAAACAGAGGGAGTATAATCGAAAATTAGAACAACTGAAACTTACTCTTCCATCACTCTCGTCTTTCATTGTTATTTTTCTAATTTAAGTATTTAGTTAAAAGAGGAAGTAAAGAATAAAATTGCAGTTATTCTTTCTTGTTAATGGATTTCATTTAAGATTCATTGAAGAGATTTTTGCTTATATTCATTAAAATAAAACCAAACAGTTAGAAATCAATAATACTAAGCACATATTTATTAAAATCACATTTTTAATATCAATATGCAAATTAGCCTTCCCGTTCACACTGTAAACCCTATTTTGTTGTATATATAAATACAATTGCATGTATGTAGATATAGTTAATAGTATTAATAATGTAAAACAATTTTATTAATAATTGAGGTTTAAATAAAAAATAAATCATTGAGAATGTGATGTCAATAACTAAGGGAAATTGTGACTTGAGTAGTAATATAGTTTCGGTTACAGACAGAAAAACACACAATCTCCATTATAATGATAAGATAAGATAAGATAAGATAAGATTAGTTACCTTATATAATTTGACACAGGTGCACCTGAGATTTCCACTCTAAATGGAGCTCAGTTGGTAGAGCGTTCAGCTAGAAATCACAAGGTTCCTGATCAGCATATGAGTAGCACAGGAATCTATGTGGTAAAGTAAGGAGCTGATGGTAGGTGTGGCGCTCCACCTCAGATGCTAAAATAATCACCTTGGTCTAGCGCTTGTGAAAAGGAGATAGACTCCCTCACTTCTGGCTGATACTGACATTAGGCTTTACTTTACTTTTTACTTTTACCATATATAGCACATCTGTGTCATTTTTAAAAAATCAACACAAATCCTTTCTCTATAAAGTTGTCACAGAATCAAAAAGGATATAAACTAAACTCAAGTAATTATATCAATCATTTAACTAAATTAATCTTTAATTTTATGATCAGTATTGGATTTCCTTGAAACATATAACCACTAATCAAAGCATCTCTGAAACTCCTCTTTTGATATGATGAGAATCTACACCCTTGTATATCTTTTGTCCTTCACATCCTCAAAATTTAAACTTGTGATATTCAGTTTAGGAAACAAAAAAAATGTATGAAGCTAGAACAGTTGGGTAGGGAGGGGGGATGCACTTTCACAATCCTGTGTTTTGCAAAAAACTGCTGTTCAAAATTTTGAAGTTGCTCAGCTGTCCACAGGTTTTCATTTGAATCTAAATTTTTTTAATTTTAAAAATTAATACTTTTATACACACATCCATGTTTACATATATACATATATATATGAATTAAACATTTTTTGAAAAACAAATGATGTTGTTAGTTCACTGACAGAATCTGTTTCAACCTTTTGATAAAGTTGTCTTCTTCAAGAGCGAAATATTTAGGATGGAGAGACGGAATAAGTAAACCGTTTAAAAAACAGGAGGGGTACAAATGAACGTTCATGTTTGGAGCCGGAATTTATCTAAATTTAAAAATACATATTCTGTGTTAAAAATCAGAAGCATTATAATCCACAAGAAAACTCAAAAGAGTTTGTTGTAAAAGTAAATTCTGGCTCCGAACATGATGGTCGTTTGTACCCCTCCTGTTTTTTAACGATTTACTTATTCCGTCTCTCCATCATAAATATTGAAGAAGACCTTTATCAAAAGGTTGAAATAGATTCTGTCAGTGAACTAACAACATCATTTGTTTTTTCAAAAAATGTTAATTCATACTGTCGGATTCACTTCCATTCACTTTCACATACATATATGCAACATCTATGCTTATATACATTTAGATATACTCAGACCTACACACATAAGCATTATTGCACCTAAATATGTGCATCTACAGAATGGCTTATCGCATTACATGTGCAATGGTTAGTGAGCTAGGCTAGCAGCGAATGAGTTCAATTCTTATTGAGTGCCCAATACCTTTGGCCTAAGTTTAGTAAATGACAAACTATTGTTTTAGATACACAAAGGTTGAAGCGCAGTGTTGTACTGGTTCTCATATCGCTAATACTCTTGGGAAAGGTAGGAATCCAACTATTCTCCCTCCACCTATGGACAAATGGTAGGGCAGACTGGGCTGTTTAACCTTGGTTAGGCAACCAGTCTAGAAGAAAAACTCTGAATTCAAACCTGGTCACTACTAGAATAGGCTTAGGTCTACTTAGTGATCTATTTCAATTTTTTTTAAATAAATGAATAAAATAAAATAACTTTTTTCTTCTTCTTTTTCTTTCCAGGTGTATTGATTAACACGTCTGGTTCTTATTATCCATCCTTCTACACATTTGCTGCACTTTCAATTTTTGCAAACCTTCTAATGGCAGCAGCACTTGGAAGAGACCACATTAAGAAAATGCAGTTTAACTTTAAACTCTTTCCTAAAAAATAGTCTTTCATTTTCAAAGATATGATTTCTTATATGATAAAAGAAAAGTTTATTAGTGTTAGGGGAGATAACTCTAACAAAGTTGATACTAATATGCACAGTCGCCAATAAGAGACAGGACAGTGAAGAACTTTACTGCCTGATGAACACATTGCATGGCCGATAATTGAAGTGTTTTATCCAACTCATCCTACTATATTCCTGGTTGGTGAGAAAAAAAAAACAATATTGTTATATGTTAAACATATTTAACTGTTTTTTTTAATATTTTGTTATTCCTACATCTTGGGATATAACAAATCTTTGGCGACAAGGATGAGATGGATAAAACAGTTCAGCTATCAACCATGCGATGTGTTCATCAGGCAGCCATGTTTTTCACTGTCCTGTCTCTGATTTGCGACTGCACATATCAGTGTCAACTTTGTAAGGGAGAGTTATCTCCCCTAACAATTAGTTAACAAATAAAATATAAAAATTTGATTTTTTCTTCATATATCTGTTTGGAGATAACACAGAAAACTATAAAAAATTTAAAAAAATACCTGATATTTTTTTCATGAAATTTCATACAAGGATTTAATGAAATATTTGATTAAAATGCACTGCTGTATATTTTCATAAGATTTTTGTGATATATATGGAATGGAGGTACATGATAATATGGTTATTGTTGCATGAAATGAACACAATGAGACGAGTTCAAATTCTGCCAAAGGCTGTTTGCATTTCATATAGCACTAATATCATTGGGAAAGGTATGTATCCAACTATTCTCCTCCAACTATGGGCAGACTGGGCTCTGTAATCTTGATTGGGCAACCAGTCTAGAAGGAAAACTCTGAATTCAAACCTGTTAAACTCCACTTAAGAAATTGACCTTGTGTCACATCCTACTCATGTGGAGAGGTTGAGTAAATACATATATGGAGTTGAAACTTTGACTAAACACAAAACTAAGATTTAAATTAATGGCAAGAGAACAAAGAATTGAGTGAATCTCAAAATTCTTCCACTCTTGATCATTCATCCATAAGTGTATCATTTTTTAAAACTTCAGCCATATTAAACCATTTTATTGCTCCTATATTGTCCTACTCTAAAAAGAAAATACTAAAACTTGAATTTTCTTTTCTTTAATTTTCCAAACAGATTGATTTTATAAGTCATTTAAAATGTTATCTAGTTGGAGTTGTGTGGTGTAATGGTTCAAGTCATAAAAATGACTCGTCGACCCGAAATCAAATCCTGGATGAAGCTAGTTTACATAGCGCTAATACCCTTGAGAAAGGTATGAATCTAATTACTCTCACTCCAGCTATGGGTAATAGTAAGGCAACCAGTCTAAGAGAAGGAAAACTCTGAATTCAAACCTCTAAATCTGCTTGAGGTGGTCACTAGAAGAATAGGCTCAGTCCTAATTAGTGATATATTCCACTAATCTTTTTTTATCATCATCATGATCAATCTCATAACCCCAGGTAAGACGGTTGTAGAGGCACTACTGATGACTCTGATAATCAGTCTGTCTTGACTAAAGACAGGCCTATCCATTCCTGGATGTTATCATCCCACATCTTTTTCTGTCTTCCTCTTCTTCCCAGCACTGTGCAGAATGAAGATGAATTTTGCCAGATGTTATATATTATTTAAAAAGTAATTTCATTTCTTTTTTTACCTGAACTTTAGCAACATGATGTTATTATGACTGATTCATTTGGTCTTCTCATTTGTTGATTACACTTAACGATGAGTTGGATGATACAACAGATGAAATATTGTGATAAAGAAAACAAAAATTAGGAAACTGATCCAAAAGAATCAATCTATAATCATCTTTTTTTTTCCCTAGTTTTTACATATTATGGTTATATTAACTTATTTTTGTAATGAACTTCCATCTTTATTTGCTCATATTGTATCAAAATATTTTTACATTTTTTTTTTATCTTTCAACTTTCTCTCTTTTATTTCTTATAAATTATTTTACTCCTTTTTTTTTTTCATAAATAAAACATTTTGATAAAAAAAAACATTTGTTCGTTCACCAGTCCATTGTAAATTGTCATTTTTGAAGAAAATAAACTTTTATAAATCTACTACATTTAATTATTTATTTATCTTTAAATTCTTCTTTTTTTTTTAATTATTCCCACATACTAACCCACTTTGCTTGCTTTCTTATGATTGAGTAAGAAAAATGAATTCTGCATCTATAAGAATGTTGTTGTAAATGTTACAAATATAGGGCAGGACTTCAATCATGAAATGATAAAAGTGAACAGAAAAAACACTTCCTTCTTAAAAATCCTATCTTTATTACATTTATACTGTTAATGATTTTTTAAACAATTTTTCACATTTATCTGGGACCCTATGTAAAAATAACATTGTTTAGTACACTGTGAAATTAACACCATCAATAAAGTAAAGAGGTATGGGTTTATTAAATTATCAACTTTTAACTTGTATAGTTCATTCACACAAATTAACTATAAGAAATAAAGAAATGTAGATTTTTGAATCAAGTGGCTATAATCTGTAATATTTTTTTTTTAAATATCTTTAAAAAATAAAAAATAAATAAAAACAGAATTATTCACCTATACTCTATCTGAAGTAACTAAGCAAATCACAAAACTTCAATAATTCAAATGTGGATTGAAAAAATTTCAAATCTTAAACAATCAATTTAGATGCCAAGACAATGCCCAAGTTAAAATTTTAGGTATGTATAAATGTTTTTATTGAAGTTATTTGATGTATTCTAAATAAAAAATTTAAAAAATTTAATAAATAAATAAAAAACTGATATCTGAAGTTATTAGGCAAAACCAAAGAATCCTATTTTACTTCAATAAAGAATAATAAAATCATACAAAATTGATTGATACCTATACTGATAACAAACAAATAAACACTTATATTATAAGTGTTTGAATCCTTTACATTTTAATATAGTGACCCTTCTTCTCAATAATATCCAGGTTCAATTTCTAACATGGCAATTTTAATTGCATCCCATAAGTCTGCTTTGCCACCTTCATATAATTTCATCTGCATAATTAACCATAGATTTATGATCGGATTCAGATCAGGACTTGATGGTGGCCATTCCAAGAATACATGGGTAAGATTAGATAGATGTGAAGGAGCATTGTTATGCATAAATATACCCTTCACTTTGAAACTGCAAAACTGGGACTTGTACAAGGCAAAGAAAGTCTTGTCCATAAAATTGCAATAGTTAGCACTGTTTAGTTTAATTCCTTCAACTTTGTATGGTCCAATAATGGTTTGGTTGACAATTACAACCCACCTCCTTGTTGCCATTTTTTTTTTTTTTTTTTTTTTTTACCTATAATCACATCTGAATTTAATCCATTATTTGGCCCATCTATCAAGTCCATCAATGTCAATCGAGATTTGGTCATGAAAGTGAAACTTACTGCCTTTTTCAAATATCTGAGCACTAACTAGGAAGGAGTAAAAAAATTAAAAAAAAACAACCTCCAGTTAGCATTTTATTGTCATCTCTGTTATATGGAGAATTAAAATATGATTGTCAATGCAAACATTATCAGTTACAAATTGGTCTGGAAATTGCATTATTCTCTAAGAGCATCTTAAACATATTGCTCTAATGAAAATCTTGCTATTATATGCTATTTATTAGGATTCAGATGTGGATGGTCAAATTTTTACAGGTTTTCTGCAAAGTCTTTTTTTTTCTTCTTTTTTTTTTTTTAAATCATTTAGCTTTTTTGGTCACATCAAAAATATGTTTCTGAATGCTTCAATCTAACTTCTCTAACAATTTTTTCTTCTAAACTCTTCAAAAATTTTATATCACTTATGTTAAACTGTAGAAAGTTAAAGTGAAATTAAAATGAGTATATTAAACTTTTTCTCTCATATAAAAAATGACATTAAGAGATGGTGTGAAATAAAAGACAATAAATATGAGAAAAAACAAAATACAATAAAAGTCAATGGAATATTTTTTATCTTGATCAATACAATTTATTCATAGAATTATTATTCTTTTTCTGCATCATACATTAATCCTTTGAAGCTGTCAGCCTGATATTTAAAGCTGAGTGCTATTTTACTATACACTGTAGGCCTAATATTTAAGGCTTAAAGAAATTACGTCAGATACCAATAATAAAAGGTTTAATATCGTGGCTATTCGCAGCCTTTTTACTGGAATGATGAGATATCTTTAAACAAAGATGTCTGACCTGAAACAAAGATTTTAATGTGTTTCGTGCTCAATTTAAATTTTTTTTTTTAAGTGATTTTTGTGAACTCAGGTACCGGGTATCAAAGAGCTAAGGATTCAAAGTTTTAAGACATTATTTTTTTTTTTTATATATTCAGTAAAAAGTGTATAAAGGATTCATAAAATATTTTTTTTATTTAACATTGAATATTTAAGACATAGAATTTAATATTTTTTCTCATTTTTCTCAATTTTTTTTTTTTTTGTAAATATAAGTTGCATTTGGGGAAGACTTGTTTATTTCTTGTATCAAAAGAATCTTTTAGTAAGAATTAGTTTTATAAATTTTGTTTGATATAAAAAAAAAAATTGAACAGTGTTTAATATATATATATATATATATATATATATATATATATATAGCTATAATAGCTGCATTAAGAGAAATAAATTAGAAGTTACAGGTTAAAACAGATATAACCACTTTAATTATGCTATCAGAATCTAGTTAGAAGTTAGTAATTCTTATAACTTCTAGTTGGTACAACTTGACCTGCTATACCTTTAATCAGAAGGTGATATTTACCTAGTTTCACTGCCATTGGCAGGATTTGACACAAGGTCAGGTTTTCAGACAAAGGGCCTCACACATTAATGTAGTTGAGGACAGTGCCAAAAATAGCTTAGCTTCATCAACATTCCTCTTTTGGGGTGCCTCAGGTATCAGGAAAGAAATCTGACCTTACTCTTTTTAGATAAGAGTGTAGGTGCTGACTGGGGGTGGGGAGAATGTATTTTTTTTACCTCACTTGGCACAAATGCACAAGATAATCAAAAGATCACCTTACAAAATGGCTACTTCTGTTTATATTTTGATAACCACTGTTTTGAAGTGTACTTCCTGTATGCATAATGAGTCCCTCCCATTTCTATGGAAGCCTAAATATGCCATTTACATAGCAATGCTACTGAAAAAAGAAGGCAATTTATAAAATTGTTCAAATAGCAATTATTTCATTAGATTTGCCAAGAAAATAGAAAACTATTATTGTCATTATATAACAAAAGATTACAGTAACATGGAGGCTTTTCAAAGTTGAACAAAACAAAAAGAATTTAATTTGTTTATAAAATCAGAAAGTGTGAGGCAAAAATTATTTTATGATAGCACTATTTGCATTCATCAAAAATTTTATTAAAATCTGATGGGACAAATATATTCTAAATTATACTCAATGCAAAAACAATTTCCAGACATTTCCCATTTTTAAAGTAAAAGTTTAAAGAAATCATTTAGAATAAAAATAAAAAGAAAGTGGATTTTTTAAATGTTTCTTTTCTATATAACATTAAAATGATTCAATATAACATTGAAAATGTTAAGGTGCATTCTCATTATACGAAAAAAAATCCTTAATTATATATCACTCTTTTCGTATTGTCAATACATATATGAATTAATTGATTGGACCCCTGTCAAGAGAGAGAAGTAATAGCTTTTTGCTTGTACTACTATGTGGACAGGTAAGTTTAGTTTGGCCAGGTGCTCACTCTCTCTCACCCACCTCACTCTTCTTCATTAACATGCCAGTTACAAGACATTTTGTTATGAATATAATTTGGATCACAAAAGACATGTATGTATATTCATATGGGTTGTTGGCACTGAATAAATTAATTCCCAAAAGCATTTTTATAGAAATTATATCTAATAAAAGGGATGCATGTTGAGTTTTGGTTATATTTCAATGTTTATTTACATCATCATTAGAAAATTCTATACAGATGATAAACAGAAATACACTATGCTTGAATTTTAAAAAAATCTTAAATTGTGATACACACAACTTAAAATTTCTATTTTATTAAGATATTCTAAAAATGATATCAAAATGTTGCAAAGGTAAGGCGTTGAAAGTGAGCTTGAAACTTGCTGAACCCTCTAAAATTCTTGGTGTCAAAGTTGACTTAGTCTAGCAAAAAGCTGTGTCCATATTTATTATTTGTTGGGATTTCTAAACACCCAAAAGTGCATTAACATTTAGACATACAAAATAGCAGTTTTAATACTTTTTTTTTTTCTTTTCCAAATCAAAGAAATTTTTTTTACTGGCCATTATCACAATGGGAAGATATGTATAAAACAGAAACATGGGGTAAAACATCAAGAAAATAGGAGGTAGGAAAACTGCATGAAGGGGGAAAACAACATGAAGGCAGAAGGGGAGGAATGGCATGAAAATGGGAGGGGAGGAATGGCATGAAAATGGGAGGGGAGCAATGGCATGAAAATGGGAGCAAAAAAATCAAATGAAAAGAGAATAAGAATTTGCTGGTAAAAAAATAAACAAGAATTAAAAAAAAAAAAAATCTTACTTGCTATTGCAAAAAGATTTATATTCATTTTTAAGGTGGTATTAACTTTAAACAATTATCTTTTTAAAGTATATTAGCAAAATAAAAAGACGCCCTCCGACCGATATAAAAATAATTTTTTGAAAGATATTGCCTTAGGGGATGGGAGCTGAAAATTCAATGTCATAGAGTGTGTACCATAAGTATGTAAAATCGTCAAATTTATTAAAGGAGTATAAAAAAAAAAAAAAAAAAAAAAAAAGAAAGATAATTTGAAATGGAAACAGTTCCGATAACTTTAAATATCATATTAGAATAAAACAATCTATATATAAATATATAACGCGGGCATCTATTTATTGAAACAATGAGGATTGTCTAATGTTGCATGCTCACATTTTGAGTATATTTATTCTATGTTATGACGTTGGATTATGTGTTTGGTAATGTAATGCAAGCAGTGACGTAGTTTTTGTTACAGACAAAAACCGGAAGCGAATCTCCATTATTAATAGATGCTACACACAGTGTGCAAGTTTGTTGGATTGCCAAAAACACTTCATAGTCAACCATACAATATCTATCAAACTAGTGGAAATAACCAATAATGATCTACTTCAAATTGGATACAAACTGATTATTTTTTTTGTCTTACAACTCTTTTTATTCTGAAATAGTCGTTTCCAGGTATTGACCAGGTAAAATTCTACCTAGGTCAAGGGGCGAGGGGGGGGGTAAAGTACAGACAAAAACAAACAATAATCACCTAGAATGCCAAGTGCTGGGGGGGGGGCTTATGCATTCAGGATAGGATTTTAAAAAAATGGGAAAACAAATGAATTAAACAGAAAATATAAATCTCAGTATTTATAATTGCTAAGGACCTGGAAGGAAAGGTAAGTGGGATGAAGCATAGTCACAAAGAAATTTCTGGGGTAAGCCACGGCCTACTAATATATATTAGTAGGCCGTGGGTAAGCTTATTTTTTTATATTATATTTTCCTAGCCAGTTTAGCATATCCCTCTCTTTTATTTATATACTTGAAATAGGTATATTTGGGCAGCATCTTTTCATTCAAACAAATTTGGTTAAAATTAATGAAATCCTTATTGTTTTGAAGTTTTTTTAAACTTTTTCTTTCAAGTTTTCTAACAATTTTTGTTTTATGTTATCATCTTGAAAGGTGTTAATGAGTTGTCTGAAAGGGTTTTCATTATTAAACCAAGTACTTTGAATTCACTTCTGAACTATTATCAGGGCTGTTATTTGTTAAAACTATTGTATTGTTGCTAAGGTGACGATAAATAAGGCTGGTGATTTATTTTTTAAATATATCTAAAAAGCCAGGTAAATGTGATTTAGAATAAAAAATTGTTCTATTAAAAGCATTTTTAGAATACTGTTGCCGTTTTCATAATTCTATTAATAGTAGGTTGTCTAAATTTTATGTATAAAGCTTCAAGGATTTTTTAATTTTTTGATACTATTGTCAGCATGAAGTATTTTTGTGTTATATATAACACATACATGTACATATGTGTGTGTTCTGATTTCTAACTTTACTCTCAACTATTCATATTTATTTTTCTCACTGTAAAAGATAAATAAGATGTGATAATATTTTAAAGGATGCTGAAGTTCAGGTCTCACATGGTGCCAGACACCCTAGGGCCAGCCCTGGATTGGCCCACTGTATATACAAAGTACTTTAAAATTAAAACTATGAAGAATACTTCATTAAAGTTACTTAAAGGAATTTTAAATCCAAACTAAAATTACCTAAATCAACTCGCTCATGTATCACAATACAATTTGATTGGCCGAGATGAAGCATTACTTTTACTGAGAACGGAGATTTTTATGTTTTTAGGATTGAGAAAGTATAATGGATTAAAATGGATGATTTTTCTTTTTTAGGTGGGGGTCAGAAATAAAACTTTAAATGAACTTGAGATAAATCTATTAAGATTTGTTATTTGGATTACAGCTGCATCTCTTCACAATGATCAGAGACTTTATAAATATTGTGAACTACTAGTTTTAACTTTTTTGTTTAAACAAAGAAACTTTTTACAATGGCAAAAATCAAAAAAGACATTGGACCTTCTATTACAATTTGATGAACTGTGTTTATAGTAAAATATTATGCACAAATAGTCACACAGTTTTAATTTGCTTTTTATTTCTAGAAATTTTAAATATATTTTATATACATGGCTGCCTCGTTGTAAATAAACATGTTTATATGGGGAACTAAAGATCTTTCTTTTCAATTCAATGTATCACAACAGTAACGTATATTTGATCTAATAAAGAATGTGAGAGAGGGTCTGTTTTATAAGCAACAATATTTTTCAAGTTGGCAATAAAAGGGTTAAAACTGTTATACAGCTCAATGATTTTATACAGTCAAATTTAGTTTTTGAGGACAAAAACAACTAAACTGTTTGTCCAAAAACAGTTTAGCCAAAATTAAGATATAAATTAATTCATATCAAATCCAGAGTATTTTTGTGTCTAAATTTTAGAATTCCTCATTAAATTCACACAAAAATAAATAAATTACATTGTAGCAGACTGATAAATATGTACATATGAACATAGGAGAAAAAATTCAAACTTTAGTAAAAAAAAAAAAAAAAAAAAAAAAAAAAAAAATTAAAATCTGTTCTCTTTATTTTAATAATTACAACAACAACAAAAAAAAGAAAGAAAGATTAAAAAAATATATTTACAATCATGTAAAAAGAAAACAAGATTTTTATAGTTTAAAATAATTTCAAATAAAAAAAATTTGTTGCTATTAATACCACTTGAAAAAAAAAAAAAAGAACATCAGCAAGTGGAATAACAAGATTTTTTGTTTTGTTCTAAAAACAATCATTGATTGATCTCATCTATCCAACTTGTGGAAATGAGCCAGAGATTTTGCAATCTCAAGTTACATGCTCTTATCATTAATCCATGGTTCAAGGATGGAAGGTATTTACCATATAGACTAGTATATAGGTCAAATTTTGAAGATCTCATTTCTAAGCAAAAATAATAATAGAAATAACTTTGTAAAGTTAAAGTTCAAACATAAATGGGAAGGAGCAATCCTCCTTGACTTAAAAAAAATTTATCAAAGGTTGACCAATGCGTTTATAAATGGTAAATAGTAAACATTATTTAATGTTTTGAATATCACTATAACCGACAGATCATGATGCAACAATTTTTCTGTCCAAGTTTTAAAATAGTTTTTTTTCATAAAAATGAATTATAACAATTAATTTTACCCATAAATAAAAAATAAAATAAAATAAAGTTCTTCCAGCTTAGAGTCAAGGTTAATTTACACATTAGTATCTATGTTGTTCTTTGTTCACAATATTTCGGCCGTGTTATCTTCTGATCTTTACAGTGAAATCATTGAAGTCAACCGTACATTATGAAGTTCCATGCAAATGTAAATATCACAATGGAATGTTGACACTACCAATCCCACAATAAAAGAATAAATTACAATAAAATTCAGACAAGAAGTTAGATATTAGTTGTTTTTTAAAGTAGCAATCTTGGGTACTATCAGAGCACTGGAGTCTGGACATATATATATATAAAAAAAAAAAATCTCTAATGAAATCTTACATTGGCACAAAATTTTCTCTACCTAAAAAGATCCGATCATATTCATTGCTATCACCAAACCAAGTGACATAGTTTAATAATTTAATTTGATTTTTATTTATTTACAATAACCAAATATATGATTCTTATTCAAAGCTGTCACATGACATAGCATTCTTATATTTTAATTCATAACCTCTTTTCTACGTTCATCAATTCCTATTTATTTTTCTCGCTGTAAAACATAAGATAATACCAATAATCAAGTTCAGTATTCCAAATATTTAAGTATTATATTAAAATAAATCATTACATTAAATTGTATAAAAAGATATTTAAAAGAATGCATTTTGTATTGAATTATTATAAAATTGATTTAGTGGTTATTTTTGAAGGCTATCACAATGCAAGCGTAAAGAAAAATGAGGTAACTATGATGTTGTTAGTCTACCTTTGATTTATTTTCTTAATATTTCAGGATAAAGATCCCTTCATCAGAAGATTTCTGAAAGCTAAATTCTGGAGCTGTTACCTTGTGGTTAGGATCTGTCCATACTGTTGTATGTCTGGTGATATCTTACTTTGAATTCTTTGCGTGTGTGTGTGAAAGTGTGTGTGTGTCTATCCAACAATGTCTTAGTAATATTCCAGATTTGGTCTTCTTTTTTTGCTAAGGCAGGTCCCAGCTGTACATGGTTTGTTTATTTGTATTATAAAATTGTTAATAAAAGTGTTTAGTATATAATTTATTGTTTGTTTAATAAAATCTAAAAAACATTTAAATGATATTATTTAAAGTTAAAAAGCAAAACTAAGTAAATGATGGAATTTTTTAGACACAGAAATATTTGTGGTTTAACATTTAAGTGTGATTTAACAAGGGATTTTTTTTTCCAAATATTTCCAGACCCCATCACTTTCATATTAACCAAGTTTGCTATTGGAATGATAAAAGCTTAGATTTTTTAAATTCAATATTATCTTTTAAAAAAAAAAAAAAAAAAAAAAAAAAAAATAATAATATTTAAATTCTGCATAAATCCGATTAAAATATAAAAAGACAATAGATATATTCAAATTTACCCCAGAATAAAACTAAAACTTGATAAGCTCGTTGTATGAAAAGTTAGTTTAAGAAATTATAGAAATGGCTTTTTAAAATTCCTATTTGATTCGGTGGTGGAAATAAAATATGTTCAATCTGAATCAACAAAACACAAATTTACAAAGACATTGGAAATGAAACATTAAAATCAAAGATCATTGCATAGTGATGGATCATTAGAGCGGCCAGACCGAAGACTACAAAGAAGTTCCCGACGACATGAGGAGGAACACTTTCCATCTTTAGTAGACTTGTATTTGTATCTGAAAAAAATAAATACATTAAAGTAAAACCTGTTGGAGTAATAAATAAATAAGCAGTTTGTTATATAATGATGTCATCAGCCAGTTCTGTTTATGAGAGAAAAGTAAGCCAATATCACCTGACTGACAAGTAACAGTGTAAATAGGGATATTTATATTTTAAAGGAATTTAAAATATCAGTCTCTCAGAATTCTAAATGTAAATATATTATTATGCCATGCTTAACTAAATCAACCACAAGATCCGGATACAAGCTGGCTGATGGATTTAGTCTAAAAGGGGCAGCAGACCAGAGAAGATCCAGAGACAGGCAGTTAGAACCTTGAAGGATGGGGAGGGTCATTTGAACAATTTAAAGAAGACCATAAAAGTGGACAAAGTCTAAAGTAAAACATAACTTTATACCTTTATTTCAAGTAATAATATGAGATCAATTAGAGCAACAGATTGTCTATATATTATATATATATATATATATATATATATATATATATATATATATAATATATATATATTATTATGAATTTAACATTTTTGAAAAAACAAATGATGTTTATAATTGCCGACAGAAATCTGGAATTCCAGCATTGAATAATAGCGTTTTGTTTGTACCCTTTCTTCTAACGGTTATTTATCCCATCTTTCTCTCATATGTTGCTCTTGATGAAGACCGATCTATTAAAACGGTCGAAACATATTTCTGTCAGCAATTATAAACATCATTTGTTTTTTCAAAAATGTTAAATTCATACTGTCAGATTAACTTCCATTTATTTTCATATATATATATATATATATATATATATATATACACACCAACCTCTCCACACAAGCAGGATGTAATACAAGGTCAATTATTAGTTTAAAGTTTGAATTCAGAGTTTTCCTTCTCCTAGACCAGTTACTAACCAAGGTTAAAGAGTCCAGTCTGCCCTACTATTTACCCATACAACTAACCATTACACCCCAAAGATTATATATATTATATATATATATATATATATAATATATATATATATATATATATAATATATATAATATATATGGATTGTTTCGATCTATTAATTAGATCATCTTCAGGGCATTTGTTGGTATATGGAAAGTAATAAGAAATTTTTTATCACAGAATAACGAGAAAAGCGAGTGGTAGTCCTTGTTATTCAGTCTGTTTAAAAAATTTTTTGAGGTTTGAAAAAAAAAAAAAAAAACATATTTCAAACCATCCCCTTTTTTCAAACCTCAAAAAAATTTTTAAACAGACTGAATAACAAGGACTACCACTCGCTTTTCTCGTTATTCTGTGATAAAAAATTTCTTATTACCTTATATATATATAACTAAAATTCTCATTATGTTGACATATATATATATATATATATATATATATATATATATATATATATATATATATATATATATTTATTATGTGCCTTAAGATATGCTGCTAAGATATATAATGCCATTCTTAATCGCATCTGACCTGAAAGAGAAAATCCTTAGGAAAAACCAAAAGCGGATTCCACAGAAATCGATCCACAACTTCTCAGATCCTGACTATTTGTCAAATCATAGAAGGGATTCGATCAAAGAATCTTGAGGCAACACTGCTATTTGTAGATTTATCCAAGGCATTTGACTCCATACACAGAGGAAGTGGAGCAAATATCACTATTACAAAGAAAATAATGATGCTCTACAAAGATACTAAAGCAATGGTATGCTCCCAGATTTCTTTGCCACTGTCGCTGAAATCCTACAAGGAGATACGTTAGTACCATATATATTCACAATATGCCTAGACTACATACTTTGAACATCATTAGATCCCATAAAAGAAAAAGGCCTCACACTAAAAAAAGGCAAGAAACAGGTGATATCCCATATAGACTTATGGATACAGACAAAGCTGATCTGTAACTTCTTGCAAATTCACCTGCACAAGCCGAATCCTTGCACAGATAGACACTGGGCTACTCATGCACCAAGTTGCTGAGGACTGGTATCAAACCTGGAAACTTGTGATTCCAAGGCAGATGCTCTACCAACTGAGCATATAATGATACGTATTGTGATACACTGCTCACAATACAATACATATTGCAATACTTATGATAGAAAATACACTTTCTGATTCTGTTAATTCAATATATTTTTTATCATAGTAAAAACAAATAGAAATAAATAAAAAGAAACATCTGTGTATGCTGACTGGAAAATAGTAAAGTCATTTTTTCTAGTCAATATATAGTGCGCCATAATTTTTTGTAATGTTTCAGATAATACTTAGTCCCAGTCTATCCTAAACTTTTCACTTTATAATAAAATGTCTTCACTGTAAGAACATATCTTACACACTACAACAGTTATCTCTTGTCTTTCACTCTCTCAAAAGCAAATCAAAACAACTAAGTAGTACATTAATGCTGCATTGCTAAAGGAATGACAAATCAGGTGAAAAAGAACAGAAAGAATTAAATAACATTGTCTTATTTTTTTGTTTATAAATGAATATTAATTAAAAAAAAAAAAAAAAAAAAAAAAATGAAATGGTTATAAAATCATGATGATTATTGATATTCCTACTTTTCATATTTTATCTTCTATGTAAAAAAAAAAAAAAAAAAAAACATTAATAGGGAGTTAGACGAATCTTAAAATTTGTTTCTGATAATTGCTGATAATTTAAAAAGTTGTTTACATTTCTTTTTTAATAATTGAATAATTATATATTATTGTTGTATTTTTTTAATAAGTACTTTTATGAATTTTCTTAATATCATAAGTGTTTGTATTTTCTGAATAATTGCATCAATTGTTAATTTTGTTTTGGAATTTAATCAGTAACAAAAAAAAAGTATTTTGTTATAAATTTTATGAAGATCCACTTCTAAATAAAAAATAAATAATTAATTTAAAAGAAATTATCAAACACATTTCTTATTATACTGTTATATGTGATGTTATTCCATCCACCCAAGCAATGCTGGGTAGATTTTGTAGTTAAAATATGAAATTTCCATGTTCAATTAAATTTCTTACCTATTAAACTGCTCTAAAACTGTGTTGTTTCTTTTCATGATTTCAATTAAAGTGTTCCAATTCGCAGGACTCAATGACGGCAAATTATATGTCTCCTGAAATATGTAAACAAAACAATATTACTCAAAATCCAAATCATATGATAATCAAATATTAATGGACAGTTTATACAAGATTTATCTATTAAGTAATGAGACTGTGTAAAATTTTCTTTTATCAACTTAATTACAAATCAATTTTATCTCCTTCAGAATAGTTACCTTAGAAAGCCACATGCCAATTTTTTTGTTAAAGGGCAAATAATTCACCCTCTTCTTTTTTGTACTTTTTTAAACATCATTCTGGATTGAGTTTAATCTTCAAATTGTTATATTTTTAATAAAAGTCAAATCTTTAATTTTTTAATTAAGATTTTTAATCCTAGATAGAATTTTGATTTTTTACTACTAATTAAAGATTAAATTTCTGCTGTACCAAAATTTAATCAAAATAATTATGTTACATCTCCTGCATCATAAGTAAAAATAAAATTATAGAAACATTCTTAAAGAAATAAACCAAAAGTTTCACTTTTACATTATGACTGAAAATAGAACAAGCAGCTGGTATGACTTCCTTGTAAATGTAGTGGGCTTCAGGTCATGTAACTGAGATCTTTTTTTAGCCAACCAAAAAAAGAATACAGACCAAACACAAATATAAATCCAAACCCCATTCCAAATTCAGCATTTTACCAGTTTTGTTTATGTCTCAAAAACAAACCCCAGACACAATTTCTGAAACAAACAATTAAGTCTATTTCTTTTAACTTTTAATCAAGAAACTTTTGTCTTCCTGAAGCAGACACTTAAATGAATGTAAACATTCTCTTCCCCAAAAAACTCATTTTGTGTACATATTTATCCAGGCCCTCTACCACAGATATTATGTAACACAAGGACAATTCTTAAGTGGAGTACAGCTGGTTTGAAGGCTCTCCAACTATTCCCCTATAGCCAGGGGGAGGGTAGAAGAGATGTATTCATGCTTTTCCAAAAGTATTAGTGGGAAATGAAATGGAAACAGCCTCATCCAGGACTATGGTTACCAATTCTATCTCCTATTATGATAACCATTACATCACAATTTTGTGTATTTCAATATGTAAAAGTAAATCTGTTGGCTGATGCTATCATTTGTTTATTTACTATTTTGTCTTTCACCTTGTCTCACTAGTGACAGTATTAACTTGTTTATTCTTATAATGTTTAGTTTTATTCAATCCTTTTGAGTAGATGCAAATATAACAAAATATAGAGTAGATGTACTAGGATGAGCTAAAACGTTTCAAAATATTTGTTGTACAAAAGATGAAGGTGTAGTTGATCACAGTATAATAACTAGATGGTTCAATAAATTTTTCTTGGGTTGCAAAGAAAAGGTCAAGAAAGCCTAAAACCATGGATTCCAAGACCATGATGTAGCCATAGAAGCAAATCAGAGAGTATCAGGCAAGATTGACAGTCCAGTGTAGTTTGACACCTTCATGACCTCAGCAAAATCCTCCAAAGCTGCTAAATTTTGCCTCACATTACCAAAATATTGCAAAACTTTTGACTCACCCCAGTAGTTTCTCAGCAGTGAACATATAAAAATACTAATTTCTTCTTTTTTCTTCTTTTTTTTTTAACCTGACCCTATGAACTTTTACTCACCTTAGCACTGTATTCTTTGTTCCATTCAGGTTTATCAAGTTCATTGGCAACTTTTAGATCAAAGATGTAACTGTCAAAATCAAGAACAGCCTGAAATAAAAATAGACAGAATGAGTTGGCTAGATGTGAAAGTGAAGACATAATATCACTTGAATTATCACTTCAAAATTGGGCATTTGGTCAAACAGTATTGGGTAAATATGCCATAGTTTCCCAAACTAGTTGTAAAAAATGTACATTAAAAATTCAAACATTACTCAGTTTAGTGAAGCAAAAAGATATAATTTTATTATTTGATAGCACTTGCCTTTTAAGCTACAAAAAATGTAACTAAAGGGAAAAATAAAGACTATTTGTCTCTCTTTATCTAAATAGAGTAAACTAGAAACTTTTGCTAGCTTGCTTTACTCTGCCAAAAGATACAGAGAGAGATAAGGACAGAACATGGGGAGGGACAGAGAGTAAAAGAGACAGGCAAAGAGAGAGAGAGAGAGAGAAAGATGACTTCTCTTTCTATATGGATTGTGTACACCTGAAAAAAACAGTAAAATGGATAATCTGACATGTAGTAACAATAAAAACAACAAAAAAGAAAGAGTTCACTTGCTTGAAGAACTCTGGGAATTATAATGACCTTTCTCAAAATTTCTCTGAATTTTTTAGATGAGGCTTGATTATTTGGATTATTTGGACTATTGTCCTCATCTTTATTGTTATCTGGACAACGTTTTGGCCAATGGGTCCTCCGGCCTTCTTCAGGTTCTCGAGTTCGACATGAAGGTTCCCCAGAGTCCAAAGAGAAGGTTCCCCAGAGTCCAAAGAGAAGGTTCCCAGAGTCCCAAAGAGAAGGTTCCTCAGAGTCCAAAGAGAAGGTTCCCCAGAGTCCAAAGAGAAGGTTCCTCAGAGTCCAAAGAGAAGGTTCCTTTCCCAGAGTCCAAAGAGAAGGTTCCCAGAGTCCAAAGAGAAGGTTCCCCAGAGTCCAAAGAGAAGGTTCCTCAGAGTCCAAAGAGAAGGTTCCTCAGAATCCAAAGAGAAGGTTCCCAGAGTCCGATAAGAAATACCTGAAGGCCAGAGGGCACATTAGCCGAAACATTGTGTAGATAATAAAGATGAGGACAATAGTCCGAATAATCCAAATAATAATATTTTCTCAAAATTATAGAAAGTCAAATACCAAATTGATTGCAAATGAATGTAGATCGGTTGAATGCAAATATACTAACCCATGAACTGGAATTGTAGTTGCCATCAATCGTATAAATACGGAAACTTGGATTAACTGCTATATTTGCTAAATAGGGTGTGACACTGCTACCAATATAAGCCATGCTGACAGGTCTCTTCATGTTATCAACATCATAAAACATTTCATAGCTGTCCAGATGAATATGGCCAAAAAACTGACCAACTATTGTACTTTCATATCTGAAAATATATATACATATATATAAAAATCAAATTTTTAAAAAATAACATTTTTTTTATATTCTTTACTTACATGATTTATCAACTTTGTTTCAAACTTTACCAAGCAAAGAACAATTTTAAAATGTTGTCTATTCAAATAAATGATCATTAAGTATACTAAAATGTTGGATTTTTCACTCTCTGGAAAGCATTCCACCTTTTAATTGTAATTCTGATAATAATAATTAAATTATTGCATACACTGCTCAGGTGCATTACAACTCATCAAAGGTGCATGTTCAGTACATAGAATAATGTACAAATGTCAGGAAAATTAACAGTGTATAGCCATGATGTGTGTGTGTGTGTGGAGCAGGGATATTAGGTATAGTGTTCTTGAGTAAGCTGTCTCTTAAACTGCCTGTTTTATCTCAAAAAGGTTTCAAATCCAATATATTTTGTCAGTGTTTCCTATTTCTATATCAAACCAAAATGCTAAGTCACAGTGCAAAACAGTATCTGAGGTGGATATATTTAATTAAATTCAGAATCAAGCAATTCTTTTTTCAGTGCTTATGTTAAAATTCTAAACAATGATTTAATGTTGGTGTAATTACTCAAATTATGTCAACATTTTTTAAATATTATACAAAAGTGATAATATATTATGAAGGATTTTTGGCATATTAACAGTTACATGGGTCATTAAAATGTCAAGCAACATTTACTTTTGTTTTTCTTATTGAAACATGAAATATTTAAAATTGATATTTATTAGGTTGTTTTTTTTTTTGCATGAAATGTATATAATCATATATATCTTAAGGTGGATTAATAGATGACCTGACCTAAAAGCAAGATTAATAGATGACCTGACCTAAAAGCTCTGATTTATAGATGACTTGACCTAAAAGCTCTGATTTATAATAGAATTTATGAAATTTTATATTAATATTAAAAGCCAAATAGTATATATACAGGGTGACCCAAAAAAAACAGAAGTCTGCATTAGTAATAGTATATAGACAGTGTGACCCCCCCCCACACACACACACACACACCCCAAAAAAACAGAATTTGGGTTCTGTTTTTTTTTTTTTTTTTAGAGGTGGGGGGTCCACCCTGTATTTTTGTTTAAGAAATTGACTGATTATAAATTACAAACAAGCAAGATATCTCCTTCAATATTCTACAAAATTTTTAAAAAGTTGTTTATTTTGACCATTTCGTTTTAAAATTTACTTGATCAAAATCTAACTAATCATTTGTCACCTCTTTTAAATTGATTTTCTAACCATAGCATTATTATATTCGAACATTCAATTTCTGTTTTCTAAATATTGAATTATTTTTCAGTGAAACAAGAAAATCATCTTGAATGAGTCAAAACTGGCAAAAGATAACTTAAAAAATATTTTTAGTTTAAAATTTTTATTTCTAGATTTTTGATAGTTTAAAAATAGTTTGCTTAATTTATACAAGTGATGTAATTGTTATGTATGAGGGTGAGTCAAAAAGTAATGCTATTTTCTTTATTTCATGTGAAGTTTTTTTTATAAAACTAAGGCCTACATTAAGACTTATCTCAGTATGGTAGAGAATCTATTTTATTCTAATGTGATTATATATTTTTGTCTAACAAAACCACTTTTAATAAAAGATGAAAAATTTGACTGATTGAATCACAAGAGAGCAAGATATCTCCGATATTCTACAGAAATTTTTCAAAAATTGTCTATTTTGACCATTTCATTTTAGAATTTGTTATCTGATATGTGCGGTTAAGCATCTGCTAGCTGATGGTACTTGTGGCATTCCACCTCAGCAAAACAATCTCCCTGGTCTCTCATGAAAGAGGATAGACCTAAAAAGTTCACATAAAAGGGATTAAACAAATGATTGAGAAAAAAAATGACACTTTAATTACCTTGAAATAATTTTGTAGTAATTGAAACTCCAAGTTTTCAAACAATCTTTTATTCCAGGAGGAATGTGGCCAATTATATGAACCTATATAAAAGATTAAAAAAAAAAAATAATGCCAAGAAATTGCAATAAAAATCATTACCAAATAAAGTATGTGCAGTCTTATAGAATTAATCAAATAGAAGTAGAGACATCTACAGACAAGTGCACACAGTTTTGACCTTAAAATCTGAAATGATTTTAAAATTCTTTCATGAATAAAACATAACTTTAATCACTAGATAAAAGCATAAAATTAATCAGAATTAAAAGAAAAAAAAAAGCATATCTTTCCAATCAAACAAGTTTTAAAAGTTTGAATAAAGTTTTTTTTTTTTTTTTTTCAATTTAAAAAAAACAAAAGTTTGTTTTTTGAAAGTTTCTGCCATTATCAATGACCTGTCAATCAAAACACAATCTCCAATTTTTAAAATTTCCTAAAAATCAATTAATCTAAATAGAAACTATTTATTCAACAAAATTATTTCATTTAATTGTCAATTAACTGAATTTAAAAAAAAAGTTTACCTTAAAATAGAAAGAAAATACATTAATTTTATGCCTCCTGCTACTGAAAACAAAACATTGATTCACTGTCAGTGATTGCCTTTTTAGAATTATGGATGACCAAAACTAATATAAAATGCATTTGTTTTTGATTTTTATGTATCTACAACTTAAAAACAAAGAATAATAATCGCGTAATTATTTTTTAAAATCATTTTCTATACGATTTCAGTTGTCAATTATACCTTCGGAAATAAAGAATAATGATTAAAAAAAGTTATGGTAGGTAACAAAAATAAGTGATAAAAAATTATTTCTCTTATGAAACTCAATATTTATAAAGTTAAGTTTTTATACTTTTTTTTCCTTTATCAAAAATATTCAAAATTATATTTTCAAAAATAGTGTTTAATTTTATTTCTAAAATAACATTTTGTGAATTGTGAAAACTAATATTTTTTATTGAGAAATTAATACGTTTCAATATTTGGGTTTATATAATTTAAAAAGGGATTTTTTAAAAAGTAGTGATTCAATCTTAAAAGACTAAAATTAATAAAAATCCTTAAAAAATCTTTTTTCAACATAAACTTTTTTTCTCCCATTTCTTAATGGTATATTTTAATAAAATAAATAGCTAAACTATTTAAATGAATTTTTTCTTATATATATATATATATATTATATATATATATATATTTTTTTTTTTTTTTATTTTAATTTTCAACTTTAGGTTGATTAAAAAAAAAAAATCTATATGAATATTTAAAAATAACTCAATTTATTCAAATTATTATGTGATCTATCTTTAAAGGAATGTAAATTATTTGTTAAAAAAAAAAAGACACCGTTTTTTATATTTAAAAAAATATTTAGGGTGCCCCCCACCCTAAATATTTTTTTAAATATAAAAAACGGTGTCTATAAAAAAAAATAGAATTCTTATATTTCTCCCACAAAACAAACTTCAAGAAATAATTTATTTATAAATAAATAGTGAAAATTTCATTAAAATTGGACAAATACCAAATTTTAGATAGAATTTAAAAAACATTAATTTAAAAACACGATTTCAGGATTTCTATGATATAATTTTTTCTAAATATAGGAGTTTTCTTTAATCTTATTTCTTTAAAATGATACAAAGATTTTTTACGATAAAATAATTTTTAGAAAGGTTTTGTAACTTTTCCCATTATGAGTACATTGTGCAAAATTGATTGGATGTCCCAAATAGAAGCAAAGAATTTTTTTTTTAGGTTGTTTTGTTTCTTTGTTTAATGGCATATCAACCTTTATGCCAAAGCTATCATTATAGAAGAACAGTAGTGGTACTATTTAACCCATAGCTAGGAGGTTGAAGAAGTTCATACCTTTACCAGGGGGTATTAGTCCAAAAATAAACATAATGACTAGAGTTTAAATTTGTTTACTACAATGTTTCAGTCCAGCACATTCACCACTACACCACAGGGACTATCCTCACCCCCCTTCTTTTTTTTTTTTTTTTTTTTTTTTAAATGTAAAAGTTTAGGAAAATAATTGAGTGTGTCAGTGTATGTGTACACACAAACCAAAAATCGTTTCTAAATGGTAATTCAAAAAAATAAATAAATAAATAAATGCTATGATAAATAGTAAAAAAAAAAAATTATTAATTATCTGCATTAAGTCACTCACTTTTTCATGATTGTCTTCAGCTTTTTGAAGGACATTTATCAACCATTCCAATTCACGGTTAGGATCAGTCATGTTAAGCATCAACCACCTTGAGGGGTAAAAAAAAAAAGACAATTCAAATATTAAAATTCTATCCAAAAAATAAATTAATCTTTAATATTAATAAAAATAAGACATTCAAATGTTACATCCTGTCATCACCTCAGATACTTAATGGAACATTCTATTTTGATTGTAAGGGGGGGGGGACACATCAAAGACACAAAGAAAGCAAATATGAAGAAAGAAAGGGAATTGAGAGAAAAAGCTATGTCAAACATTTGCTTATCTGTTTCAATGGAATGAAGGGGGGGGGGCAGAAGGTAGTTAAAATTTAAAGTTAAAAAATGAAATAGATAAAATAAGAATTTAAAATAAATAAATAAATAAATAAATAAATGTCAAGAGACATCTTTGAAAACTAAACAAAGTTTTGCGTCACCATTTAAAGACAAAGAGGATGAACATGAACAACCGGAGCCAGCACAAAAGAAGCCATATCAACCAGAGGAGGACAGCAACCCATTAGAAGATGGTTAGTCAGTGAAACAGAACTCCCCTCTCCTGTGAAGATAAAATGGGAATTCTTCCAAGCCATAGCTTTATCTGTACTACTGTATGGCTGCACCACTTAAGTTTTAAGCAAAACGATTAGAAAAAAGCTAGGTGCAAACTACATAAGGATTCTGCGTGATGTCTTGAACAAATCCTGGAAGCAGCACCCCACAAAAAAACAGCTATACTGCCACTTACCTCCTATCACACAAACCACCAAAGTAAGATGAACAAGACATGCTGGACACTGCAGAAGAAGTTAGGACAAACTCATAACTGATGTTCACCTGTGGACACCTACTCATGGACACACCAGTGTTGACTGACCAGCAAAAAATTAAATGCAATAGCTATGTGCAGACACTATTTGTCATGTTGAGGACTTGCCAGGAGCAATGACCGATAAGGACGGGTGGCGAGTCAACTGGATCCGTGCTGTCAACACAACTTAATTAGTATTATGAGATATAAAGCACATAACCTTAATATTTCTACTTTTATATTTCTTAATATCTCTACAATCATAAATATTAGCATTATTCTATGGATATGACACCAATAAGGACATCATAATTTTTCAGATGGTTGGAAAAAAAAAACAAAAAAAAAAAAAAAAAAAAAAAACTTATTTTTGTAGGATATATCACAAAAAGTCTATTAAAAATAAAATAGTAAATCCTGCTTTCATGATACTAATTTTGGCAAACAAAATACAGTGGTACAAGGTACAACTTAGGAGTTTAATTCATTCCACTCATATATTAAATCAATTTTCCCCATTGAAATAAACTGAAATGCCATTAATCTGTTCCAGCATACCCAAAAAACATCCTAATTTTGGGGGGGCGTTTTTTTTTTTCAATAAGAAAAATAGCATATCTTATTATAATGGAGATTGTGTGTTTTTCTGTCTGTAACCGAAACTATATTCCTACTCAAGTCAATATTCAATTAGGTATTGACATCACATTCTCCATGATTTTATTATCTAAACCTCAATTATTAATAAAATTGTCTTACATTATTAATACTGTTAACTATGTCTACATACTGAAAACATGCAATTATATTTATATATACAACAAAATAGCGGTTTACAGTGTGAACGGGAAGGCTAATTTGCATATTAATATTAAAAAATCGAATTTAATAAATATGTGCTTAGTATTATTGATTTCTAACTGTTTGGTTTTATTTTAATGAATATAAGCAAAAATCTCTTCAATAATTCTTAATTGAAATCCATTAACAAGAAAAAATAACTGTCATCTTATTCTTTACTTCCTCTTATAACTAAATACTTAAATTAGAAAAAATAATGAAAGACGAGAGTGATGGAAGAGTAAGTTTCAGTTGTTCAATTTTTTATTATACTCCCTCTGTTTCAAATCTTTTATTATACTTCCTCGGTTTCAAATCTTTTTATCTGTATTCTTATTTAGTTTTATTAGACTTTCTAATTTAATATAATATTTTATTACATTAAAACTTGAATACTTGCACCCGGAGGGTGCATATATTTGCTAGTTATATTAAATAATATATTATATAAAAAACATTCTAAAATAGAATGTAATGAATTATGTGCCGTAATATGTTTTAATGTTTATTTTTTTATAAATAATATTTTTCTTTGGCATAATAAATTTGGAAACTCAAATGTTTTTAGTGAATTTATCAACATAAGCATATCTGAAGCTTGCTTGTACCTCAAATTTTTGCTCTCATCACAAAGCAAAAAAAAAAGCCACCAAGTGACAGCTCATAACTTAGAAGTCAAGATACCACTGTATATCATTTCACTTAACTGGACTTGGGACTTATTGAAAAAATAAATAAAATCTGATCTTTGACTTAACTCTTAATGTCCTATACCGCCTCATTCCGCCTGGTCAGAAGTCACATTCATTTTCGTAATCTGCCCCAAATGATAGCCTTTGTTTAAATGTAATATTAAACATTTAGAAGTCTTTGATTTAAGGAAAATAACAGGTAACTTTAAATGAAAAGGCCATTTTTAGCCATTTTTTGATAAATCCTTAGAGGAATGGGGCTCTGGACTTAGAAAATTCTCAACAGGATGATAAGAGTTAAAACAAATAAAAGAGACTAGCAGGACCCGTGAAATTTCCACGAAAAGAAACAAAAATCAAGAAAAAAAATATCTTCCATAATTCACAATTTCAATAATACAAATAAAACAAACATGTAAGTTATTTTTTTTCAATTCATTTTAATTTTACATTGGGCATTTAAGCAACGCAAGATCATTTGGAATGTTTCATTTTTAAAATTGGGTGAAATAAAATGGAACAAATAAGAAATTTGTGATTAAGTGACACCAGATAATCTGGATTCACATTTTTGCATTGCATCTTGGATGATTTGAACTGTCTCATTTTTAGTTAAAAGGGTGTTGCAGGATGATAACAAACAGAAGATTTAGGAACAAGTATATTAATATAGAAGAGATGATACAAAAGATGAAACTTACCAGTTGAGTGAATTACAATAGTTTGTGTTGATAGAAACAACCCTGAACCCTGGGAAAGGAGATACTGTATAATAGGCACCACTGAAACAAAAGTAAAGAAATATACAACAGTCACTTAATCAAAAATGTATTATTTCATTAATGAAACTAGCTGAAAACTATTTGTGGAATTTAAGTCAAACCTTTCATGAGTACTTTTAACTTAATGAATTTCAACTAATGGTTAACTTTTATGATCCTCCTGGTGGCCATTTCCTGTACTATGAATGAAAACTGAACACATTCATTTTAAATTTTCTGGATTATTTTTATATCAAAAATATACAGCAAACAAATTTTTATATTACTAATATATTCATATGTAACTGTAACCCAGTAAAAATGGCACATCATAGCTTGATTTTTATTATACACTTAAAATGCTCGAATTTTGGGAACAAAGCAATTTCCAGTCCAATTTGTGACTGAATAATTTTGTGTCGTATGAATTTGCTCTGAGCATCAATTTTAAATTATCAAAATTATCAATATAATGTATATAACTATAAAATTTTAAAAGACTCCTTCACTCCTTCCTAAATAGAAGTATTGATATCATCATGGACTGCTTTAACAAAAGGAACCCAATGGCTTCATGGGTCTAGACAAAACTAAAAGCAAAGTTTGTTTTTGTTTTTAAATATTTCATAGAATATCATTGTTAAACAAAAGCAAAATGTCATACAAAATGTTCATAATGTCCAGAAAAGTTTCAGTTAGATATCTACTTTATATGGTCAAACAAAGATTTAGTTTAGCTAACTTGACAGACACAAAGTAAGAGCACAGTTTCACATTATATCTATATTATAAGTAGTTTGTCCTCACTAAACAACTATGCTCCAGGGTAACATTAGTAACCATAGAAAATTCAGTGACCCTAGCAGTCCTTCAATTATCTGATAATAGACAGACAAAAAGGTGATTTATAGAGAAAACAGTTCTTAATTTTAGAATTGACTACAGACAAATATATAAGAATATGAGGTGTGTTAAAAAAAATATCGAGACTGAAGCTATATTTACCAAGACAGAAATGAACAATGAAGAAAATGTAAATTTTCTTCAAAATAATTCCCTTGGTATTCAACACTTATTCCAACAAGTTTCTATTGGTAGAAGCACCTCTAAAACTCCTATTTTGATATGGTGTGAATCTACATATTTCTTTTAATGTCCTCCACATCTTCAAGTTTTACCCTGGTGTTGAATTTTCAGTTTAGGAAACAAGAAAAAGTCACACAAACCCAGATCTTGTAAGTAAAGGTGATTGTTGCACTTGCATAATTCTGTGTTTTGCCAAAGACTGCAGATCAAAAAGTATCAAGAATTGGCACCAACTCATTTGGATGTGCTGGTCATTGCTTTTAAAGAAGTCTTTGAGGAGTAATCCCTTCACATCAACATAAAATCTGAACACTTTCAGCCACTGAATACATTTTGGGCCAATTGTTACAGCAGCCAAAGTTCAACTGGTCAAATTCTCTTCTGCCATATCACATTCATTGCTATGTTTTCAGTTTATGATTTTCTAGCTGTCTCCAATGTAATATCTTCTATTTGTATTAAGGATGGCTACACATAATCTGTTAGGGCCATCTAAGAACACATTTAGGTTTTACACTCATATACATGATACAACTTTATAATTTTGAGACCATTGTAAAAGTAAACCTACCTTTTAATTGTGCCATATGTCTCTTTGGGTAACCAGTGTGACCAGCTCTCATTGAGAGCAGAATAAAGCCAACTGATTGAGTTCTTGCCTTTAACAAATGAGGGCGGAAAGCTGAAAAATAGTCACAAAAGAAAAAATTATAAATTGACAACTATATGCAGGACGTTTCTAGTACCTCCCAAATATATGATTGTAGGAAGGATAGAAATGAATCAGTCCCTGAACTGGATTTGTGAGGTATACAAAAACAGTTTTTAATACTAATAAGTTGTTTTCATTTAAGTTGTATTTTTTTTTCTCTCTTTTTAGTGTAAAATCATATAATGTATAAATAATATGAATATTAAAAAAACATTTTAAAAATTTTAAATGCTGAAAATAAGAAAATACTTTAATATACAAATTATGCTAATCAATACTTTATAACCAATATAATAATTGCAAATCAAAAGTTAGATTGGTTGATTTTATGGCATGTCAATCCTTATTGGGTTATTTAAATGCCAAAGTCAAACATTTGTTTTTTTTAAAAGAATTATTTGGTTTCAAGTATTCTTATCTAATACTAATAATTTTCAAAGTTTGATTTGACGCTACATGGAACCTTAACAGGTACTACAACTCCAGGTCAGAGAGGACCTGAGGGTAATGGCAATAAAGGGGTGATGAACACTCAGCAGACCTCCAGAACTGGAGCCTCATCACCAGAAACAGTTTTTTTAAGGGGAGAGCGTCTTACCACTCTGTGAGGGATGCAGTTGGCATATTTTAAACCCTTGTCAACAGGACTTCAAAAATCAGGGTTATTACAAAAAAAAAAAAAAAAAAAAAAAAAAAGAATAAGTTATTATTCAACATGCGAATAGAAAATCCATATGTATGTATATTTAAATTTAAAAAAAAAAAAAAAAAAAAAAAAAAAAAGTCTTACCTATTGACAGGTGCACTTTCATGGTTCCCAACAACAGGGAATAGTTTTTTCTTTGGAAGATATTTCAAGAAATAATCTGTCAGAACATTGATGGCTTTAGTTTGGTCACTTCTTGTTTGATTCCATATGTTATGTGGGGGTAAATCACCAGTCCAGTAAATAAAATCAAACTGGAAAAAAAAAAAAAAAAAAAAAAATAAATAAAATACAATTAATTACATTCAAGGTAAGATTTTAACCTTTATCCAAATTCCATTCAAAGTTTTCAAATTATCATAATTAAACACTGCATTGAAGTTCTCTTTCAAATTTCCCAAAAATCTATATCAAAGACTAAATGCAAAAATTAACAGTTCAAAAAAATTTCTAAAAATAATTTTAAATAATTATTTAAAAAAAAAAATGTTTATCTGACCCAAAAACAAGACAGGAATCATTTGCTCAAAATGGGTAAATAAAAAGGTAATCTGAACATTAGCTACATAAATGAGAATAACTTCCCCTTGTTTGTTTCACTTTGAGGAAGCCGTTTGTTTTGGTCAGCCATTTTCATTTCCCCGTAAATCTGCACTGAAAATACAAATTTGTTCAAATCAATACAACTGCTTGTTTTAACACGAAAATATTATAAAATGTGTTTTTACTTGTGCTTGCTCATTATTTGAAAAGAACTTAAGTGTTATTAAGAACACATTTTATGATATTTTTGTGTTAAAACATGCAGTTATATTGATTCAAACAAATTCATATTTTCAGTGTAACAAATGACTTCCTCAAAGTGAAACAAGCAAGGTGAAGTTACTCTCATTTATGTAGATAATGTTCAGATTACCAATAAAAATACTTTTTATATCAAATGATTTTTTTAAAAAGTCTATGTAAAGGTCGTAAACAAAAAAAAGTAAGTAAAATAAATAAATCCTTATTTATATGTCTTTAGCAGGAGACAATCATATCGAATGTCACTTGCCTGAAAACTGACTTCATTGAAATAATCATTTCACCGAATGGTAGTTTAAAAAAAAAATCAGCAGCCAAATTCAAAGATAACTATCTTTTTTTTTCTTATATATATATATATATATATATATATATATATATATATATATATATAGTTGAATGAATGGACAAATAAAAGGTTTAGCTTTTATTCATTTATTTGGTAATGATATTACAACCAATGGTTTCCTGCTAAAGCATTCATCTGGTAAACGAAATTTTTTTTTAAATGAATAAAAGCTAAACCTTTTATTTGTCCCTTCATTCAACTATCAACGCTCTATCACAGATATTGAGCACTCTTCTAATAACACTGTACGTTGGATTACTACTTTTTCTAGTATACTAGTGCCAACCATACACACTAATAATATATATATATATATATATATATATATATATATATATATATATATGAATCAAATTTTTAAAAATTCAGTATAATCTTAAAATTTCACCGATTAACTCAATTGGTGTGGATAGTAATTCTCTTTTTCTATTTAGAATAAAAAATATCAAAGAACAAAATTGATTCAAAAGTATCCTAAAAATAAAACACATTTTCATAAATTCATTGCTAAAATGTTTATTCACATAAAATTTGTTTTTAGCTTTATGATTTGATTAAAAACAAGTAAAAAAAAATCCCATGGTTAATAAACAAATACTATCTTATTATAATGGAGATTGTGTGTTTTTCTGTCTGTAACAGAAACTATATTCCTACTCAAGTCACAATTCTCTTAGTTATTGACATCACATTCTCCATGATTTTATTTTTATCTAAACCTCAATTATTAATAAAATTGTCTTACATTATTAATACTGTTAACTATGTCTACATACTAACAACATGCAATTATATTTATATATACAACAAAATAGCGCTTTACAATCTGAACGGGAAAGCTAATTTGCATATTAATATTAAAAAATTGAATTTAATAAATATGTGCTTAGTATTATTGATTTCTAACTGTTTGGTTTTATTTTAATGAATATAAGCAAAAATCTCTTCAATGAATCTTAAATGAAATCCATTAACAAGATAAAATAACTGTTATTTTATTCTTTACTTCCTCTTATAACTAAATACTTAATTAGAAAAAATAACAAATGAAAGACGAGAGTGATGGAAGAGTAAGTTTCAGTTGTTCCATTTTTTATTATACTCCCTCTGTTTCAAATCTTTTATTATACTCCCTCTGTTTCAAATCTTTTTATCTGTATTCTTATTTAGTTTCATTAGCCTTTCTAATTTAATACAATATTTTATTACATTAAAACTTAAATACTTGCACCCGGAGGGTGCATATATTTGCTAGTTTACAATAATTGAATTAACTGGTGTAATTTTAAAATTATACAGAATTTTAAAAAAATCTGATTCATATATAAA
This sequence comes from Doryteuthis pealeii, assembly GCA_023376005.1. Taxonomy (NCBI): domain Eukaryota; kingdom Metazoa; phylum Mollusca; class Cephalopoda; order Myopsida; family Loliginidae; genus Doryteuthis; species Doryteuthis pealeii. Next base: position 45,658,828 of record CM042153.1, read on the forward strand.
AGTTGTCTTTCTTTTGAATTTGGCTCACTGATTTTTTTTTAGGAAACAACCCTTAGGTGAAATGATTGCTTCAGCATAAAGATGATCAATGAAGTCAGTTTACAGTCAAGCAACATTTGGTATTATAAACCAGACTCAACCTCAGCATACGTGAGCTAAGGAATTCAAGGTTACAGAACATCTGTCTACTTTGTATTTTAGATAGATATATAAAATACAATGTGACCTACTGAGAAAATCTATTGTTAAGATATCAAAAGACCAGAGATAAGGAGTGTTTTCATTTTTTTAAATTTCCTCTTTCTCTAGGAATGAATATAAATCTGTGATTACTACATAAAGAATTGTACAAAAATTAAATACATTTTTTTAAAGATCACTTTCAGCATTTTACTTAGACATTATCAACATCCAATGAAAGGATTCTTTTATGTTATTTACATTATTAACTTTCACACTGGCACAGAAATAAAAAGTAATTTGGCTGCCATATTTTTAAAATTTCAATTAATCCCTGTATAAAAATAAATAAAAAAAAATAAAAAATGAACTTACTTTAAAACAGAGGTTCCCCAATGGGGGGGGGGTAATTTGATTTTTAAGTGGGGGCAATTGAGATTAAGGAAGTCTGGGTCCAAATTTTCGATTTTTATTTTTTTAATTATTTTCTGCCTTTTGTTCATTTCATTTTTACTTTTCATAGATGGCTTGTTCTTTTGAAGCTTGTTTAAACCAAGGTGTTAGGGTTTTAAGCTTCTTCAGCTCAAATGAAGTTCTCTTTTTAAATTATACAAATTATATATTGCCATATAGGGGGGGGGGCATCAGGATTTTAGAGGTGATTAAGTGCAGAATGGCAAAAAAAAGTTAAGAACCCTTGCTTTAAAACCTTTTTTTTTTTAAATTTTAAAAATCACCATAAAATGTTATGATAATCAATGTAAATTTTATGAATTGGTATTAGAACAATAAAAAGAACATTTTCTGAATAATTCTGCCTTGTACCTTTTTTTTTAATATAATTAGCAGAAGAGGATGAGATTCAACTACAGTTGTATACAGAAACATAGAAATCATAAGATACTCTGCCTTATCACTTGTATGAAGGAATTGGGCAGTGGCTTAACCAAACACTGATGAAAGAATATAAAACAATGAAATAAAAATAATACAAAGAAAACTCTGCAGCAAGTGGAAACTAGTAATCATCAAACAGAACATTTTATGAAATAAAATTATAGTTACACACACCAATGAAAGGGTTACAAATCATAAGATAAAAACAAATTAAAAATAAAAAAATAAAATCATAAAAATAATAAGATTTATAAATCATAATTATTTTAACATATTTACACAGTTTCAAGTTGACAAAATTTGTACCAAAAAATAATAATACAAGAACCATGATACAATAACAATTAAATTTCTTAGCAGTGAGACCAAGTTGCTAATAAACTTCAAAAACCTTCATATATGTATTTGCCCAACACTTCCACATAAGCTGAATGCGACAGAAGATCAACTTATAAGTGGAGTTTTGCAGGTTTTGATTCAAAGTTTTCGTCTCCTAGACTGGTTGCCATACCAAGTTTAAAGAGCCCGGTCTGCCCTATTTACCCATAGCTGGAGGGAGAATAGTTGGATTCATACCTTTTCCAAGGGTATTAACACTATGTAAAATACAAACAGCCTTGTCCAGGATTCAAACTTGCTTTGCCATGTCCATTTCCAACAAGGATAACCATTACACTACAAGCACCTCCAAAAAGCTTAATATACATGCATATATATGAATATACTTTCAAAAAATGATATGCAAAAAAACAGCCTCATATTATAATGAAATTTCTCATTACTTTGTAGTAAGACCAGGTTGCATTACTATATATATATATATATATATATATATATATATATATAATATATAGGTAAAATGATTGATTTTAACTGTAGATCAACCTGTTTAGGGTTATTTTATGCCTAGAAGTTAGGGAATTGCATTAATTGTACATTCATATTTACATTTTATTTGTAGTTGTTTTTAAGAGTTTTTTTTCCACATGGTCCTATCTAATACAAAGGATTTTCAAACAGATCTATTTGACCCATAGATAGAACCCTAACAGATACTAGAGGAACCTGAGAATAATGGCAATGAAGGGGTACTCCATACTCCCCCAGAGCTCCAAAATTGGAGCTTCACTATCAGATGCAGTTTAGTGTCATACCCAGGACATCCATTGAGGAGGGGGATTACCCCCCTGCATGGGATACAATCAGCGTATTCTAAGCCCAGCAGACAGGGTGCCCATGTAAAATACAGTCTTGGCTTTCCAGTAGAATTTCACACTATGTTTTCCATTAATCATCTTGTTTATTCAAATCTTACATCGATGAACCCTTCATTGCTGGATACATGTACATCAGCTGGAAATGTTGGTAATACAACATAGATCATCTGGCATCTCCAGAATAGAATGGGGAAAGAAAAACAACAAAGCCAGATGGGGGTCATAAGATACTGGTGGGGCTCTGGGGATTAATAGCAATGAAGCTTCAACCACCAAACCAGGTTTAATCTCAGGGTCATCAACTGATGAAGGCTTTATTGGCAGCACAAATGGTTTGGTTTGTTTTGTTTTACGGCATATCAACCTCAGTGGGTCATTTAATGCTGATAAAGTTTTGAAATAAATCAATTCTTAATGGATAATACAATTTTTTTATAAATATTTTTCTATTTAACCCATAGATGGGACCCTAACAGGTACTACCACTCCGGGTCAGAGTGGACCAGGGAGCAATGGTGATGAAGGGGTGCTCCACATTCCCCAAACCTCCAAAACTGGAACCTCACCATCAGATAGAGTAACGTCATTCCCAGGACATGTAGACCTGCAGCCACCGCCTTCTAGCATCCATATGATAAAAAGGGGTTGGGCTTGCCATAAGGGCAATAGGGTTGGGAACATCATATAGGTGCTAGGGCTTGACGTGACCAGCCGATTGATCGGAGGGGGCCTCTCCGACCACCTGTCTAGCCCAAGATAGCACAAATGGGTTTTTTGTTTTTTTCTTACAGTAACATGTGTATTAAATTATGTCAATATACAATTTGTTTCATGGAAAAAGAAATATCAGTAAAACCTCTCTTTAAAAACCTGTAGACAAGACAGGTATATAATTTTTTATCTACATCTACACAATCTTTTTTAACTTACTTTGTCTTGAATTGAGTGAAGATGTTGAAAAAGGTTATCAAGTGTTTTTGGTGGTACATCACAGCTCCTGTAGTCTCCCCATTTACCTGCACCAGGTCTTCCTTTCTCTGTTAAAAAAAAAATAAACAAACAAAAATGTTTGCATTATTGTTCCTAGTTATTCACCATCATCAAGTTGTGCTGACAGTATCATGATTGGAACCAAGTAGTTATTACTTGTGAAAAAAAATTCAGTCAGACATACTTGAATTCCTATGAGATTATCATTTTTTTTTAGAAAAGAAATTAAACACATTTACATCAAAGTATAGTATCAGTTCTCTATTATTAAAACTTATCAAATATGAAAACATGTCTCATTGAACCAATGACTTGGATCAAAGTATAATATCTGTTCTTTATTACAGAGAAATAAAGAAACAGAAAAAGTCAAATTATTCATTATATATTCATTTCAAGAACAAACATCTTTTTCCTTTTATCAATTTACTGCCCTGTCAGCTGGTGCTGTAGAATACACCAGCTGCACCTCTACAGAGGTGTAAGATCCCCCCCCCAATAGGGCTACTTGCTGGCTGTGAATGGCAACCCATGATGCCTGAGGATGGGATCCAGATGATTGAGTAGTCATGTGACCTGCAAAACCATTCCAGCCCTTACTTGGGCTAGACGAGCGGTTAGAGAACCCTGATCTGATCAATCGACTGGTCATATCAAGCCCTAGCAGCTATATGATTAAGTTCTAACCGTATTCTTCAAATTGCTCTTATGGCAAATAAACAACTAACCATTTTTATCTTAAAAGTACTAGAAGGTTGTGGCTGAGGGTCAACCTCCAGTTTATTAATTAATATGAAGTTATTTCTAATTTATTAATACACATTGAGTTAATGAAAATTTCAACCAATATATTAATACTCATGAAATTAATGGAAAGTCTAACATAAAAATCATTTCTCCCAAAATGTGAATCCTTAATACACATGATATTAATTAAAACAATTTCTACCAGTTTATAAAACCAAACAAAAATATTTACTGACAAATCATTCGTCAAGTATATATTGTGATAAACATGTGTAGATACATTATGAAAATAATATCAAATAAAGGATTTTACTTGGAGGTCCATTATCAGCTCTGCAACAAAGAGGTTCTCCACATTCGGCATTTGTCCCTTCTTTATAGTATGGATCCAAATGAATATCACTAAGATGTAGGACTCGAAGTTTGGGTGCCCCAGGCTGAAAAAAAAAAAAAAAAAAAAAATAGATAATAAATAAATTTTAAAAAAAATAAGATTTTTAGATTTACAAATTTAGATTTTTTACAATGCATTTTTTGTTTAAGCTTTAGCTATATGCATATTGTTAAGATTTCTTTTTAAAAGATAAATCCTGACTGATGATTAAATGTATAAAAGAAAAGATAAAGGTGAAAGCTTGTTTTTTTTTTTTAGAGAGAGAGAGAGAGAGAGAGGAAGAGAAAATGAGAGAGAGGGAGAGAGGAGAAAATAAAATAAGAGAAAGAGAAGAATAGAGGAGAAAAGAAAAATATCATATTAATTAGTAAATATCCCAATGGGATATTTACTAATAAATATCTAATTTTTTTTGCTGTGTGAAAAATTAACAGGTGGAATTTTAAAATTATTTATCAGAAATGAAGATTTTTCCAACTGACCTTTGGTGGCTTCATAGGTTTGACAGGTGGTTTGGGTGTCTTTGAAAAAGTCACATTCCATTTGTCATATGGATCTTTTTTTGAAACACACTGAGGACCAATGACAATGCCACAGATTTCTTCTGAGGACAAAGTTACATTGTTTAAAACAGTAAAAAATTCTGCCTGAAAACAAAAAGAAAAATTCAGATATTTATAAATATAGCAAAATTGTAATGAAAATGTTAACCATTTGGAATTGGGATATATTTTTAAAACTCTCTACAGAACAAAGACAATTTGATGTTATTGCAGTATGCAGTCTATTTGAGATCTACCATACTTTGTATGTAAGCATTAAAGTCATAAGTCTTCTTGTGAATCATTGGTCACCTCTAAGGCTCTACCTTGAAATGTAACAATCTCACCATGAATGGGGGGGGGGTTCAAAGTTTGGGTACTGGACATGTATACTAAAAAGGAGGGGAGGTTCTTTAGGAAAATTGTAATATTGTAAAAAGTACCTGGTACCTATTACTTAACCTTTATTATCTAGATGTAGATATAATATAGATAATTCATTTATATATCTAGATAATAAATAAAAATGATTTATAATAGATTATTTTAATTTTTTTAAATGCATGTCATTTTTTTTTATTTAACTTAACTAATCAAGTCATTTTATTATAATTTAATAAAGATATACAGCTCATTCAATTGTGGAATATGGAAATGTAATAGATTGCAATGGAGTTATCAGAATAATAATTAGAATAATTTTTATTTATTTTGTGACTATCTAAAAGATCTACAATGGTTGAATTACAAAAATACTAATAGTATTGGGTATTCACTTAATTACCTCATTTTAGTTACACTACCTCGCACCACACACGTATATACAAGTTGGTTCTTGACTTGAACAAGAAGGGAATCTTCTAAAGCAGGGTTTCTTAACAGGGGACATATGGGCCTCTTGGGAGCCATGGGATTTTTTTGAGGAGCCACAAGGCCAATTTTGAAAAAAATCAGGGGCCCACAGAAAATTGAAGTACCACAAATATATATATGAAGAAATTTTGAAAAAATTATGGGCTGAAGAAATTGATGGATGTTTTATAAAACATCCATCAATTTCTTCATCCCATAATCAATCCTGATGAAGGTTTAAATAAACCAAAACGTTTAAGCGTTGATAAATAAATTCATCTTATTTTTGGAACACTTCATTTTTTTCAAAATCTCTTCATATTGTTGTTATATCAGAGAGAAGATATCTCTTATGATCCACAATTCTTACTCACAAAATACACCTCGCTAGCATAAAACATCAAAACTCAAGTCGGAGGCAACAAGCGGAAGTGAACTCAATGGTACCCTATCACGAAGTGACCAATTCGACGCAGTTCTGCGCATAGGCTCGGATTGAGTTACGCTTGAAAGGAATTCCAAAACAAACAAAAAATAATATTGTAAGGAATCCGGATTTTCAGCCAATGAAAAATCTTCCCGCTAAACACCCCAAAGGCATTCTGGAGCCTACATCGTTAGCATATAAACCCGGGCATTTTTGAGGATCGCCAGTGAAAGGACGGCCTCGACGCTGAGAACATCACCAGACAAGCAGGATCAAGAACTGCTACGCACCCACCACCACGCACGCTCTCACCCACCTGGACACTCAGCCTTACTTCAACACCTCACTGTAGCCGGGCGACATCCTTACCCCCTTGACCACTTCGGCGCTACCCACTACAACTCACTGAGATATTCCTGACTTATTTCCCGCACCAAGTGACCGTATCCACTTACAACGGTATCCTACCGACACGAACTCAACTCCCTCGGCCGATACCCTTACTTTCCCTGACCATCACTATTCCACTGGGTCATTCCTGACTTGGTCCCTACACCAAGTGACCGTATCAACTCACAACTTCTACTACCTCACTAGGCCAAGAGAGATTCCTGACGTATTATCATACGATACCCACACCTCACCGACCCCACGGCCATTCCTGACTTACGACCCCTCGGCCACTCCAGAGAACTACTACTATTATCTACGACGACAACAACAACAATTTTCACACTTGTTTATTTTAATAAATGACTTTTATCCAATTCATCTTGTCCATTATTCTTCTTTGCAAACCATACGGATATCATAAGATATATCATTGTCAGATTTATTTCCATATTTATTCCCACATATATATATATATATATATATAAGTATTTGGTAATTAATAATCTTATCTAAAATAAGATATTAAAATTATTGTTTAGTTAAAATTTGGCAGCCCTGCACCAGTCACATGGATCCCATTGAAACCATACAAGATAAAACAGATAGGCCATTATTTTTGTTTTGTCAATGAATTTATTCAAATAAAACATTTCTCTAAATAACAATTCTTTGATTTACAACTGGAGTCATTGTTTTGATGCCATAGTATAATCCAAATTATATTCTTTGATGTTTCTACTTCCCTTGATGTATTAAGTTGATGATGGACAGAGTGTGAGGGAGGAGAGGGGGATTAAAAAAAAATTAAAGTTGGAATTGGGGGGGAGGGAGCACAAAGAATTTCCATTGGGTTGAAGGGGGACACAGCCCAAAAAGGTTGAAAAACACTGATCTAGAGCAATGAAATCTACATGTAATTGTATACATTAATCCCCAGTTCAACATATCCTTTCTCAAGCTTAATCATTTCCTCAAAATATCATTTTTTTCCTATGAATTAAATTTTAAAAAAAAGAGAAACAAAAAGAATTTTCTTTCTTGTTGGGTCAAAAACTTTATAAGCAATCAGAAAGATAATACTTTCTGCCCAGGAACAAGAAAAATTAAATATGTTGAATAACCTTATAATTGATCATTAATCTTATTATAATGGACATTCGGTGTGTCTGTAACCAAAACTATGTCAGTGTTTACATCACAATACCCTCAGGAATTACACAAGTTTATCAATGAGTATTTAATTCATAGTCAAAATCATTGATACATAAAATAAATCTTATTTATTAACAATGTCTATGAAAATATAAGTTAGATTGGCCAATGTTATTAGTACGTTTAAAATTCTGCAATGTGTTTTATATATCGCTAAGAAATAAAAAATTACATAATATATGGCGTGGTTAATTTGCATACTGGTTTTAACAAAACCACATTTAATAAATAATTACTTGGCTTTATTGATCTCTAATATTGTTTTATACTTCAATGTAAAAATCAATCCTATGAATGATTTTAATAGAAACCAATTAAAACATAATTAAAATAAGTAATCTTTTTTATATATGTTGTTATTTAATTTCATTAGTCTTTTTAATTTGATATATTTCATTATATTAAAACTTGAATACTTATTCCCAGGAGGGCATATATTCTTGCTAGTTATAATAATTATTATTACTAATATAGTTCTTTCTTATTTTAGATATTGAGCCGTGTATAAAATACCAAAACAGGAAAAAAATATATACACACACAAGTGCACAGCCTCTGATAAAAAGATAATTTATCTTATACAACAAATATTTATTTTTCCATATAATCAACTTCACTGTTTATACATTTAATTCAGTGGTGAATATTAATCACATAGTTCAAACATTATACAGTGAAAATTTCAGATCAAAATTTAGCTCAAAACCAAGTTGATTTAACCTCATATACTTCCTAAATAATGATTCCTTTCTTGCATTTTTATAGCATCAATAGTTTCAAGGGTAAAAAAATATATTTAAAAAAAAAAAAAAAAAAAAAAAGATGTATTTCAAAAAAAAAAAAAAAAAAAGATGTATTTCAAAAAAAAAAAAAAAAAAAAGATGCATTTCAAAAAAAAAAAAAAAAAAAAAAAGATGTATTTCAAAAAAAAAAAAAAGGTGTATTTCAAAAAAAAAAAAGATGTATTTCAAAAAAAAAAAAAAAAGATGTATTTCAAAAAAAAAAAAAAAAGATGTATTTAAAAAAAAAGATGTATTTAAAAAAAAAAGATGTATTAAAAAAAAAAGATGTAAAAAAAAAAAGATGTATCTAAAAAAAAAGATGTATTTAAAAAAAAAGAATGTTTGTTTATACAAAAAATACAAATAAAAAAATGGAAAAAAACAATTGTACTTACCCTAAATTCTTGAACAACTCCTTTACAGACTTTTTCATCTTCAATATGAAATTTTTTACATGTTTCATAAATGAATTTGATAATATAATCATGTGATTTGTGATGAGAAGCCAATTTCCTGGCAGTTGAAACTGTATAATGACATACAAAACAATGCCAATCCCATTTTAAAGACAATGCATGGATTTCCTTCTCTGCAAAACTATTTATATCATGTTCCATTGTCATGAGACCATTTTCAAGAGGATTAAATTTTTGGAAGAACACGGGTGCTGTGATTGTAAGAACAAACAGCTGACACAAGAGTAAAGCTTGGAACATTTTTTTCTTTTCTTTTGTTTACACTTTTACAAGCACATCTGGAAAGAAAAGTATTTTCAATTCAATATTCAGAGATTACTATTTGCTAGTAAATTTTAATTATCATATTTTTATGGAGTAGAAAACAAACATACAGAAATAACAAAACAATGTAAATATATATTATATAGGAGCTGAGAAATTATAAATCAGAGAGAAATATTCATTTGATTTTCACAAAATTTTCAAGTAAAAGATTCTAAACAACTTGTAACTTTGTTTTATATATATATATGAAAAAAGGAAACTAATTGCTATCACATGACCATACAATTTAAAAATAAAGAAATCTTTTACAAATATCATTTTAGAAAATGACGGGTTAATCTACTCTGAAGCTTACCATTACATTCTCCCATATTCATAATTGCATCATCTTTACCATTGTAAAACAAATTTAAATTGAACAAAAAATCCTTTATTAAGTAGCAATGATTATTCCCATATTCTATTTATTTTTCAAAACCAGTTGAATGAATAAGTAACAATTTGCCAAGATGATTAAATCAAATCAATATAGTGAATCACCCTCAGCCTTAAAAGTTGGACTTGCTCCTCTAAAAAGAAAATGAAAAAAGTGAAATTACTCCCCTGTGCCAGTGGCAACTAGATGGAATTGCTGGTTTAATGCAGCCAAATATCACTCATCCATTGTACAATTTTATGTAGGATACTTTAACCAAGAAAAAGGCCATGGCCTTGCAGTTGATAGAATTCTGGAATTAATAGATGATGGTAGACTACATCATGAATCTGCATTTTATAAATGAGAACTGCACCAGTTTAATAACAGTTTTGACAAGCTTAGAAGAAATTAAATCTTTGTTTCCATGTGCTGATTATAACATCATGAAGGAGTCAAATGGAAGTTCTGATTAAAAGTTCTACCGCAAAGATAATTATGCACTGCAATATTCAATTGTTTTATTGTCTACTCATGTTACATTTTTATTTTTACATATAATCTATTTTGGGACTTGGATTTTAATATTTCCAAAAAAATTGTAGGTATTTGCAATTTCTTTAAATGTAATCTAAATTTGAATTGTTTTTTTTATTTCTATTTTCTATTTTATTGCAATTTTCTCATAAAATACTATATAAATGGGAAAAAATGGGATTTACTAAATGTAGAAACAGAAAAAATGTAACTTACCAAAAGTGGAAATGGAATTAAGAAAAATTTGAAATGGAAAATTGGGGGCCTTAAACACACACACAACCACGTGCATGCACATATATATTTACTTCGCCCTTAGGAAATGCATGAATTCATTACTTCTCCCCACTCCAACTATGGGTAAATAGACTGGGCTTTTTAGCCATGGTATGGCAACCAGCCTAGGAGAAAGAAAATTATGAATTCTAACTAGCTGAACTCCACTTTAAAAAAAAAAAAAATTAATTGACTGTGTTGCATCTTGCCCATAGTTGGAGGATTCAAGTAAATACATATACACAAACATGAGAACTTTAGTAAGATATAGACAAAAATCATTGTTTTGATTCAGTTCTATTCCTTTATTTTTATTTACATCAATAGATAAGATATAACAGTGAAAGATAATATTGATTAGAGTAAAGTCTGTGTGTGTGTGTGTGTGTGTGTGTGTGTGTGTGTGTATTGTAAGAAAGACACAAACAGAATTTGTTTTTATTTGGCACAAAGAAAATAATTAACAAATTGTAATAAAGTGACAAAAACAAACTATTCTTAGAAGATAATTACAGCAATAGTCGTTGCTAAAAAATAAAAAAAAATTTTTTTAAAATCATTTGAATGAACCTAACCACTTAATTATTCATCTATAGTAGAGTTTTCTAAACTTTTTTCCAATGAAAAATGACACAAATTTTTGAAAATAATTTTTTTGCAACGTAAGTTTTGTTTAACCAAGCTAAATATGCCATTCAAAATGTATACAAAAAGAAATAATTAAATGAAAAATTCAGTTAATCCCTCTTATTAACTTGTGAGGCCATAATCAAATTCCTAAAGCTGTGCTATGCGCAATTAAAGTCAAATTCCTAAAACAACTATAGTTGAATTGGCATATATAACTATGGTTAAATTTTATAGTATATTGTTTTATGCTTTTTTTTCTTTTATGCTTTTAATTAAAATATTAAAATAAATAATTAACAAAAACAAAAAAAAAAACAATTGTAAATAAAAGAAAAAAGAAAAAGTTGTAGATTTTGTATATTTTTTTATCTGTATCATCTTTAAATACGAGTAAAATTTGTGTTATTCTTTATTAAGAAAGATAAGTTAAAGGAATAAAGCTTAAAAATAATAGAAAATTAATTAAAGCTGAAAGTATTAAAACATCATTATCATTAATCCACATTATAGATTCATAAATACAAATGAACATATATCTTTTAAACAATTAGTTTGAAGTTACAACAACCTAAATAGCCTTAGCTCTTTGAACCTGTAAGTCTGATATTTCAGGATGAGTGTTACTTTATTATACATTGTAACCTTGAGATTTCATCATCAGATCATGTGATATACTAATAATAAAAGGCTTAATACAGTGACTATTCATAGCCTTTCTTTTAATGTTAGTTGGTTTTAAAGCATGTCAACCCTTGTTGCTGAAGTGTTTAATTTTTCAAACAATTATAATTTCAAGTAACGATACCTATTTAATAATAATCATTTTTTGCACACAGTTATATGATTTCAAGCATTCCTATGTAATACTAATAATTTGCACACAATTATGTGGTTTCAAGTAAGTAATAATAATCCTTTATAAAGAGTTATAGCTTCAAGTAATTATTCGTAATACAAATAATGTGCACACAGTTATATGGTTTCAAGTATTCCTATCTAATACTAATAATTTGCACACAATTATGTGGTTTCAAGTAAGTAATAATAATCCTTTATAAAGAGTTATAGCTTCAAGTAATTATTCGTAATACAAATAATGTGCACACAGTTATATGGTTTCAAGTATTCCTATGTAATACTAATAATTTGCACACAATTATGTGGTTTCAAGTAAGTAATAATAATCCTTTATAAAGAGTTATAGCTTCAAGTAATTATTCGTAATACAAATAATGTGCACACAGTTATATGGTTTCAAGTATTCCTATCTAATACTAATAATTTGCACACAATTATGTGGTTTCAAGTAAGTAATAATAATTCTTTATAAAGAGATATAGCTTCAAGTAATTATTCTTAATACAAATAATGTGCACACAGTTATATGGTTTCAATTATTCCTATCTAGTACTAATCATTTTCAAAAAGACCTATTTGATCTATAGATGTGACTAAGGCTCTGCAATTTGGGGCTTGATTTCAGCCAAATTTTCAGGAATTGTTAGGAGAGGTTTTATATTCTATTCATCTAAGATTATTATAATTCAATAAATGTCTGTCCATCCATACAACTAAGGCTCTGCCATTTGGGGATTGATTTCAGCTAAACTATTGTTAAAGTCATTCCTAAAGTGGTTTTAAACTATTCATCTAAGATTATATGATTTTCTTACTCACCAGTTATATATATATATATACCAATAAAATTTTAATTGAAAAGTAGCCATAATTTGCAAATGTGTTAACTAAGGCACTTAACATTCAAAGAGAACAGATGTAATTTTCAAAACTAAGAAAGCAACAATCTATCTAACAAATAAGAAAATGAATATTTATGTATTCCATATATTTACTAGTTTATCATCACTATTTATAATAATTGGTACAAAGTATTTTAATTTAAGGATACGTAACTTACATAAAACTTGTCAAATTCAACTACATTTACATAATTTATTCTTATTATATTTTTTAAACTTTCATTACATATCTAGCTTTGTGGTTTGCTCTTTAAAACAATCTTAGAGCCAGAAATATTTTCATCAGAAGATTTGTTTATATGTGTAAATAACTTGAATCCTTAAAATGTTGTTTCAATTCTACAGCATTTTGGACAAAGAAACTTGAACAGTTTGTAGAATAGATACAGAAATGTTTTTCTATCAAGATAAAGACAATTTAGATAATGTCATGAGATTACACAAAAATAAAATTAAAAAGCAAACAAAAAAAATTGCATTGAATCATCTTCATCAGAAACTTTATTTTTAGTAAATTTGCCAATAAAACTTTTAAAACAGTCCAATTCTATGTTAATTGATGAAAATTTGTTTTCTTTTTATAATTCAGGCAATTAACTTTGTAGGAAAAAAAAAAAAAAAAAAAAAATCAAGAAAAAACTTAATGATATTTTTAAAATAAGATGTATTATTTGGATTATTTTCTTTCTTCTTAATTTTGTAACTATGAGGTTTTCAAGATATAAAACATATGTAACTTTTGATAAAGATTTCCTACACAGCTTCCAAAACTACAAATTCAGGAAACTGAGTTTCATAGTACAATATAGTCAGATAGTCACAATTAGATCTTATAACTATAAAGATATCAACAAAATTTCTTTTAAAAAAAAGTGAAATTTGAGATAGTTATCATTTTGAGAATGTAATACATTCAAAAAATTAGACAGCTGAACTCCAACATGTTTTATAATGTTTTTTTAGAGGCAGTAAATTCTCCAGTCTTCTTCAAAGAGAAACTTAAAGAAAATCTCTATTTGATATAACTTCTCTTTTGCATTACTGAAGAGAGAGTGCGGTGGTGTCCTGTTTAGATTTTTAAGAAATGGACTTGTCGACCTAATTTTGAATCCTGGACGAAGCCACAGTTCACATAGCGTTAATACCCTCGGGAAGAGTATGAATCCAACTATTCTCCCTCCAGCTATGGGTAAATAGTAGGGCAGACTGGGCTCTTTAACATTGGCTAGGCAACCAGTCTAGGAGAAGGAAAAACTCTGAATTCAAACCTCTTAAATCTCCACTTGAGGTGGTTGCTACTAGAATAGGCTCAAGCCTACTTAGTGATGCATTTCAATTTTTTTTTTTTTTTAAATAGAGATCAGAACAAGAGTTTCCTTCCAGAAGTGCTTATTACACTTGAACAAGGCTAATCAGGGAATGTACCAGCCAAAATGTTGAGTGAACAATAAAAACAAGTTCAATTGTTCAAATAATTATTTTCTTTGAATAATAGGAAATAAATCTTCCAGAGAAAAAAAAACTACTTTTATAAGAACTTATTTTTATACTTTTCATTTATTCATCTTCAGTAAGATAAGGTTTATTTGTGTTATGATGTTACCAAGTAAATTATTCTATTTCAAGTCTGTACTTTAATGTCCTCTCTTTATATATCCTCCCTTTCTTTTTTCTCTTTTAGTAGCATGACTAGATATCTATCCCATCTAATTACATACAATCATTGTCCAACATTACTACATTTGGGTGAGACTCCCAACTGCATAGTGGTTAACATCCTGGACTGCGACACTGTAGTATCCTTTTTTCTTCTTGGGAGCATGACTATATATCTATCTCATTCCTTTATATGCTAATTACATACAACTAGTGTCCAATATCACTACATATTTGTATTAACTTTTAAATTTTAAGCAAAATTACCAAATTGATCTCTTGTCATTTTATATTAAAATCATCTTAATTTTCAGCCCTGTTGGTAGAACTTAGAATACACAAACTGATTCCCCTGCAGAGGAGTAAGACCCCCATCAAAAAAAAGTGGGGGGTGTTATTATTGAGAAAGTCCAGTCAAGTTTAAGCTATTTTTAAATGTAATTGTGAAAATTCTCATTTAGTAAAAGTAAAAGTATTTTAATATGCCTATAAAAAAAATGTTAACTATGAAATGACAGGGCAGTCCCAATGGTGAGGTGGTTCTGTAATAGGACCCTTGTAACCTGCTGTGGAACTCAAACCAACCCACAGATATCCCAGCTGAGCTCATCACTGGTGTTGGTTTGGTTTGTTTAAAATTAGTTGCAGATTTTTATAATTTCTTTAATTTAGTATTTCTAAAAAATAATTATTATTTTAGAAAATTATTTAAAATGATTTAACAATTTTCAATAACGTGATGTGCTTTCTCTCTTTTTAATTTTTTTTTTTTTAAAGTATTATTTATCGTCCGTTACCATGAGCAAGAATGAAAGATAAGACAAGAAAAACTACGCAAAGAAATACTAGTTTGTTGGAGGGGGGGGGGTATTAAAATTTTTTTGTTTTTTTATGATCATCAAATTTTAAAGGCACTTCTGGGTCCTATCACAAAAAGATCTAATGATAAAATTATTACTTCGGTTTTTTTAGTTTGTTTTTTTTTGTTGTTTGTTTGTTTGTTTGTTTTTTTTTGGGGTTTTTTAATTCCAAGGTAAAGACAGGTTTAAAGAAAAAGAAACAAGACCTGATTTTTGTCATAGCAATTAAATACAAAAAGCAGGTTTTGCCAGTACATGCCTTTGCGACTGCGGCCTTGGTTAATTTCAGTGGACGGATGTTTTCCGGGGTATTTTTTCTTTCTTTAAATGCTTTTTTTTAAAGCAAATAATTATTACGTAATTAAATATCGGGCATGATTTAAGTCTTGTTCATATGAGAAAAATGTGAATTTTTAACCAAAGTAAAGAAATAAGGATCTATTTGAGAACGTATTTCATTCATTTTCCTTTAAAGTAAACAATTTCAGTCTGTGTACGTACACACTATAGTGTGGTTTTAATGTTGTTCATTTTTATTAGTACAAAAGGAAGTATAAAACTAGTGAAATCTATCTTCCATTGCTAAGGCAAACAAAATAGTATTCACTTTTTACAACCATGCAGCTTAAAAAGATAAATACAATTTCAGAGACAAAAATAAACATTAAAAACACGAAATCTACGAGGATTTGGTTCCATCCATGTGAGAAAAACAAACCTTTTCTTTATTTTTGCTTTAAATCTTAAAATCTTTTTTTCTTTTAAATTTTTTATCCAAACTAAGTCGTAAAATTATAATTAATAAAGTTAAAACGAGAAAAAAAAACTAACAGAATTTCTAAAGAGCTGACGACAACCTAAAGTTTAAAAAAAGAAATGTTGTTTATATTGTATTTCGTTTGTGTAGAAGAGAAAAAGAGGGTAGTTTGAAAAAGGAAAAATCAAACCTGAAACGACTTCTTGATTTAGAACTTTTTAACCGATAAATAAAAAGAAAATGTTTCCTTTTAAACTCACCCAAATAATTCCTCACAATCATCAGGGATGCAAGAGAAATATGTTGTTAAAAAGGTTTATACGTCTTCCCGCAATATTAGACACATGCGAAATGACGGCTCTCTATCTAGTTTCTTGCAGACACCTGACCACGTGACATTAAACCTCACGACCACGTGACTAGTTTCTCTCTTGCCTGATCTTCACAGTTGAAATGTTTACTTACTTATGTCTATATATGTCTATATTTAATAAATACTTTGTTTATTCGTTTTCTCGACTTTCGATCGGCGTCAGGCATAAAATTCATCTGACACCAGTGACGGTTTAAATACAATGCTACCACAACATGGTTTTCACTTTGTTCTGATTTTAAATTTCCGTTAAAGTTACATTTTCTGTCTGAATGCTATGATGCGTACAGGTTTATGTTTTGTAAATGTAGGAATGGGCACTCTCCATAAGGGGAGGTAATAATTTTTTAATTTTCAAACTATTGCAAAAAATCACGGCTGACTTCTGATCTAGGTCGGAAAATTAAAACGGAAAGTTTTTTGGTGGTACCCAATGACAGTTTAACTACAGTCTATGAATTAAATTAGGTACTGGCAATACAATCGTCTGCTACTAGTTTTAAAAGCGAATTAAAAATGATTAAATCTATTATTTAAGGTCAAACTTTGTCTAAATCGATAAGTAGTAACATAATGACCATCATTAAAAAAAAAGAAAAATATCATTACATATGCAGTTTATTTTTAATAGATTTAAAACGATTTGTTTTGGTCAATTTCGACGCGATCCGCCATTCTGTCTCTTTTTCAAATTATTGTTTACAATTTTAATGTAACATTCGCGATTGCAAAAAAAAATACCAAAAATCAGGTAATTATCTGATTTTAATGAAATTTTAAGTATTGATTTATCAATTAATGATTTTTATAATGCATCAGTTATTTTATTTCAAAACTGTAATTTAGTATTTTTGCTATGAAAAATTAATATATAAAATTCATTTAAAATGTGAAAAGCATGATGTTAAGTTTAAAATGTTATACTTTTAGATTCTAGAAATAAATATCTATTTAATGCAAACCTTATTTTTTTAGACGAAAGTAATAAGTTTTGAAGAAAAACTCGATTGAAAATGTTTAACTTAAACATTTTGCAAATTGGGTTACGGTATTAGGTGATTTAGGTTGTTTTTAATTACGTATTGCTTAAAAAAACAAAAAAAATAAATAAACAACAAAAAACCAAATGTATAGTAATTTGGGTTTTTTGTTGTTTATTTTTTTTAAGCAATACGTAATTAAAAACAACCTTAATCCCCTAAAACCGTAACCCAATTCGCAAAATGTTAATTCATAGACTGTAGTTAAACTGTCATTGGGTACCATCAAAAAACTTTCCGTTTTAATTTTCCGACCTAAATCAGAAGTCAGCCAAAATCACTACTTTATTTATTGATGACTTGATAATGAATAGTTTATTTTATTTTTAAAAAAGTTGTTTTTTTTATCAATTCAGATTGTACTTGGGTGACCTTTGGTCATTTGAAGAAAGAGAATTTCCAGTCTCTAATTTTTACATTTCTAGAAACATAAAATCCTGAAGGATATACAAAAAAAATAAAAAATAAAAAAGATAAAAATTCAAAACCCGAAAAAAGTGATTTCAAAATTTAAAAGTTATTTCCTTAAAACTCAAAAAATAATTTATCTACCTTTTTTCTTTTTTCTTTTTTTCTTTTTTTTTGGTTTTTTTGTTTGGTTTTTTGGGGTTTTTTGGGGGGTTTAAAAACAATATCTTTCTTTGAATTGATACAAAAAATGTATTTTCTCTGATTCAATTGGCCTATCTTTATTTATTTAAAAATTTGATATTGAATCTTAAATGTCTGGAAGGTGCCATGTTGAACAAAATATTTTCACCATTGATAAAGCTCTATTTAATCTAAAAATAAAAGTTTCAAAATGCACAATTTTGGGCAACATATTTCTCAAGATTTTTCTATATTTGAAAAAAATATTATTAACAATAGTTCTCTTTCTTTACGGAAGACTAAAGGGACATAAGTTATTCATCTTTTTTCAAAATATACGGATTTTTACTCGGAAGCCTGAACAACTGTTAAGTGTTATATCCTTGTTGTATTGTTATTTTTTCTTATGTGTTTTGGCTATGCATTTAACATTTTGTAGGAAATTTTGACACATGTAGGCTTCCATAACTTTGTACAAATTGTAAATTAATACTTATTGATATATTTTTAAAAAATTACCTTATAAAAACATTGAGTTACACCCCCTTTTTGCCCATCCCTCTTTCTCTCTCTCTCTCTCTCTCTCTCGCTCTCTTTCTCTCTCTCTCTCTCTCTCTCTCTCTCTCTCTATATATATATATATATATATATATATATATAATACTAAAGCTGAGATGTTCACCTTTGAATCTCTAAAGGTTTTTTTCCTGGTGAGCTTAATTACACGAAATTTATACTAAATTATTCCTTAGTTTTAGGATTACTAAATGTTTGAAAAAAATTCCGCTTTAATTGGTTCTAATTAGTCGTAATTTGCAATTAAGTCAAAAACTGACCCGTCTCTGTCTTTACATTCTGCATAATTCTCTTTTCCTCTCTATATATCAGTGAAGGGGAGATGGGATAGTGATTAACAGAGACACTCTTAACACCAGCACGCAATAAAATTCTAATGTCCATTTTAATTTAAAGTAGGCCAAACTAGATTTACCCAATTCGTTGAAAAATCAATTTTTTAATACAATTCTGACCCCCACGTTTGAAAAAAATTTACCAAAAATCAGGGAATTATCCAATTTTAATGAAATTTTCAGTGTTGATTTAGCAATAAATTAATTTTATAATGCATCAGTTATTTTATTTCAAAACTTTCTGATTTTTTTCAGGTCACTTAACTTTGACCTCCCTGTTTTTGGGGTGCAAAATATCGGTGTGATATATATGTGATTGATATTATTTTCTGCATAAATAAAAAGACTAAAGACAAAAGGTGTGAATAGAAGAAAAAAGTTTTTTCTAAAGAATCTGCTCGGGTAGTAAATAAGTACCGAAAATCGAAAAATAAAATGAAAATAAAAACTAAAAAATAATTTTTGGAGTATTATTTGGGTAATCTTTGCGGAGTTCCATTCTGGCCTCCTGCCTCAAAAACTGCTAGCCGGTGACTGCTGAAAAAAAACCCACCAGCTACGATTGAAGTCCATAGCTGAAGCAGTGTAAAAAAAAAACTAGCGTTTAGGGTTGGGGTTGGGGTTTAGAGTTAGTTTAATGGAAAACAGATAAATAATTTGGGCTCAGAACGCACAAATTTTGTAATATTTTGTAATAAAACTTAATTTTAACTAGGGAGGTATAGGGTTAGGGTTTAGGGTTAGGGTTAGGGTTGGGGTTGGGTTTTCAGGAAAAACGCCCGAAGCTGGTTGTTTTTTTTGTTGTTTTTTTTTGTTTTTTTAAGTGATACCGCTTCGGCTATAGACTTCAATCGTAGCTGGTGTTGTTTTTTCACCAGTCAGCGGCTAGCAGATTTTGAGCAAGGAGGCCAGGACGGAACTCCGCAAAGATTATCATTATTTGTATTATTCAGACTATTGTCCTCATCTTCATTGTTATCTGTACAACGTTTTGGCCGATGTGCCCTCTGGCATTCTTCAGGTATTTCTTGTCGGACTCAGGAACCTACTTGTAATTGGGAGCCATCACGGAACTTTGAACCTAACCCTTTATTCAGTCCACGGGGGTATCTTCTCATTCCACTAACAATAGATGGGGTACAGGTATTAAGCTGTGTTAATTATTATTCTATGTTACTGCTGCCCCTGACCAGGATTGAACCTGCAGTCTAGAGATAACTGTCATTTAGAACTGTCTTAACCTAACTCCTTTATCTACTAGGCTATGTGTCCAATTGGACAATCCAGTGTGAATTTTTTTCAATTGCAAAAGTTACAATTTATTTTGTAAAAACGGATTTTAAGTAGCGTCTTGGCAGGCATCTTGATCGAAATTGACCGAAAAAATCGTTTTAAATGTATCAAAAGTAAATTACATGTGTAATATTATTTTGCTTTTTTACTGATGCCCATTATGTTACTACTTTTTGACTTAGACAAAAATTTGACCTTAAATAATCGGTTTGATAAATTTTAATTCGTTTTTAAAATGAAAAGCAGACAATATTTTGGCAGATCCTACTCTTTTCCCTAATCCCAATCATCTAGCGAGAGCTTAATGGGTGACCCAACAGGTCACGTTTTGTCTAGTATATATATATATATATATATATATATATATATATATATATATATTGATAAGTCATCCACAGATGGGTTTCGGCGTTTCACGCCTCTTCAGTGTGACTAGACACAACAACTATCCTTAATGTGTGTGTATGTGTTTAAATTATTTTCTTGTTGCTTGTTAAAATTAAAGTCAGCCATGTCAGGTTTTGTATGTGAGATTTGCTGATAAGGAAGTGGACTTCAGATACCTTTAATGCTATATCAGTGAAGCATAAAATTGACCGAACTGAAAGAAAAATGAATACAGGAATGCATAATATGTGCAACTGTACATGTAATTGCTTTCTGAATTTACCTGCAGTTAATTCAATAAATTGTTGCCCGATATTTACATATTTTATTCAATGAAATTATATTCATTTATCATTCCCTTGACCTGTTCCAAATCCAAATTAACAAAAAAGGTTTTGAATTTGTTTTAATTTTAAATCTATCACACCGAATTAAATTTGTTTGCAAAAAGTTGGAACACAGACAAAAAAACAAAACAAACTAACATTAAAAATGCTTTATTCATAGGAACTATTAAAAATTGACATATTTTTTCAAAAGGTCAATCCTTCACCAACCAAAGATGCATCCTTTCAAAATTTATCTTGCATAAATTTAAAACAGACCTTTTGACATTTTTTAAAAGGGTTTTTGTAAGCATCAAGTTTTCTGGGTTTACAAAATGAAACCAAGGGACTTTTTTTAGCATATTTTTTGAAAATTCTAAAACTTTTAAAGTTTGTAAGTCTTTTGCCTAGCATTCAATTTAATGTCGGTCATACTAAACTTGACATTGTCAGGTTAGCTCAACCAAATCACCTATATATGACTGATAGACATATTTAGCCATCTGACAAAGCAAAACAAGTTTGAACATTAAAAACTATATCCTGCAAAACAACTTGATGAATATATATATTTACCAACCCCTCCGCACGAGCAGGATACGACACAAGGTCAATTTCTTAAGCGGAGTTCAACAGGTTTGAATTCAGAGTTTTCCTTCTCCTAGACCGGTTACCTAACCAAGGTTAAAGAGCCCAATCTGCCCTACTATTTACCCATAGCTGGAGGGGGACTAGAATTCATACTTTTCCCAAGGGTATTAGCGCTAAGTGAAATGCAATTACCACGTCCAGGATTTGAACTCGGGGCGATGAGTCCATTTCCCATGACTTTAACCATTACACCACGCGCTTCCTACTTGATGAATATAGGACAGCAGCCAGACCACATCTGTGATTGTGCTGTAGTTTCAGTAGCAAGTAGGTTTTATTAGGTGGGTTTGCTTGCCTCATGCCCACTGGTTTGAATTCAAAGTATTCCCTTCTCCTAAACTACCAGAGTTAAAGAACCAAGTCTGCTCTACTATTTACGCATAGCTGGAGGGAGAATAGTTGGATTCATACTTCTCTCAGGGGTATTAGCACTATGTGAAATGCAAACAGCCTTGTTCAGGATTTGAACTTGAGTAACTGAGTTCACTTTCTATGAGAATAACCATTACGCCATGAGCATCAATTATACAGACGTCTAATTGGAAATATGAAACTTAGCTTCAATAGGAAATATATTGGTCATCCAGTCAGTTTAACTCAGTAGAGCATTCAACTAGGAACCACAGGGTTACGTGTTCGATACTGGTCCTTGTCTACTCAGCATATGAGTAGTACAGGAATCTGTGCAGTAAAGTGAGGAGCTGATGGTAGGTGTGGTGCTCCACCTCAGATGCCGAAGCAATCTCCTTGGTTTAGCGCTAGTAAAAAAGGGATAGACTCCCTCACTGTCTGGCTGGTACCGACTTTAGGCCACCCCAACAACTTTACTTTACTTATATAACACTTGAATAACTTCTATACGGAGCATTAATAAAAAATAATCCAGAAAATGCTTTGAGGTGATTATTCTAATATTATCTTATTACTTAAGTAATTAAGGTTAGTAGATTTTCAATGAAGATGGAATGGGAGAAGAAATTCTTTTTTTATTATTTGGATTATTCGGACTATTGTCCTCATCTTTATTGTTATCTGCACAATGTTTCGGATGATGTGCCCTCCAGCCTTCTTCAGTTATTTCTTGTTGGACTTGAGAACCTTCTTGAATTCGGGAATAAATTATTAAGCCTCATCTCAAAACTTCAGAGAAATAGTAATTCATTTTCTTGAAAAATTTGTGACTATTAGCCTTTCTTTTATTTCGATAACTGAACTAAAACATATTTATATATCAAGTTTTATTAGAGGTTTTCATACAACACTTGCCATAAGAGATTAAAAATTTTAGGTGCTAAGGTAGTATGCAATCTAACTCAGTATTTGGGGTCTATCAAATCTTTGTATGTGGTCTACCTAAGCATTTGATGGATGAGTCTTACTGTGAGTCATTGTATCAGTAATAGGAGTCATTGTTTTTTTTTAGAACATTGAACTTTTTTATTGGATTCTATTGTTAGAAACAATGTGGTAGACTGTATACTACTATAGTACCAAGTTTTCTGCACTGAAATTAGCTAAATTAGTTAATGTTAACAAGACTAACCAACCTAATCCTGCATATAATGATACAATTTTGGTCCCATTTTTGAAGTCATTAATTTTTATGAGATCAGCACCATTCACTGCTGTAAACCACCAAGACCGTCATTCCACCTTAAAAAGAATTATTATTTTATTCCTTGCAAGTTTTTTACACCAGTTTTAAATGGTGATCTTTCACTGGAATCTGAAAGACAAGTCTCTTCAGGTCTCCAAGACAAAAAAAGGATCTGGACAGGTAACTCTGACCCAACTATTATTACAGCCCATTAGTTTTAACAAGCACTGACAAAAGTGAATTTCAACACTCCTTACATAGTGAACTAGTCTAGCAGACTGTTACTAGTGAGTCTATTTCTGACTAGGTGTACCATTAGCGTGGCCAGACGTCTGGCTTTGGGCTGGACTGTATGACTTTTAACTCTTAATGTCTTATACCATCTCAATCCACCCGGGCGAAAGTCACATTCATTTTCCTAATCCCCCCCCCAAAAATGAAAGCCTTTGTTTAAATGTAATATTAAACATATTTAGAACTCTTTGATTTAAGGAAAATAACTCAGGTAACTTTAAATAAAAAGGACATTTTTAGCTATTTATTGATAGATCCTTATAGAATCCTTATCTGGACTTAGAAAATTCTCAACAGGATGTTAAGAGTCAAGCTGGCCATACTCGATCTGATGCCAGCTTAAGCCAGAATTGTTTTGCACCCTAATTTGTCACCATAGTAACAAGCTTTCTCCTGACACTCAAAAAATCCACATGGAATAGCCCACTTCAGTCAGGTCTAAATTACAAGGTTGGGCATGCCTTCTCCCCTCTATTCTTGCACACAGGGGTGAATTCCTGCAGAGAGCACATAGTATTAAGGCTTGTGTGCTTATTGGGGGGGGGATTTTATCCCCAAAAGTAATACTGATTAAATTCAAAGTTTTGAACGCTTATAAGCAGTAGTCAAATATGCAAGACAAAAAGGGTTGACAGCTTTTGAAGAAAAGAAAACACAACAATAAATTTACTGTACAAAAAAAGTAAAAAGAAATGCAAAGAAATGCTTTACAGATAGTGTACATCTGCTGGACTTAATTTTAAAGGTGTTTTGTACTGGTAACAGGACAGTACATTGGTTAGGCAACCAGTCTAGGAGAAGGAAAACTCTGAATTCAAACCTGGTCGTTACTAGAATAGGCTCAGTCCTTCTTTGTGATCTATTTCAATTAAAAAAAAATGTTTTTTAAATACATTTAAGAAGGAAGAAAAGAAAGACGTAAAGTTCAGCCTCAGTAAAAAAATTATTAGTAGAAGTTTGTGGGCTCAATCCCTTTAGGTAGCATCATGGTTAAATGGAAGTGAAAGCTACTATCTTGCATACCATCTTGGACTTGTTGTTACAAGAACAATCTCCTTGTTTTGCCTCCATTGAAAACTTCCCTTCTTCCTCCCACATCTCCTCTCCATTTAGACCCATCCCTGTCCATTCAGGGTTACAACCCTTGACTGATGTCAAAACCTACCTATCATCAGAGGACACTCCTTAGACAATCCTTCGCCAACCAATTCATCATTTAGTTCCTTATTCGTTTTTTAAGTTTCCTCAATCTGATGTGTCAATGCAACTCTTGAAAGAGACATTCCGGTTATTTCCTATAAATCTAACATAAACAATGGGGAACCACTCTTGACAGAAATTAAACTAACCCTAAACCCTAACCCTAACCCCATCTTCTTTTTTCCTAGTAGATCAATAAATAAATAAATAAATTATCAGTCAAGAGTGATTCCCCTTTGTTTATGTTAAATTTATAGGAAATAACTGACATTCCCTTAATCTTTTTTTTACTGAGGCTGAACTTTACTTCTTTCTTTTCTTCCTTCTTAAATGTATTTAAAGAACTTTTTTAAATTGAAATAGATCACTAAGAAGGACTGAGCCTATTCTAGTAGTGACCAAGTTTGAATTCAGAGTTTTCCTTCTCCTATACTGGTTGCCTAATCAAGGTTAAAGAGCCCAGTCTGCCCTACTATTTACCCATAGCTGGAGGGAGAATAGTTGGATTCATACCTTTTCCAAGGTATTAGCACTATGTGAACTGTTGCTTCATTCAGGATTTGAACTCGGGTTGACAAGTCCATTTCCTACGACTCTAACCAGTACACCACACGCCTCACATATGTATGTATTTGTTTATTAATACCTAACTTTTACATTATATTTACAATCTCAAGTTTTATTACTATTATATTTATTTCATTGTTTTATGTTCTTTTGTCACTGTTTAGTTCAGCTACTACCCGATTTTTTTAACACAAGTGAGAAGGCAGAATATCCTACTGTGCCACTGTCTGGTGTTGAATTGTGGTTGGTTGTTGGTTTGTTGGATTTTACGGCATGTCAACTCTTGTTGGGTTATTTTATGTTGAAAACATTTTGTTCTATTCATGCTTGATGGGTATTCAAAATTTTTTCAACTCAATTTTTTAAACATTTTTTTAGAACTTATTTTTTTCTATTTAACCAATAGATGGGAACCTAACAGGTACTACAAGAGTGGATCTGGAAGTAATGGTGATGAAGGGGTACTCTACACTCCCCAGAGCACCAAAATTGGAACTTTACCATTAGATGCAGTTTAATGTCATACCCAGGACTATCAGCCACCACATTCTAGCACATATATAATAAAAAGAGTTGGAGTTTGCCATAAGGGCAATAGGGTTGTGACAGTCATATAAGTGATAGGACTTGACATGACCAGCTGATTGATAGGAGGGAGCCTCTCCAACTACCCATCTAGCTTAAGTAAGGGCCAAAGTGAAGTGTTGCATGTCATTGACTACTCAGCCACCAGGGTTCCATCCTTAAGCATCACGGATTGCCACCCATGACTAACAGGTGGCCCTATTGGAGGGATTTCACCCCTCTACAGAGGTGCAGTTGGTGTATTCTTCTGTCCCAGCTGACAGGGTGTTGAATGCTCAACTGTCAGAGGCAAAAAGAGGAAAGATTTGGGAAATTGGTCAGTTATATAGGGAGTTTCACATGATCTCTATGGGGACAGTGATTGAACTATTTGGCCATTCTATGTGTGTCAGATAAATTCCAAAAATTTACCCCCCGAAAAAATGACAAAAAGAAAGACCAAGTTTAACCATGAATAGACCAAAGAATTTGGATTTCTATCTAGAAACAAAAACAATGATTTTTATCTCTTCTGTGCCATTGTGGTGTGGAGATTGGCAGTAAAGGAAAAAGTGAAATTTATCAAAAAACCACTACAGATATGATATAAGTCCACCTTTTCCTGTCCAAGTATTCCTTTTTGGATAGAAATGTCCTCCTTTAGAGAAATTTGTAAATGGTCAGGCTATGCCTGATATGTTTGGGCTTGTGCCATAACTAAAATTAGCATGTAGTGTACAAGGATTGCCATTTAAAGAAAAGAAAAATGCAGGATTAGAAAAAAAAAATGTCACTGAGTAAAGTGTCCTAGTTGTTCAGAAAAGAAAATAATGAGGAGAGACAATCTTGTTAATCGGTGTTATAGTTAAGCCTTTTTATAACCCAGTTTATAAAAAGGGTAACTGTGAATTCTTTAAGCGAGAATAAAACAAGTCAACACTCTTTTGATAACAGGATAAGAACTGAATTTTATTTTGGAAATTTTGGTGCCTGTCGGTGTATGTATGTATGTGTGTGCACATGTTCGGAAATGAATCAACTTTATTTATTAGGTCACAACAGTTGGTAGCAGTTAAAGGATGGAGTGACTTTCCAAAAATCAATGACTTAAAAAATGGGACCACAATTAAATGAATCTCACAATCATCTTCTGTGACCAACCAGTTGAATTTACAAGGAGGTACATTTCTTGTTATTTACTAAGCTTAGCTCAGTCTGGCACACAGACCTCAGGTTTTGTACAGTAGCTGTAGTTACAAAGGGGTCATCCATCTAAGTACTAAATGAACAGGATCAACTTTGATGATTGGGCAGAAACTGGTGCTTTCAGTGAGATTTGACTGTTAAGTCGAGGGGGGTATATTTCTTGCATATACAAACAAAAAAGATCTGGTTTCCTTATATTTTCAACTAGAAGAGGTATGGGGCTAAATTATTGTCATTTGGTGCTGTTATCTTAGCCCCAATAAAAGCTGATTCTTTGTTCTTCTGGGCTGGTGAGTTGAAATGGAACTTAGGATCGAAAAGGCACGAAAGAGGAAAGAAAAGGAAAGAGACAAAGGCAAGAGGTAGTTTTATGACTTAGGCTTTATTGAACAGGGTCATAGTGGCCTGTAGCGAGGGGATAAATATCCCTGGCTAAAAGGACCAAATAGACCCAATTACGGCCTCAGTTCAAATGGCGGGGGTAATATTTTTCGGGATGGGAGTCAGTCCTTTTTGTCGGACCTGCCAAAAGCTGTTCTTCCAGTCAAGGCCTCATGGAAGTTTGTTCTTTTTATTCTATTTTTATTTTCGTACATTTTCAATCCCCACAGAGGTAAGTTTGGGATAACAAACTAAACCAACTTAGTATCTTGAACGATCAATTGTCTCCAACCTTTTTTATTTTTCATGATAAATTTTGAGAGATTTAAAGAACCCTTGAGCTTAAAATGAACTACACGTACACTACACATCTTTTCATGTTCCTTTATTTCAAACATGTCAAACACCTTTGACTGTTAAACACTTATTCACATCAGAAACTGTTATTTTAATGCAAACAATATGAAAGATCTATTTGAAAGTGTCAACATAGAAGACATTCTGTCCTTTTTGAAGGATATAAAATTATACCATAGAATATAGACATGAACCTAATCAATACCATACAATATGATACCCAATGGTGCTAATACATTGTTAAAACCAATTACTACAAAAGTATAAATACAAATACACAACATATATTACTTCCTAACCGTTAGGCATGACATAACTCCAGACGGGTTGATATGCCGTTAAAATCAATCAACCAACCAACGATTTATTTTTAAAAAAATCATAAACAACCCCCTAAAAAAACTATGCCATTCCTAAAAATAATAATAATAAAGCATAATCCTTTAGAATCGCAAAGAATCTGATCTTATCTCAATAAAATAACTAGAGTAGAGAATAAAATGGTTTTGGGTTAGCATTTTGTTCACAAAATGAAATTTTTGTCGAAAAACAAAAATGTTTTAATGATTCAAAGACCTAATATTAATAATTTTGATCAAGTTCTTCTGTCATTCTTTTTTTCAGGGCTCGTTAATAAATTAACTATTGCACCACTTCAGTGAAAAGTTACGACATACTTTTTTTTATTCTCCTTTCATGGTAACCGTTAAGACAATTAAGTTACTTCCCTTGAAAAAAACCCAAAAAAACTCTTCATCGTTAAAAGTAGTTAGGTGTGTAGCTTGTTGTTGATCTGTCCTGACCCCGGGTAGAAACAACAGTATTGCACAACTTCCTCAATTTATAACGCAACATTAGTGATATTTTATTTATATAGTATCTGGCTTAGTCCCCAAATTAACATATTTTTGTTTAGCAGCGTTACTTCACTCTTTAATTTTAACCAAGATATTTTTACCTTAACACTTCTTTTTTTCCTCTCTAATCCATACGCAAAAACAAAAGTTTTGTTGTTCTCCCCGGGGTCTTTATTTCTTCAAAAAAATATTTTTCTAATCCATTTCATTATCAACAAAAATATCCTTTTCTTTAACACTTAAAGATACTCAATCATTTTAAAGATATCACGTAATTATTTGAAGTTCCATAACATTGTTGTTTTGAAAAATGTCTACCTTTGTCGAAGCTCATACTGAATCTTCAACCAACTGCAATACAAATTACCAAACAAATGTGAAACCATCCGATATACCAAGCAATAATATGCCTGCATGGGGCAAGAAATCTCCCTGGGGTAGTGGACCTGGTCATTTGGTATCTCCTCCACCTTGTTCTTTAGTTGATGTTATGAGTGAACAACTCGCTCTGGAACTTAGCAATGAAGAAGCAATAAGCGATATAAACAGGTGAGTCGATTCAGTTTTAAACTTATTCGAATTTTTTTACTATATTATATTTTAAGTTTTTATTTTTAGGTTATACAAAATATTTCACGACTTGAGTTGGAAACTAAAATATTGGGTTAGATAAACCTAAAGTTGTCTAAAACTATGTAAATTCATTAAAATAATAATGGTAAATTCCGTTTCTCTTTTGTTAAATTATTTCTAAAAAGAGTATTAGTCTAATACTGCGGTCCTATGTCCTAATGACAAAATCTCATTAATAACAATAATTATTCTTATTTCATTTAAACACCAATAATCCAGTCAAGGAAATGAGATGCGAAAAATAAGACTCTAAATGACATATACCACATCCTGTTCCGCATTTGAGTGTTCAGTGTTTTACAGACCTTTTAAAAAAGAAAATTAAAAATTTGCTAAATAAATGTATGAGGACTTTTTGTTTAATTAAGAAAAGACAGTTCTTAAAAAGTTCTTTGAAATTTAGAAACAACTTCCCAGCTGCTTTTGATAAGTTTAGCTAAGAACTTTTAGCACTTTTTATCCTGATTGCTCGTCTTAAAAGAAATCTTATTTTTCTTTACGCGGCTAATTTTTGTTGTTGCTTACAACTCGGAGAGACATTCATCTACTAATGGAATTTGTCAGATTAAAAAAAAATATAGAATACTGATTTTTCTATTATTTTAGATTCCTCTGCATCTAAAATAATAGAAAATCAATAATTCTACAATATAAATAGAATGATGAAGCGAACTCTTGACTTTCCGACACGATTTATCTTTCCTTTGTTTGTATTTTCAAATATTAACTTTGACGTAAGTCATTATTGTAAATATAAATAACTACTAAAAAAATTAAATATTTTAAAAATTTAACAAGTTCCCTGATTAGAAACTCTTCTGAATTGTAAGCTTCACAAATTAGTCGCGAAAAAAATTGTAATTTTTATTTTTTTAACCAGAATCAGAAGTTCCTAACTTTCGAATAATATAAATCCAAATTTATTATTCAATAATATTATCTTCATTTTCCTTTTCGTGAATTACATGAACTTTGCCTAATTCAAAATGAACTCAATTGTTACAAGTGACGATAATTGGTGTTAATGTTTTAATATAAGTCACATCTAAAGTGCACGTTGCTCCTATTACTATTTTTACAGAAATTATAAAAAATATTATTCGGTTGCGTTTAAAAATAACTATTAGTCTCTTTTTGATATCTGTGGACATTAAAAATAAAATAAACAACTAAACAATGATAAAATCCCTGATATTTAGTACTAATAGTAAAACCCTTTCTGTTTTAAAATCAAGGGGATTCAATTCGCCATATAAATGTCTTGAAAAATGGACCCTTTCAAATGCTTATCAACTTCACGGATTTCGCCATGGGGTCGCCACGGTTCACCCTGGCTTGCATAAACCTAAGCAGTTTGTTTAAAAATGTTCCATATGGATGCTCAAATTGATTTTCATTTTTTTCTTTTGTTCTCGTAGCAGAGAAAATTGTATTTTTAATCACTAGACAATCTGTAAACCTCTTGAGTTTTCGTTGTAACATTTTTATCTGCTCTGTTATATCAAGATTTTGATGAATAAAAATGTCTTTCTGCGTGAATGTCGACCCCAGTTGTAGATTGGACTGGAAATTGTATTGCACTAATTAGATTTTTTTAAAATGTATCTAAACTAATAAAAAAGTCCAGCTATGTTTTGCTGTTTGGTTTGTAAGTTACTGTTACAAACGTAAACAATGAGAATTTTAATTTTTCAATTATAAACAGCTTTTGAAAGATATAACTAATTTATGTCATGAAGTTGTCATGAAATCGTGAATATTTTCATTCTGTAAAAATAAAAACAAACTTTCTTATAATTTTCTTGTGTTTAAACTGACAATTAATTTATTTTTAAAATTTTTTTTTTCATTTCTATGCTACGATGTAGAGTTGTTTTATCCTAATTTTAATTACTAAAAAACAAGAAGTAAATTAGGTATCAACAATTATGACGTTATAGACCTATTTTACAAAATCTAATCAACCCCCTTATTGAAAAAAAAATTACCAAATATCAGGGAATTATCCAATTTTAATCAAATTTTCAGTGTTGATTAATCAATGAATGAATTTTATAATACATAAATTATTTTATTTCAAAACTTCTGATTTTTTTTCAGGTCACTTAACTTTGCCCCTACCACTTATTGGGGGGGGGGGGATATCGATGGGGTTATATATAATTGAAACTAATTACACTATAAAGACAAAATATCTAAGGTGTGAATAGAAAAAAACATTTAAAGGAGCGATTTTGGTAGAAGTACCGAAAATCTGAAAATTAAATGTAAATTTTTTTTTTTTAATCTGTTGTTTATGAAATATAATTTCCTTTTAGATTATTATCAGTGAAAAAATTATACATCAATATTTATTCTGTTTAACTTTAAAACTGAGATATCTTAATTGATTATTACATAACCATACTAAAGTAGGCTTGTTATTAAATGAATATTTGTTTTTTAAAATCTAAGAATATGAAACTTAAAATTATGCAATCTATATTTTAAATGAATTTTATATATTAATTAGTAGGTACCACCAATTTGACCCTGTGAAATTTACCCCCCCCCCCCTATATTTAACACAATGAAACTTACAGAAAATTTAATATTTTCTTGAATTTTTTTTTCCATTTTAAAGAAAAAACATAAAATAAACTCCTGATGATTTTTAAAAAAAATTTTCAGCTAATGGAAATAATGAAAATTATGATTGAAAAACAATGTTTTCATTTTTGCACTGTTAAATCAACTGAAATTTAACGTAGCTAAAAACAAGTTACGATAAGAGGATTTTTAAAAAATTCTATGAAAAATCAATTAATAATCTGATTTTCCCGAAAATTTCCATAAATGTTTACCATTGAGTGTAAATACATCTGAAATAGTTTTTTTCTAAAATATATTAGGGGAAATATTTTTTTATGAGGCCTATTTTATTTTATGAGATAAAAAAAAATGACGCGTCAGAAAAAGTCTTTTTCTTTTTTTCTATAAAGATAAGAGTCTGAATAACTATATCAATGAAATTGTATGAATGTACGAGGTCTAGTTTTTTGAGGAAAAATTAATGAAATCGGAAATAAAAAGTGCAAAAAAATGTCATAATATTAATATTTGAAAACTTTTTTTGCTTTTATAATTGGTATGTACTATATTCTATTAAATTGTCAACAAAAAATTTTGTTTTTTTAAGAAATTAATTTTTAAGAGATTTTCAATCTTTTGTGTGATTAAATATTTTATTTTCTGCGTGAAATAAATTAAATTTTTTTTTTTTTTTCCTGCGTCAAAAAATCGAATTTTTCACGGATATTTAAAAATATGAATTTTATAATTCAGGTGCACTAAACATTGGTCCGATACGAGCTCGATTAATATTTTTAAAAGAATTTGTAATTTTTATTGTTGAATAGTAATGTGTGATCCTTAGAATGTACGGAAGAGCATTGCTGACATATTTGTTTTACAAAGAGACGAGACGCTTCTAAGTAACCGAAGTTTGTTCCTGTTAGGCTGACAGTGTTAGCGTGAAAAAAATTATTTTATTTAACTTTTTTCAATAATTAAAATAAAAAGTAAGTATAATAGATTATTTTATCAGTTTTTCTCTTAGAAAAAATATTCAAATTTTCATTCCATACTTTTACGGGTTAATTGTAAAAGGGAAATAATTAGTAACTTTTCTGTCTATATTACGGTCTGAAAATTACCCCTTCGCATGTAATTCGGGCAGGTTTGTTTATTTTTTAAGATAACGATGTAATTTTTCCCAATCGGATAATTTGATCTTTGAATTAACTATTTTTCTTTGTAAGAACCCTGTACGGTCTTTTTTTTACGAGATTTTTGATAAACAAAGTTCGGAAATATCTATTTCCGTTTTTATTCAAGATGGCCTAAACGGTTTGGTGGTACCTATTAGGAATATAAATTGTTGCTCTCAAGTCGCATATGGATGGAGTGAATGGTAATATTCATTTTAAAGAATTTTGATTTATTTCCATTGAATTAGTTTGATTGAAACGATTCAGAAATTTAAAAGAAAGAATTCATTGATTAAGTCAACACTGAAAATTTTATTAAAATC
The DNA here is from genome assembly GCA_023376005.1 of Doryteuthis pealeii. Lineage (NCBI taxonomy): Eukaryota > Metazoa > Mollusca > Cephalopoda > Myopsida > Loliginidae > Doryteuthis > Doryteuthis pealeii. Next base: position 45,692,395 of record CM042153.1, read on the forward strand.
AGATAATTCCCTGATTTTTGCCAATTTTTTGTTTATCAATACAGGGCGTATTTTTTAACATTTTTCTCGCTGACTTTTGTAAACAAAATACACAAGATTTTTGCCAATTTTTTTTTTTTTTTGCACTTAGTTTTTCTGCGTGTTTGGAACAAAAAAAAAATTTAATTTAAATAAAATATCAACAATTTAGTAATTTTTCTGTACATAGTGTATTTAATGTTTTAATTATTGATTTCTAAGAAGAGTCCATAGCCGAAGCAGTGTCACTTGAAAGAAAACAACCTTGGGGCATTTTTTTTTGTTTTTTTCGACATTCAATTACATATAAAAAATCCAAAGCGTTTATTTTTTCGGAATTTTCATTTTATTTCCATATTTATTTCCAACAATCAATTACATGTAAAAAAAAAAACATCAAAATATTTAGACATTCTTGTTTATTTAAACTAAAAACAAGACATTAAACAAACATGAATAAACGAAAATCTGAGTATTTAGATATTCTTTTATATTTTAATATAAAAAAACTATCTATCTAGTCATCTTCATATCTATCTATCTAGTCATCTTCATATCTATCATATCTATCTATCTAGTCATCTTCATATCTATCTATCTAGTCATCTTCATATCTATCTATCTATCTATCTCAGTATATTCAACATCTATCTCAATTTGTTCATATTTATCTATATTACTTTGTTTCTATCTATTTATCTATATATCAGTCTACTCAAAACTATCTGCTTTTCAGAAAAAGATACAAACTATTTTCCAATATGCCTTAATAAAATAATAAAATTAAATTAAACGTTTTTATCGACACTGCTTCGGCTACGGACTTGAATCATAGCTGGGGTTGGTTTTTCAGCAGTCACCGGCAGCAAGTTTTGCGGCAGGAGACTGGGATGGTCTTCCTCATAAATTACCGAAACTTATAAGAATATGTTTTAACTTCCCTTTACTGATGCTAATTATGTTATTACTTTTTTACTTAAACAAAAATTTAAATAATCGATTTAATTAATTTCGATTCGTTTTTTTTAAGTAAAAATCCGCACCCATTTTGTTGATATCTAAAGTAATTTTTTTTTAATATTAGTATAATGAGATTCTCTCAAAGTTGGAACTAGACCATTTCTGTTTTGCCAGATTTTCATCGCTCTCTTTACTAAGATAAATAAGACAAGAGTCATTCAATACATATAATGAATTTTTGTTTTTCCATAACTGTAAGCCCTGCATTGTTTGGGATTGGTTTACAGCAAAAACTATTTTAATCTCACAAAAATATTTTGAAGCTACTCAATATGGCGGCAAATCAAACAGTGCTCCTGGTTTGGACAGAGGTCTGTCATTAAGTTTTTTGGTGGCTGAGAAGTGCAAACGACATGAAATTTACAGAAATGTATAATGTGTGTGAAGAAGCATGTTTTTAATCTAAAATGTTTGCAAATGAGATAAATTGTTTAAAGAAGGTCAAAATAGTATTCAAGATGAAGACAAACCAGGCAGGCCCACAATAATCACACCTGAAATGGTGGATTTAATTAATGCACTCATTTTTAGCTGATGGTTGAATTTTGTCTTTTCTAAGGTCAGTTGTTTGTTGGGTTTCCAAAATGTTGACACCAGAGTAGAAGGTCTCATACAGCATAAAGAACAATGGAAACTATCAGTTTGGTTGAGAACAGCTGTCACATGTTTCTTACAATTCAGATCTAATTTCCATTTGTTTGGCCCTCTCAAAGTTTTCAAGTAATGAAGTGAAAAACACTGTGAGGAAATGGCTAAAAACTCAGTCCAAATATTTCTATGTTGAAAGAATACAAAAGCTTGTTTCTTTGTTTTTTAATTCTCATCGTGGATTCAGTTAGATTGCTCATTTTACCCCTTCATCACCATTGCTCTCAGGTCCACTCTTACCCGGAGTGGTTGTACCTTTTAGGGTCCCATCTATGGGTTAAATAGAACAAAATGAGTCCAAATATTTCTATGCTGAATGAATACAAGGGTTATTTTTTAATGGAAAATTGTGTTCTAAAGAATGGAGTTTTTTTTTTTTTATTGAAAAATGAAGTTTTTTTTCTGGGTGAAATGAAAGTCGTTATATTACAAAATTCACCTTATTTATTGAATGACCTTTGTATTAAACTAATTTGAAATTCTTTGAAATCATTTTTTTCCCAGTTTTAAGATAAAATAAAAATGCTAACACAACTTCTAACTCTTGTTGTTTGTGACAATTAATGACCCATTTATAATAATTGGTATAGATTTTTTTTTTCAACTTTGGATCAAAATATATAATACTCCTTTTTTTTTTTTTTTTTTTTTTTTTTAACTTCAAAATATATTTATTTACATTGATTCTCTCTCTCTCTCATTACATCATCAACTAACCTGATTTTTGTATGCTATTGTAATACAATAAAAATGACACTTAGTTTTGTTGGTGCAGTAGTAAAATCTTCTAGAGAGTAAAGTAATTTAAAACCTAATTTGCAATTAAATAACGGGACCATATGACCTTAAGGTCATTGTTAACAGACGATTTTTAGAGTTTTTAAAACAAATTATAACCCTAACTCTAACAAACAATCGGATTTTTACTGTGTAAATGAGAAGTGTCCCCACAAGTCAAAATCGCAAAAGTGGTGCCTTAAGGTCATATGGTCCAAATAATGTGTTTGCATTCAAAAATTATAATAGGGATGGCACCTCTATTATTAGTTTTCAATATCTATTAAAACTTAATTACAAAGTAATTTTATTTATTTGCATTTATAATGTATATTACTAAAATACCCATTGTGTGTAACTGTAACCCAGCAAAAACAGAACATTATAGAGTTTTTTATTATAGCAATGTTTTTTTGTGAGGGTGGGTGTGGTAGAGAGGTCTTCATTCATGGGGAACATGATTTTTAACTCAAGTTCATTTGTAAATTTTATAACTAGTAGTCATTTACTTGAATTTAGAACAAGTTTAGAAGTATGAAGCACTCCCTAACTAGCTTGCTAACCATTTATACCATTCGAGGTTTCCAGTAAATTCTATAAATAAGGTTATGACTTGACATTGTGTTTAGTAGTCACAGAAATTGGCCTTTAATAGAAAATAGCAAAATTATTAACTTTATTTAATTTATTTATTTACTTATTTATTTGTTTCCAAAATTTTCTAAATATATTTGAGTATTCCTTCCAGTTCACAATTCCATTATACTGCAGGTTATAGAAGGTTAAAGAATCAACTCAACTTCTTGCCAACACCCTGTCAGCAGGTGTTCTGCCTTCCTCTTCTCCCCCACACACCTCTCTATTTAGACCCCTGTCCATCAAGGTCAAAGGTCCCTAAAGAAGACTCATAGGTCAGAATCTGCCTAGCAGCAAAATAACAATTCTTAGATTATCTGATACCCATATCATCAAATTAGCATTTTTTCCCAAGACTTTCCATTCCAGTCTTGTAATAGCGACTCTTGAAACTGACATTCTCATATTTTTTTTTTTTTTCCACAGAGGCTATCTGAGAATATTCAATTCTTAACTTTTTTTCTTTTCTTCCTTGAATGTGTGCATCTGTTTGATTACATCTCATTTTTATATTATACTGTCTTCAGTTTTCTTTGTATTATCTTTATTTTATATTTTTTTCATTGACGTTTGGTTTAAGTTACAATCCAATTCCTATGCACATTTGAGAAGGTGAAATAGCAGGGCTTAGAATATATTTACTGAATCCCCTGCAGACTCCTCCCCCAAAATGTGGTGTTCTGGTTATGAAACTAAACTACATCTGATGGTGAGGCTCCAATTCTGGAGATGAGAGTGAACCCCTTCATTTCCATTGCTCTCAGATCAACACTAGAGGGATAGTACCTGTTAGGGTACCATCTATGGGTCAAATAGATCTGTTTAAAAATTATTAGTATTCTATAGGACACTGTACAAAAAAAAAACCTTAACAACTGCACAAAAAATGTAAATATGAATGTGATTTCCTAACTCCCAGGCATAAAATAACCTTAGATGGTTTGATATGCTGTTAAAAATCAATCAATCAACTAGATGACTGATGCAAAAGTGATTTGAATATTTTTACTACAAAACGGCAGCTGTATGGCCACTTACCTCCCAGCTCACAAACCATCCAAGTAAGATGAGCAAGATATACTGGATAATTAAGGGCAAATTCATAAGCAACATTCTCCTATGAATTCCCTACACCTGGGCATACTAGTGTTGGCTGATTAGCAAAAACTTATTTGTTAGTTCTGTGTAGGCACTGGGTGCCATCTAGAGGATTTGCCAAGTAATGGTTGATAAGGGACAAATGGCAAGAAAAAGTCTAATAATCTGTACTATCAGTATGACTTGATGAAGATATAAGTAATAAGTAAATGCTTAGCAAGCATCATAAAAATAAGTTAATTCAAATTATTTTTTCTTAAAGTATATTGCATTATCTAAAATTTATATTTAGATGTTCTTTTTTGTATTCTGACTTGAAATTTAACTTTTGATAGAATAATCCAAAAAATGAAACCAATTTTCATTTTGTTTTATTCATTTAATGCATACAAAGAATGTTAATTGAGAATAACAAAAGTTTTATCAGTGGCTTTTCAAACTATTGTTAAATATTTTTAGTAGGTATTGTGAATTACTTTTGTCAGGATAAACTTCTTTATCAAAAAAATTTAATTAGCTTTTGTATCCTAATGATTTTTTTTTTGGGGGGGGGGGGGGGGGATCTTAAGCAATTTTGTTATCTATGTAATTTTAAGATTATCTAAATTACTTATTTCTCTTATCTTTATTTATTTCTCTTATCTTTATTTATTTTCTCTTATCTTTATTTATCTTTATTTATTTCTCTTATCTTTATTTGTTTCTCTTAATTGTTTTTTTATTTATTTTTAATGTAATACTGTAATTTTTAAAACAACTATTCCAAATATTCATTTTTTTAAGTTAATTTTTTTTTTAAATATCAATTTAATTTTTTTTAAAAATTATTGTTAATCATAATTATTCATTTTGACTATTTTTTTTTTTTTTTTTTCATAATAGATTAGATTGCAAGTTGAAGTGGATTCATGCTGTATAAATAACAACCAGAATGGGTTGCATTTAAGAGGGGGGGGGGCTAAAATAAAGATGAAATAAAATACTAGACATTATTAATGATAATAATAAACAGGTCTTGTCATATTTATATTTTAGTTAAAAATCTTATCCTACATTGTTCAGCATTGATGTCTGCTTTATATTTTTCAGTGTGTGTATTTGTGTTAATGTTATAAATACTATTAATGAATTTGGAAAAAAAAACATTTTTTTGTAATCCGCTATTCTTCAATAAAATACATTATTTTCTGGAATTTTTGGGAAAGGCATGAATCCACTTTTTCCTGCAGCTATCATGACAAATTTCCTCCTATCATTTGCATATTATGATGTTTGATGTAGAAATGTGGGTGAGTGAACATTTTGTCAAATCATTTGTTGTCAACAATCTTGGCATGATATGGTCATTTTATTTTATTTATTTTACTTTTTTTTTCTTGTACAGCAATGGCAGTGACTTGATAGCGAGCCTTCCACTTACAACAAATGTAGAAGGAGATCACTTGAGTGAAAAAGAAATCCAAGAAGCTAATGATGAAATGATGGCACGTTTATTGCAGCAACAGCTTGATATGGAAGATGATGACAAACTTAGGATTGAGGAAAAGAAATACAATGGTAACAACAAAGGTAAAATGCACTTTATAGTTATATATATATAACTGGGTTTCTATCCTGGCTTGAAGCAGCCTGCCTTGTCTAGTCACACTGATGAGCTGTGAAACAGGACTGTATGTGGATGACAGTATATACACACACATACACTAGTTTCTGCATTTAAAAAAAAAAAAAAATGGCTGCACAGCCAACAAAGCCTTCATCAGATGATATATCTGGAGTTAGACAAGTTTGCAGAGCCAAAGCATCATTACTACTAACCCTAAGTGTACTATCTTACAATACCATCAGATTTTATTAGTTTTCTGTCATAGGCATGTCAGATCAAGATAAAGCTTCTTCATATAATCCTTTGTTACATTTTATCTATAGATTCTGTGTATATTTGTGTAATGTCTTTATGTATGTATGTGTGTGTGTGTGTGTGTGTGTGTGTGTTCAGAAATATTTAAATTTTACTTTCCCAATATTTTCCTTTATATTTGCTTAGTATCTTTCCAGTTTTTGATGTCTTAAATGTAACAACTATTATGGAACCGTATAAAATATTTATTTTAATTAGAAACTTCAGTGAATCATTTTATAAAAAATAGGATAAAGTTTAGTGAATAATGATGGATACTCTAATCTAGTCAAGTTCAAATTCTACTGGTGGCTATTGTGGTTATATTATCTTGGTACAAACAATCTCCCAACATTTTATTATTAATATTGTAATTCGTTGATTGTTCTTATATTTTTGCATTATACTTTTAATCTTTTGAACCTATTAGCCTGATATTTCAGGCTGAGTACTATAAGCCAAATAATTTAAGGTTAAGAGAGATCAGAAAGGGGTTTAACAATCATTCACAACTTTTCTCTTAATGAAATGATAGGGTAGCAAAAATATCTACACTCTGCAGCAAAGTTTGAAAGTGTTTTTGTGCTTGGATTTTTATTTTTGTGTGTGAACTCATTCATTAGGGTATCTAGGGGCTAGGAGTTCAAAGTGTTATATTTATTTATTAACTTTATATGTCACCAGAATAGAAACTCTGCTATAAAAGTTTTATAGCATAAAAATCTTCTATATACAAAATAAAAACGTCTTTCATTTTAATATTAATTCTTGATTATCCTCCTACTGTTCTAAATGTCCTTTTATTCCTCAGACATTATATATGATTTAATTATACAAAGTATATGAATGTTTATATTCACTCAATTATTCTAACCATTTGAATTTTTTTTTTTTTTTTTTTTTTTTTTTTTTTTTTACTTTCAAAACCTCACAGTTCAAATTGTCTATTAGAAAAACTGACCAATTTGAATAATAAAATAAGGCTTTGAGATAAATAAATAATAATCTCACCACCACACCACCACCACAGTATTTATCACTTATCAATTATTAATATCTGAATCTGTTTGGGATTATTATTAAACGATCTTTTGTCTGTTTTTTTTTTTTTTATATATAGTTATATTTTTTAAAATTATTTTTATTTTTTTAGCATTTAATAATTGTTTAATTTCCATTATCTTTTCTTTTTTTTCTTTTAGTCTCTATTTCATTTGAAAAATTTCGTATTACACCCTCTTCAGAATACTATGATGATTTTGATTATGCAGAAGACAATGATGAACGAAAAACAGAATGGGGTAAGTCTTGTTTCTGAGACACAAAGAAAATCATTAGTCTGTTTAAAAAAAAATTCTCAAAAAATACAATTTGTCTATAAAACTATTTTAATTATAATGGTAAATAAAATTTAAGTTTTGATGTACTGATTATTTCAAATTTACTCTTTAGTGCTACTTGACCGTCTTGAAGTTGTGTGCAATTATAAGATTTAATCTTGGATTTTAATTTTTTAGAAAAAGATGAAGAATTTGGATGCCAATATAATTAAAAAAATAACTTTTAATATGATTAGCAAAGATATGTGCCATCTGGGTGCAAGTATATAAGTTTTAATGTATTAAAATATTATATTAAATTAGAAAGATTTTGAAACTAAACAAGAACAAATATAAAATATTACACTTATGTTTAACTAGCAGTGGCTACCCAGTGTCGAATGGGTAGAGGGGGATTTTTTAAAGTTATTCCTGCAGATCCATTATTACTGAATCGTGAATTGAATCCTCATGGGATGCCCCATTTAAGTCCATATGTAAAAAAAAAAAAAATAAAAAAAATAGACCTTGCATTTATCCAGCTACTCTGAAAAGAAATATTAATGTCTACTATCTAAAATAATTAATGAAAAGAAATCCATGCTGTTATCATTTAAATTTTATTTTTTAATCATCTTCACGAATATTAAATCAAATCTATTATTTTTACTCAAAAACCAATCCCTGGTGATATTTAAATGCATATATATATTTACATACAAAAAAAGATTTTTAAACATTAAAAAAACAAAATTATTTAAGCACACAAAAGATTTAAAATCTCTTAAAAATTAATTTCTATAAAAAAATTTTTTCTTTTCTTTAATAGAATATAGTACATATCAATTAAAAAAGAAAAAAAAAAGTTTCAAATAATATTGACATTTTTTGCACTTTTTATTTCAGAATTCATGATTTTTTTTTTCTACAAAAACTACTGCATTATTATTATACAAATTTTTTGATATAGTTATTCAGACTCTTATCTTTATAGAAAAAAAGTAAAAATCGTTTTTTGACGGTTCATTTTTTTTAATATCTCCTAAAATAAAATGGGGGGGGGGTAGACCTCGTAAAAAAAATATTTCCCCTAATATATTTTAGGAAAAAACTATTTTAAACGTATTTACACCCAAAGGTAAATAGTTATGGAAATTTTCGTGAAAATCGGACCATTAATTGATTTTTCATAGAATTCTTTTAAAATCCTCTTGTAAGTTGTTTTTGGCTATGTTAAATTTCAGTTGATTTAACGGTGCAAAAATGAAAACATTGTTTTTCAATCATAATTTTCATTATTTCCGTAAGTTGAAATTTTTTTTTTTTTTTAAATCATCAGGAGTTTGTTTAATGTTTCTTCTTTCTAATGGAAAAAAATTTTTCAAGATAATATTAATTTTTTTGCAAGTTTCATTGTGTTAAATATAGGGGGATGGTACCTACTAAGTATAGTATATTATTTTTTAAAATTGAAAAGTGCACTGACTTGAAAACATTACAAAAAGAAAAGAAAACTAAATGAAATATAATAGATAATCTAATGGTATTATCTCTTGCGCACTATTCTGCATTAGTGTCCTGATTTTATTTGTATTTCTAATATTGAAATAAATACATTAACGCGAATGGTTTACATGAAAAATAAAAAATGGATGTACAAAAATGTACATACTACATAACTATGTAAATTTTAATTTTTAAATAAAAAAAAATGTGCACAGCCATGAAACATCTGTGAAAAATTAATGTCTCTTATATAAAAAAAAATTAAATGTAAAAAAAAAAATTTTTTAAATAATCTAAAAATCTAAACTAATCTTAGAAAGAATTTTATATTTCACTGTAATAATTACGGTGAAATATGATAGCGACTATTAATACTACTACTATTTGTTTACAAAAAAGTGAACGCAACAATGGCTGAGTAGGATTTTAATGTTATTCTATAATGTTGTTTAATTTTTAAATGTATTCGAAAATATAAATCAAATCTTCATTATTTTTGCTTTAAAACAGAGCCCTAGTGATATTTAATGCGTATATCTATTTACTTTGTCGTTAATTGTTTTATTTTCGAAGTTTCCTCTGGACACACAGATTCAAGCAATTGCCCTTTATATATTTATAGATAGATGGTATTTTGATTGGTTTCTATATAAAATTATATATAAGATTGCTTTTAATACATTTCATAATAACGTGATAGTATTAGAAAATCAGTGAAAGCAAATAATTATTTATTAAGCCCATTTTTTTTTTTTTTTTAACTCATTATGCAAATTATTCCCACCATATTGTTTGTAAATCTTTATTTCTTAGAGATATATAACACACATTTCAGGATTTTAAATGTATTAATAATATAGGCAGATTTTGCAGCAAATCTAACTTGGTTAGACTTTGATAGAGACATCATTAATAAATATGATTCGTTGAGATATAACTTTAATAACTAAGGAAATCATGACGTCAGTGGTGACGTAATTTCTGTTACAGACACAGTTACATAATCTCCATTATAATAAGATTTATGACTTTAATATTGCTTATGGATGCACCAATGTTGGCTAACCAGCAAAAACTTACATTCATCAGCTCTGTGTGGATACGTCTAGAGAACTTATCAAGGATGATGGCTAATAGGGACATATTGGAAGAGAGAGTCAAGGGAATTCATGCTGTCAGCATGCCTTGATGAAGAAGAATTTAAACTACTATAGATAAATTGTGGACATCTTGTGTTAATCTCAAAGATATGAATTCACAACTGAGTAATGAATTCACTCCTTACTTGATGCTCCATACCTGTGGCTTTGTGCCAAGTCTAAGTTGTACTTAGTATTTTTAAGAGGGTGACTCATGATGTAATTGTTAGTTACCTATGCCGACAGACCATTATCTAGTAAGTTCAATTTTCAATGGGTGCTCTATACTTTTGGCCTTGTGCCGAACTAAGCTGACTACTATAAATAGAATGTAATATATCCAAACATTTAAAATGAAAAGTACTTTTGGGTTGGGTTAGCTCTTAAACTTTTAGAACTATTATTGGATATGTATATTAAGTTCTGTCATTACACCAGTATCCTTTACATTTAAGAAATAAATTCTCTCCACACCCACCTCTGCTTTAATGTACTCACTAAATTCTCAATACATATAAAATAAGTACTGTAAATTAAATTATCTATTTAAGTGGTTTATTTAGTATGTTAATAATTTTCAGATTTGTTTTCCACTTAAATTATGGTACATTGAGACCATATATATATATATATATATATATATCTTATTATAATGGAGATTGTGTGTTTTTCTGTCTGAACGAACTATATTCCTACTCAAGTCACAATTCTCTTAGTTATTGACATCACATTCTCCATGATTTTATTTTATCTAAACCTCAATTATTAATAAATTGTCTTACATTATTAATACTGTTAACTATGTCTTCATACTGACAACATGCATTATATTTATATATACAACAAAATAGCGGTTTACAGTGTGAATTAGAAGGCTAATTTGCATATTAATATTAAAAATCGAATTTAATAAATATGTGCTTAGTATTATTGATTTCTAACTGTTTGGTTTTATTTTAATGAATATAAGCAAAAATCTCTTCAATGAATCTTAAATGAAATCCATTAATAAGATAAAAATAACTGTCATTTTATTCTTTACTTCCTCTTATAACTAAATACTTAAATTAGAAAAAATAACAATGAAAGACGAGAGTGATGGAAGAGTAAGTTTCAGTTGTTCCATTTTTTATTATACTCCCTTTGTTTCAAATCTTTTATTATACTCCCTCTGTTTCAAATCTTTTTATCTGTATTCTTATTTAGTTCCGTTAGACTTTCTAATTCAATATAATATTTTATTACATTAAAACTTAAATACTTGCACCCGGAGGGTGCATATATTTGCTAGTATATATAAAGAATTTGGGTTGGTTTGGCTCTTAAACTTTTAGAACTATCAAAAAATATATTTCTCAATTTAAAAAAAATTTTTTTTTCTTAATTAGAGAATCCAGTTCCAGATTTTGGACGTTGTGGTATTTCTGGAAAGGGCAAAAATATAACTACTAAACATGATCCTACAATTTGTGGTCGAAGGAATGCCTCAAAATTAATGGAGGTTAGTTTCTTTTCTTTTCTCCCTTTTTTTTTCTCCCTTTTTTTCTTATTTTTGTCTTAAAAAAAAAAAACAACTGAATGACATAGTATGTCCTCATTGTTTTATGACATTTCATTTTACATAGTTCAATTGTTTATATTGAGCTGAAATGTTATGAAAGCTAAATTTTATAAAATAACATTTTTAACACCATCTT
>CM042153.1:45709152-45761652 GCA_023376005.1 Doryteuthis pealeii
ATCAAAGTGTTCAAGACGACTCTTACTGACTTTAAAGAAAGAAAAATGTATGTTATTGGTGATAGTCGCTTCAGTCATGATAATTTGAAGAAAATGAATCCTCGAAAAGTTATCCAGAAATGGACCAAGAAAGAAGCTGCCAATTTACATAGGTAAACTGTTAAATTTTTTTTTTTTTTCTTTTTCTAGTATTGACTCCTATAACATTTTGACAAATTTTAAGTATAAACTGATTGTTTTACAGGATAGCTATATTTCTTTCATTTTTCTCATAAATTTGTTTTAATATTAACTATTTTTATTATTTATAATTAAATTATTTTATAACTTTAATTTGCATGATTTTCTCTTTTTTTATGTAGACAGTTTATAACTTTTTAATTATTTAGTGCACTTCTGATTATTTTGTATGTGTTATATTTTCTTTATGGAGTTTGAATAAAAACAAAACTTGTGATTTCTGTGAATCTTAATCTGTAAGAATAAAAGTTGTTATATATATATACACACACACACACACACACACACAAGTGCATCATTAAATATACCGCCTGATATTTAGTCTATTATTTTAAATTTTTTATCTGAAATTTTCATTTGTGTTTAATTTATGTGATTAATATTCACCACTGAATTAATTAAATTGACAAGGAAGGAGATTACATTGAATAAATAAACATTAAGTAAAATCTTTTTGTCATAAGTTTAAACATTTATTGATTTACACACACATGTGTACGTGTACATGCCTAATTATGTAATACAGTTTCAAATCAGAAATTATTTAAATGATGTTTTATAAATAAAAGCAAAGAAAAAAAATAATTTAAAAATTTCAATGTGAATTTAAAAAAAAAAATTATTTTTAAAATTTAGAATGAGACGTCACGGAATTCCTTGTCCTTCGGTGATTTGCCAAAAGAAGCATGTGTTAGTTATGTCCTTTATTGGGCATGAATTTCAGGCTGCCCCACAATTACGTAAAGCTGATTTGAATCCAGATCAAATGGAAGAAGCTTTCAAGCAAACTGTTCAAGTATGGAATTTTTAATCACTTTTATTTTTTTCTACTTTTTTCTTTTTTTTTTTTTTTTTTTTCCGCCTTTTTCTCTCTCTTTTTTTCTCTTTTCTCTCCTTTTTCCTCTTTTTCCTTTTCTCCTCCTTTTTTCTCTTTTTTTTTCTCCTCCTTTTTTTTTTTATCTTTTCCTCCTTTTTTTTTCTTTTCTCCTTTTTTTTTTTATCTTTTCCTCCTTTTTTTTTTTTTATCTTTTCCTCTCTTTTTTTTTTTTTTTTTTTTTTTTTATCTTTTCCTCTCTTTTTTTTTTTTTTATCTTTTCCTCTCTTTTTTTTTTATCTTTTCCTCTCTTTTTTTTTTTTTTTTTATCTTTTCCTCTCTTTTTTTTTTTTTTTTCTTTTTCTTTTTTTTTCTTTTTTTTTCTCCTTTTTTTTTCTTTTTTTTTCTCTTTTTTTTTTTTCCTTTTTTTTTTTCTCCTTTTTTTATCTTTTTCTCCTTTTTTTATCTTTTTCTCGTTTTGTTTTTTCTCTTTTCCTCCTTTTGTTTTTTTTTCTTTTTATCAGTTTGCCATTTTTAATTTACATTGTAGACCTAAATACATAGATAAAATAAGTTTGGGGAGAGAATTTATGTTTAACTTGGAACTTATTCTAATTATTTGTAAAGTAAAACTGGTGTCTATCTTTGTGATATGAGAATTGATCTCAAAGGTGGAAAGATCATATCCAAAATATTTTCTCTAAAGGTTAATCTCTTGTGCACACAATATTTTAGTGCTTTTAAATTTTCTTTAGTTGAATAATTTTAATCTTCTTGATTTTCTTATATTTCCCATGTTGATAAATTTTGTTAATTCTGATTTAGTCATAATGGAAATTTAACTGAACTAATCTCAAGAATAATAGTTATCACTTAAATATTATAAAAGGTTAATCAAGTATTCTCTTTTTAACCTTTTTAGCATGTTGGCCATCACATAACCTGAAATTGAGTACAAAACATTTCTCTAGAATTAATGTAGTGACCATTCATGGGATAGCTTTAAAATATTCCATAAATGGTCACTTTTATTATTAATATCTAACATCTCTCCAAGCCTAAAACATTGGGTTTACAGTGTATAGTAAAATAACTCCTCCTGAAACTTATTGATTTAATAAGGAAATGTTGTTCATTCTAATCTGACTGCATTCAGACTTTTTTTTGTTTTTTTTTGTTTTTTTTAAATTTATTTTAGATTTTGAGGAGACTTTACAATGACTGCCAATTGGTCCATGCTGACTTCAGTGAGTACAATTTACTGTGGCACAACAATGATGTATGGGTCATAGATGTGAGCCAAGCTGTTGAAATCAACCACAAACATGCCTTAGAATTTCTATTCAGAGATTGTGTCAATGTAACAAAGGTAAGTTTTTGAATTCATTTGAGGGGGAAGAAGAAAAAAAATGCTCAAATACTAAAATGAAATGTATTTGTATATTTATTTTTGTCTGTAACAATTAGTAACCTTTATTTGCTAATGTGTAAAAAGGTGACCCAAAAGGTCTTTTTGTATAATAATAATAATACAATCCTCTTGAATAGGTTGTTGTTGTAGCATTAACCCTTTAATGATGACAATCAATTTGGTCAGTACAATTCTATGGCTCACCTTTTAAATTATAGACATTTCTATCAATCACACTTACGTATTACTATAATTAATTGTGAAATTACAAACATTTCTTTTGTGATTGATGCTAACTTGATGCTATCTATAAATTCAATCACTTTTTTTTTTCTAAAAGCAATCAGTGCCTCAAAACTACTTCTACAAAACTAATTTGAGGTCACTTCAAATTTTGTTCTCCTTCTTCAAAGGTAACAATGTAAAAGTGATCACTCGAGCTTAGATTTATCATCTGAGAGTGAAGAATAATAATAAGAATTCACTAATTAGGTTGTAATTGATGAATTACTTGATAATGAAAAAACAAATCCACAGTATTTTTCTTCCATATTTTAAATTATTTAGTCACTTGAATAGATTCAAAATCTCTCTAAAAAATATCAGGATTAGTTTTCTTTATTTTGAAACCTGAAGTTCTAATAAAAATGAAATAATATTCTTTCTGATGAATGACAATGCTACTTATGAAGCATTTAACTTTCATGCTAATGCTTTTGTGAAAGACATGAATCCATTTGTTCTTTGGGTAAATAATAGGGCAGACTGGGTTCTTTAACTATAAAGCACCTGGTCTAAGAGAAGGAAGACTGAATTCACATCAGCTTAAAAATTTATTTTGTGCAAAAAAAAATTTTATTGCTGAAAATTATAGTAAAATAATTCTATGAATGAAAGTCATTGTAACAGTTCTATTAATGAAAATTATAGAAAAATGTTTGTAAATATAAAATAGAGAAAAAGGAAAAATGCCTTCTAGCTCTCTTTTCTTCATGCTTGAATGCCCCCTTTTCTTCCTGTTATTTTCAGACAAAAAGTAGAATTAGGAGGAGGTGAACCATGAAGGAATAGTGAATGTGTTTTTTGGTGAGATGTAAAATTGATCGTACTTATCTGAACCTTTTGTTATTGTTTTATCTTCATTTCCCATGATCAGGACTTCATACAGGTGGATGAACTTTTCTCCAACAGCTCGTTGCATATTAGGTCAATTTTCTCTCCCAGTCGATACTGCAAAGTTGGGAATTGAGAGTTGTTGACATTCTTCTGTACTTTTTCTTCAATTCCCTCCAGTGGCCAGCATTTGCCCATTCTTCAATTCCCTCAGTGGCCAGCATTGCCCTTCAATTCCCTCCAGTGGCCAGCATTGCCCATTCTTCAATTCCCTCCAGTGGCCAGCATTGCCCATTCTTCAATTCCCTCCAGTGGCCAGCATTGCCCATTCTTCAATTCCCTCCAGTGGCCAGCATTGCCCATTCTTCAATTCCCTCCAGTGGCCAGCATTGCCCATTCTTCAATTCCCTCCAGTGGCCAGCATTGCCCATTCTTCAATTCCTCCAGTGGCCAGCATTGCCCATTCTTCAATTCCCTCCAGTGGCCAGCATTGCCCATTCTTCAATTCCCTCAGTAGCATTGCCCATTCTTCAATTCCTCCAGTAATCTTTTGATGAGATATGGCCAGCATTGCCCATTTTTTCCTGGTATGTTTATCAGGCTGATATATAGAACGGGGGTGCTATTTAGACTGATATCCAATTGACATGTTACCCTTTCTACAAAAAAAATCCCTTTTCAGGTACCATATTATTCTGCCATTGGGAAATTCATTTTCTTGGCTAGCATAGGAAAACACCACCTGCCCCACATAGATGTATCCTGCTGCTACTTTCTCCTTCACGTTCCAAAAATCGTCTGAAAACCGACTGATTCAATTTTCAAATTCTTCCTAGGCTTTTGGTACTCTACTCTAAGACGTCACTTCCAGTTAATTCTAGTGGGCTGACTTTCAACTCTTTAGCCTGGAGTAGCAGATAGAGGAAGAGAGACTGTCATACAGTCTCTGTACCCCCCTCCTCACCCACAGTTTCTTTCAGCATACAGTGGTCAGTATATGACCCATATCTTGACCTTATGGTGTGTGATTTAGTTCCCACTCCGGGCATCAGCATCATAGTTGCATCCTGCCTGTGGCAAAGGGGTAGGATAAATACATACTTTTAAAGTCCTTGGTGTATTTATTCATTATCAGATGTCTTCAGTTGAGGACTATGATGTATTAGTGGTCCCCCTTGGAATCCAATTCTTCCACTCTCAGTTAATCTGTTCTCTAGTGCAACATCTAGCTCCATCTGTTTAGAACTGCTAACCGGTCTGGCTAAAACTCTAACAACTAAGTCCAGAGTGGCATATATGCAGGGCCAGCCCCCCCCCCCCCACACCACACACACACCGTTTAACTTCTGGATAAGACCACCTACCAAATAAACCATAATCTTAGATTCAGACCTTCTGTTTCGGCTGATCCTTAAGAAATGTGAACATGGAAATTATTCTAGCCATCTCATCTCCAAAAAATAAGAGGACATTAAATTTTGCCCTTTCAAGTTTGGCTGAATTAATTATAATAAAAAACCCTTTCCTTCCTATAATTTCACTAGAATCAGATTTTATTGCTTTCTTAAACTTTTAACCAAGAGGTACAGTTCTATCCTTGTTATAAACCAGACATATTCATGTTTTGTTAATGCTAAGTTATACCTATACATACCCAAATATATTCATCTACCTGGTTTGCCAAATCATTGTGTCACCTTACAACCACATTTAGAAAATGGCAACTTAGTTGCCACAGTTAATGGGTTGATTTTATAAACTATTTAATATAGATATTTATCATTCCTTTTCATATTTTTCAACCAAATAATGATTACTAACTCTTACATTGTTTTTCCAAAATTATTTTGACTGATATGCAAGTCATAATTCTAAAAAGGAAAAATGCCTTCTCGCTTGAACACACTTTTCCTTCTGTTATCTTCAGACAAAAATTAGGAATTGGAGGAGGTGAATGAACCATGAAGGGATAGTGAATGTGTTTTTTGGTGAGATGTAAAATTGATAGTACTTATCTGATTCTAAAAAAAAAAAAATCCTGATGCCAAAATGTGTACTAATATTTTTGATAGTTAATGTTTTAATTATTTTTATTTGTTTCAGTTTTTTAAATCCTCTGTTCATGATGTTCCCACCCCCGAGCAGTTATTTAATGAAATTACCCAGTTGAATTTTCATGGAGAAGGTTCTGAATTTTTGGATGCTGTAAGTAAAAATTATTTATTACTTAAAAAAAAAATTTTTAAAAGAGGAAAAAAAACCCCAAGAAAATTGAATTATTTTCTTTTAAAACCTGCAATAAAAATTTTAACTTTAAAGAAGGAGGTCTGCCTTTTGTTATAAAAGTAAATATTTTTATGAGAAATATTTCATTGCAACTTTGTTATTATGTGGATTATGAGATAAGTAAAATTCCACACTTAATTACTGGTTCATAAAATGTTGTTTGTCAATGGAGGGGGGATGGGTCGTTTTTCATCTGAGAAGCCAACTGATTATATGTATGCATGAAATATTGCATTACATTCTTTGTGATTTGCTCAATAGATAAAATTTGAAGCTAAAGTATGTTTAAATATATCTATATAATAAAGATTGTTTTCATTTTTACTTAGAGGGACAAAGAAAAATTTTAACTTAGGAGAAGGAGATCTGCCTTTTGTTATAAAAGTAAATATTTTTATGAGAAGTCAACTGATGGTGTGTTAATTTTATCTTTTAGTTTCTTAATTGCCCATTTCCAAAGTATATACCAATTGCATCCTCTGCAAAGAGGTAAGAATCCCACTAAAAAGGAGTGCCTTGCATCTGGTGGTGAGGTTCCAGTTTGGGAGTTCTGACAAGTGTGGTGTACCCCTTTATTGCCATTACTCCAGGTCTTTTTGGAAAGTATTAGTTGTGTTTCAGGTATTCTTATCTATGTGCAAATTGTTAGTATTAGTCAGGAATATTTGAAACAAACGATTATGAAAATGGAATAGTTACTTGAAACTATATAACAATTATTATAGACAGAAAAATGAAAAAAAAATCACAATTGAACCTTGAAAATATAGTTATGATTACAATCATTAATTTAAAAAGTAATCAAATTAGGAGTTGATATTTCATTAAACAAATAAACCAAACCTCCATTGCTGTGAAAACAAATATATTCTTGTCTGTGGTATTGACTGGGTCTTTTTGCTGGCTTTGTGTAAGGGAATAGTCTTTCTGGGGTGGTATTTGCTCCATCCTGGCACAAAGAATCATATGAATTAAATTAAAAGTGAGGATTTTTGAATGGGCATAAAATGGCTACAGGTATTACTGACATGAACTGTCAAACCTGTCCATAGTTCAACCAATCTGGCTTTAGGTACCTGTGTAATTTCAAATGTAGTTGGTGAAAATTTGTCAAATTTTGATACTCAAAGATGTAATCTACTAAACGTTGACTAATGGCTAGAATCACAGACAGGGTAAGGAGAATGATTCAACTGATTGAGGGAGTTGAGACTCCCGGGGTAAGGAGAATGATTCAACTGATTGAGGGAGTTGAGACCCGATGACATAGTGGGTAACATGCTGGACTTCAATATGATAGCGAGTTCAAATTCCTGTCTCACTATTACATTTACTTTCAGACTAATAACCTTGGGAAAGGTATGAACCCACTCACCCACAGCTATGGATTTAGTTCCACTACTGTTCTTCTAAAAGGATGGCTTTGACATTAAATAATCCAAAAAGATTGATATGATATTAAACAAATCTAATCAACTGATTGATAAACAACTTTTTAAATTTGTTAAAATTACATCCAAGTGTTTGTTTCAATTTTTGAAGTTACCAATATCAATGGCAATTTTTTATGATCAGACCAATTCAGATAGTCAAGGTTTTGACCAATTTTGTCAAACTTTCTGTGGATATTTCAATAAAATGTAAATATAGAAGGCATTGGTGTTGAAGTACCAAAACTACTAATTATCAATCTGTTAAATATAATCAGTAATAATTTTTCTCTTTTAATCTACACAATTATTTTGTTTTTCAGGTGAAACGTTTTGATGAGAAGGAAAAGAAAAATCTCAGTCCTCGTGGAAGCTATGATAAAAAAGATTATGCTTTTGATTATTTCTGGGAACAGTCTAAAAAGCAATCCAGACATTATGATGATGATGATGATGATGAACACCTTGAAGATGAGGAAGAAGAAAATGCTTAAATATTTTTGTGAACATCCCAACTTTTGAATACCATTCAAAAACTCTTCCATCCAACTTAAACACCAAATTTCTTTATTTTGGATAACCAGTTCAAAAACTTTTTGTCAGTGTTCAAATGTTTTCCATAATGCAATATACTAAATTTTATCAAAAGATTCAAGAATTGAAATTTAATTTGATAATGAAAAATAATACAATTATGATGGAAATAGTTAAGTTTGTTAGGAACTCACAAAAATTTGTCTGTAACTAAACTTTCTATTAGAAATGTTCAATATTAATTTTTTAGTATTAATTTGGGCTATTTGGTATTTTCGCTCAAAATTGCTTTAAAAAAAAGCATTTTGTATTATGATAACATTAAAACATTGACTAAATTTTCATTTAATTGTATCTCTCTGGAGAAACTGTTTTTAAATCTTAATGAAATTAATGTGTAAATAGGAAATTTGTTTTGAACTATAAAAAAATGAACTAAACTATTGAATAATGCAAGCCATCTAATGACAGGGTGCATATTATATAACCACTGTCTAAAAATTGATTAGTATCTATGAAGGGTGATATCTGGGATAGAAAATATGTATAATATAAAATATTTTTTTGTAAAGTTCCTCTTGCCTGGTGAATTTCTTAATTGACACTGATGCAAAAAAAAAAAAAACCAAAATTCGACAGAAAAAAGTTTACTTAACTTGAATAAATAAACACACGGTCTTGTAAAATTTCTTCTCTTCATTAAAAAATAATTTCAATAAAATGACAATATTTTGTTTTCTCTCTTCAATTCTCAATTAAATTTGATCTTGTCACCAAGAATTATTTATTTTACAAGGCTGATGTAATTCATATCCTTTACCCCCCCCCACCACACACACACAATGAGTAATGTTGATAATACACAATAAAATTTGATATCCTAAAATTCAAAACAGAACTTATTTTTTGCTTGTTATTTTACAGCTTGTATTCTGGAGTAAAAGTTTACTATTACCTACTGTGAGTGCTATTTTTACCTGGAGATCCTTATTTACTGTAAAGTCAGCTTTTGTAAATCTTATTTAAATTGTAAACTGAATACTTTTTTCCTAAAAATTGAATAAGACAAGTGTTTTCTATGGCCATTTTTGCAGCTGATTACGATTCTGATGAGATCCTTGACCTAGGATGGTTCAATGACGATTTTCAAAATGGCGTCTGGAAATCCTTGTTTTTGTTAAAGAAAAGAACAATATATGGGTTAATAGTGGTGTAATCATAGGTTTTCTTAGTCACAGATTGGGAAAATACATTCATTTTATTGATTTAAACAGCTCTTATACCTTTATCATGTAAAAAAAATGAAAATCATAATAGATTAGTGACGTTTTTGCCCAGAAATATCACCAATTGCACATGAATTTTGAAATAGTTAACTTCCACACATAAGAATGTTCCATATAAGTAAGTCACTTCATTTTCCAAATTTGCTCTGATTGGTTATCAAATTTACCAAAATGGGATTCACATCGTAAGTTTGTGAGAGATGCATAGTGTTTTGCCTCTGTCAGCATTATCATTTTGCTAGAAGTGTTCTACCTCTAAAAGTCGCTTCTTAAAAACATCAATAAGTTTAACCATTATTGTAGCTTCCAGCTTTTCAATCACATTTGGTTCGCCCTCTTGTTTTACATCCTTTAGAGAACAATCAATTTGGGTTCAAAGAAACATTCACCCCAATCCAGTTTCTGTCAAGTGGCACATCACTGGTGGCTATTTCATCAATCCCCAGTGCATCAGAGGGAATATGATGATGTCTCTCATCATCCCGTAGATTTCTGGGCACAGGACAAACCACTCATTTTGAATGTATTTAGAAATGGCAAGCACTAACTTGTTGCTGTTGATATCAATTATGTCATCAAAGAAAACTTGTATATGATCCTGATGTGTCACAAATAATTTTGCCAATTTTGCAATATGTCCAAATTTGTTTGATACAAAGCTTTTTGAATCTCTTTATGTTGAACATTGTTTCTTTCCATCTATTGTCTATAATCATTGTATAATGAAAGTGTGCTGCATGACTTGGGGAAAGTAATTTAGCAATAAGTCCAATAAACAGAAGTTCCAGGGGAACTGAAGGCTTTCTCACCAGCTACGATTAATAACAATTTTTGAATCCCAGTCTTGTGTTCAGTGTCTTTATAAATTTTGTCTATGGGGAGTACACCATTTTAGTTGTTTATCACGATCTCCCAGATTATCAAGCAAGACTTTGCAGTTAGTTGCTTGATCAGGCATCCAAAATTCAATTTGACTTTTAAGGTCATCAACAGAGCAATTAGCAAGAACTGGTTTAGTTTGTAATTGTAAGCTTTTTTTTGCCCTGTCCTTTCTTGTGGATTAGATTCTCACCAAAGCCAGTTGTGGGTGACGTTCTGAATTTCATGTTATTTCTATATGGTCGATTTTGACATTGTAGTGATGGACAGCCGCCTTTGTGGTGTCATCAAGCCCTGTTGTAATGACTTCAACCAGCTTGTTGCACAATTGTTCTGCAACATGTTCAAGATTCAGGTAACGCATGATTTTTCAACAACTGGGGAGTATATAGATCAGATCTCTATGAATATCAAGACCATAAATACCAAATTCTTCATCCTTAGTGTCACTAGTATACAGTTTGTGATCTGATTCACTGCCTACATTTATGTCATCATGAATGAATGTCTACCATTAATCAAATATCATATTAGCTACATTGACAAATATTTTGCAAACTTCATTTGGGGAAGCTGTGAATTCTGACAAAAACTGGATCAAACAATGAATTATAGGCTCATTGAATGATCTGTGTCCATTCTTAACCTTCACATCCAGAGAATACAAGAGCACAACTAGTGGCGATGTCATTTTCACCAACTTCTGGAGAAGTTTTCTCTCTGTAAATAGTTCTTTTTCATGAAGGTTGATCACTGTCCTGGAAATTACATCTACTTTCACAGTTTTCATATAAAACAGATACCAATGCGTCTTTCATCATCAATTAATCTAGTTCTTATTGTTCTTTTTTCTTTTCTTCTATCGTAAGACACTTCTTCTTTGCAGAACATTCTCGACACCCCATTCTCTTTTTCATCCTTATCCAATCTTTAGGAGCTGTGCTGGTGCAAACTGCTTTGTAAGCTCTGAAACAATTCTTTTCATAAATGCCCGATCATCAGGTGTCATTTTGACATTAAACTCTTCTTTTTTTTGGATGGATACTTATAACAAATATATCATAGGTATTTTAAGTAAGAGCTGCATCGAATTCCAATCCCTTTGCATACCAAAACTAGCTTTTGGATTTAGCACTGCTGTTTTAAGCTTTTAACCTTCTGTAAAACATTGAACGATTCCTAATCATCTTTCACTCTAGTAGCAACTGCTTTTTCATTTAGTGGTTAGACATTTTTGTCAATCCAGTCTGTTACGATTTTATGGGCCATCCTTTAGGCTTACCCCTCTGCAGGAAAACAGTTGTCGTATTCTGCAACCTGCACTGACAGGGCGAAATTACTAGCTTATTTAAGATTGGGTCCTGAAAGTATTCAGTTTTATTTTCCTCGCTGGTTTTGTAAATAGATCCACATGATTATTTTCTGATTCAATATATCCAAGAATATTGACCTCATTTTAATTTCATTCCTAATAAATTGATATTTTATATCAATGTTTTGATTGTTGGTAGATTTTTTTTTTTTTTTTTTTTTTTCTTTTTGCCAGTATGATGCTCGGTTAACGTTTCATTGTTAATATCCCTAGTATACATACTAGTGTCTATAACAGAGGATTTAAAATCCTGGTCAATCAATCAAGCCCCTTTGAGCTTCCATTCACAATTCTTTATTTCATTTTTTATTTTATTTGTCATTTTTTACTAGAGTATATTTCCTTTTGCATGGCCTGCGAATTCATATCTTCAATATGATTATTTGGATTTTGCCACTCCTCATTTGTCAAGCTATTGTACTAAGAGCTATTGTCTTGGTGAATTTAACACCACCGATTTTGTAATAGCTTTTGTTTCAGGGAAATATCTGAAACAGGTTGGACTTTGTTTATCTTATCCAACAAAAACGTCCTTTCCACTACAAGCATCTTATTTCTTTTTGTTTTACACACAACAAAAAACAAGTTGAACAAAACTATGTATATTACTTAAGTTTTGGTTTTGAACCATTGAAACTTTCAAAGGGGTTTTCCCCGAAAAAATCTTAAAACAGCAGTTCTTATATACGTCTATGAAAATTGCTTAAATCCACAAGTTCTTGGAGTTTTAATTTAATAAACAAACACCTTGTCACTGAGATTTTCTGACAGGAATTCAGTTCCTTAAACACCTTAAAAAACACTATAGGGGGCAATGTAAGCTAAATTTTTTCTTCCTGTAGACCTATGGCCTAAAATGTACAACAACACAAGTCATGAACAATCATCAATGAAATTAAGTACATACCTTTAATTCCCCCCTCCTAGGGGGTTCAAGTTGGCCTGCCAGGTTACAATATCTGAGCAACAATATTTCTGTTGCTTTCCTTGTTTAAGGTTTTTATTTTTAATCTGTACATTTTACTTTGAGTACCTACATCCCAATTAGAGGTATATTTAAGAGGTTGATTTTATTTTCGTAAATTTTACTTTGGGCAATTTTTTAATGTCCAGTTTATTGCAGTGGCTCAAGTTTTTATGCCAAATTTTGCGACCTTGGCCTGCATTCTTTGTAGAACAAATATTTTTCAAATAATATAAGCGGCCCATTCGCTTTATTAAATATTGTGCCATTTGGGTAAATTAATTTGGAATTTTTACATCCAAAACTGATGCGTGCACCGACACGATAAGCCATCACTAATCACTTCACCCACCTCTTTTGGTGAATTTGCTATGTTTTCAGTACTTATTATGTAATCTGTGATGGATTCATAGTCCTTCTATTCAAAGAAGCTAATTCACAATAGAGGCCTACAATTCTAGATTTGCCTTTCGACAAGAAATAGGACCTTAAAATCTCTGACTTTTGGCCATCGTCCTTGGCATCCCTCATTACCAATGATAAACTTTGATCGTCTAAACATTGGATCAATTCAGCATATATTGTCGCATTCTTTTCTGCAAAATATGGGTCTTGGCTTTGGTCAGATGGTGGTATATTATATTGTGTAGTTGAAGGGTCCTTAAATACCAATGAAACTTGATTTCCCAGATCTCATACTTAGCTTGGTTGCCATCAAAGAAGATTCTTGCATTCCTAGGCACATAACCTGTTACGATTTTATGAGCCATCCTTTAGGCTTCTTCAAGCAAGAGTGCTTGTCCAGTGGAAATCCTTGGTAAAGAATCCTTTGGTTGTAAGTTTCTTTGTCAATGATTGCAAATGAACATGTCAGTATCAGTGATTAAGTAGTCAACTAGCCACACATTATGGCTCAGTCTATAAATTTAGGTGGTGAATTGTAGCACACCTTGTATATGAAATATTCCAATAGTTCATTTGCAACAATATTACTGGCTTGAATCCTGATCAAAGAGTGTCTCATTTGCACAAATACAGCATACACCACAGACCCAGGAGATAATTTTCATGTAGGTTTGAATATGTTCTTTTATGCTTTCACTTCTTGATTTTCTTTCTGCCATTTTAGACTTGGTTACTACTTTAGGGAACTAGATCACGTTCATAGTATGACTCTGGCTATGTTGTATCTGACTTCTCATACATGAACAGATATAAATGACATATTAAAATGACTATTTGCAAGTTACGATCCTCTGGTACAAAATAGCATAAAAATCTGGACATAATTGAATATATTTTCATATTCTGTGACCCAGAAAACATAATTAGACATTACACCACTGTAACTCATAAAATTGTTAATTTTCTTTGAAAAAATCAGCAGCAAAAATGGCCATAGAAAATACTCGTCCCAGAAATTTCAACCACCATTTGCCCACTACTGCCAATAAGTGTTAAAATAGTTTGTGAATTCAGTTTTTCTTCTCTTAGACAAGTTGTCCTACCAAGGCTAGAAACTATTTTACCCATTACTAGATCAGAACATGTATACTGATAAAGTATAATTTTAATGGAGGTTGGGGGGGATTTATCCAAGACCCCACAATAGACACTTGAAATCACAGTACATATAGTTTTTTTTCTTTACATCCACAATGTGCTTGGCTTCCATAAAACAGAGGGCAGATAATTTTTGAATCTTTGTACATTTATTCTTTAAACATTGATATTGTAATTTTTTTTTTTTTTTTTTTTTTTTTTTATTTAACTGATTATAATTGTTAAACTGACTTATCACATAAAATAACCTTTATTTTGACTGATATATTGAAAAACCAACTTAAACTGGCAGAATGGGATTTATCAGTGTTAAGTGTATTCAGTTTACCTTTGAACTTTTTTCTATCAGACATCAATTCTTTGATTTTGTTTGGGTCCAATGAAAATACCTGCTTTTCACTTTTCTGTCAAATTTTACTAAAATCCAGACACTGTGTGCTATTAACTTTTAGGAAATTCATCATGAAGTTAAGTTTGATATAAAGGAGTTGGAATGTTGCTGGGGGATGCAATCAACCTATTCTAAGCCCCACCAGTAATGGATTAAATAATTTAATAGAAATTATAATTCAATGATATAAACTTTTTTCAAATCTGTTTTGAAAGTTACCAAGATTAATAATAGTAAACCAAAACACTTATATTGAATTGATAAAAAAAAAATTGTTTTCTAAGATCATTTGCTCATCCCAATGTATTTTTAAGACCTGCCACATTTATATAACCATCTGGTCTAAGACCTAAGAATTAGCTTTAGAGAAAATCTACTTGGAAACCAGGGACAGGTATGGAAATGATATGAAATAGACAAAATTAGGTTAGGTTGATGGGTAGCGAGAATAAAGTGTTTGTTGCCTAGGGTTTCAATTATTATGATCCTAGGGAATTGATGTCAAGATTTATAGCTTTTTTTAAAGTCCAAAATATAACTAATTTCTATCTGGGACACAAATCAACTGGATTTGAGACTGCTAGCTGTGGGTCACCCTCATCCCAGAAATGGGGGGACATAAAGAATAAAAAAAAAGTAATCGATGAGGTGATTCACTGTGAGATGAAATTGAGCCCAATTGATGGGAGATTGTTCACATGGATAAGAGCATTTATCGTTGCAATGTGATGCACCTGACTGGACTGTCATATGAGACATAAATTACCATTCACATGAGAAATAATCATCTTCCTACTATAAAAGAACAAATGAATCTCTTGAAACTTACAAGATCAAGAAAATGATATCCTATTACTAACAATTTCACAAAATCAATTTAACCCCCCTATTAGAATTTTTATTTTTATTTATTTATTTTATTTTATTTTTTATTTTTTTAAAACCAAAAATCAGGGAATTATCCAATTTTAATGAAATTTTTAGTGTTGATTTATCAATGAATTTTATATTGGGGTTATATACTTTCGAAACTAATTACAATATAATAAAAATAAAATTTTTTTTTTTTTTTTTTTTAAAAAGAAGCGATTTTGTTGACAGAATAAATAATTTTATTTTTTGTAATATTTGTTTCACCTCACAGAAATAATCTAAGCATCATTAAAGCAAATGATTATGAAGCAAAGACAATCTATCAAACCAGATAATGTTAACATTTACTAAGCTTAAGTTTGGCATACAGCCAGAATTATGGGACACCCAGTGAGAGTCATACTCATTAACAATGGTCAACTAGCCTAGCTTGCTAACCATTATACCACACAAGATGCCCCAAACAGACTAGGTAGAATTAAGTCGGATTCAGACACTGGTCATTTCTCTCCCCATCCAAAAGTAAACTATGGGGGAGGAGATAAATCAGATTGGGCTACAGCTGCTTCATTACATTGTTTAAATAAACAAAAAGATCAGGTGTCCAGTTCGATATTGTACACGTTTACTCATAGCTGTAGAATGATTGTCTAAATAGATGAAAGCAACTAAAATTAAGATGGACGAAAATGCAGTTGAATTTATATTTATATACTAGGGGGCACATCAGTATGTTGTAATGGTTAGTAACCTAGTCATGCGCAGATCAGTTATTACTGAATAATGATTCTCACTAGGTGCCACATAATTATGACCTTTGATCTAAGTAATGTCTTTTTTTTTTTTTTAGGCAGAGTGCGACAAAATTTTTTATCTTCAGAAATCCTTCCCTTGGGAAGCCACAAACCAGTCTTACTACTAAGTAAGTATTTACCCAAACCTCTGCCATAGTCATTACCCAAACCCTCTGCCATAGTCATTACCCAACCCTCTGCCAGAGTCAGGATGTGACAATTCTATTTTTAAGCAGAGTATATTTTACTATCAATCATTGTTAATGACATTCAGTCTTCTGATGTCCAAATTCATGCAAAGAAAAAAAGGTCCTGTTTGCTCCATAGACATCTTTTCAAGATTGAAAAGTTAATAGACCCGAACTGAATTTATAAAACCAAGACGGTGTAAAAAATTTTCTTAAATTATTTATAGTATTTAAGATATTAAAAAAAATTATATATCATATCTAAGATATCAAACTCACAATACAGTTTTGTAGTTTTCTACGTTTACACTAAATTTATAATTAAAACTTTCATATGTACTTCTCCTTCCTGCTAATTTTAGATTATATGAAACAATGTATAACAACAGCTGTTGCTACTGTAGATAAAGATACATTAATGTATGTTTGGCAAGAAATTGACTATTGCCTTGATATATACCATGTAATGGGGGGTGGGGGTGAGCACACCAATCAAATGTAACTTGCAGTAATAAAGTGTTTCTCAGTAAAACTGCTGAGTGCCAATATTTTAAAATAAATTTTTGAATGTATTTTTATAGACGGTAGACACCCTATATAATGTATCTTGATAGCACCAGATCATGAATCCATCACATGGGAGTTATATCTTAGTATAATTTTTTTTTTTTACATAAGTTGAGGATGGTTGGAGATAAATGCTTGTTAATATGACTTTACAGCATTTAAAAAAAAAAAAAATTTTTTTATTAGAAAATTAGTTTTTGAAAATTTCAAAAGCTTTGAAAGTTTTTAGTGGTGTATGTTATACTGGACTATTTGTTTAAGCATTTTACACACACACAAAAAAACAAACTATTCTGTAACTTTACTTGCTTGAGCATGTAGATGGTCTACAGGTTACCAATAGGCAACAAAATTTTATGACAAAGCTGTATGATATACTATACAATTAAAAGACATTTGTTACCATATGCTGTTTTGAAACCAATGGTAAAAATGCCTTTTAATATACATATGTAAAGGGCAGTGTGTATGTATTTCCAGAGGAAACTACAAAAATAAAACAAATTAACAATGGATGTATCTATGTATATATACACACACACATTCACTATCACCAGAGCTTGCTTTTTGTACAGAAATAACGAAGATTTTATTTATATTTGGGAAGATATTTAAAAAATTAAAATTTGAATAGTAACCGAAGGAAAAGTCATTAGCGCATTATTTTATTCTGGGATGTTTTTTTTTGTTCGCTTTGAAATATAATATTGATTGATTAAATTAATCACCTCATTTATATCATTTTTTTTTTTTAAATTGTAAATTATTGAATTAAAATTTCTTACTATATTGTTATAAGTCATGTCATTCCCTGTACCCAAGCAAAAAAAATTCCTGACGTCCCACTAATTTTTTTTACGTGGGGATTTTTTATGGTGCATCCAGCAAGGATCCAACTCCAAGTTATAATGGATATTATATATACTGCAATACTAACTTTTTTTTTATATCCTCCCTCTACCCAGGCGACACTGAGTAGCTGCTGTAAAATGTGGCATTTACACACATCACTTTTCTATGGCTTGGGGAGGGGGGGAATTAATGCTAGGGAGCTTATTTGACATGAACAATTTGACTAAGGAAATTGTCTCAAAAGTTAACATTAATACTTGGTAAGATAAGTGAATGTTTCACAGAAGAAATTTCTTTAAGGAATCTTTAAATAAAATCTGAACTGACCTCAATTTGAATTTATTTCTCCTTTGTACAAGTGTATTTCTTGCAAATACACCTGCACAAGCTGAATCACTGCTGCATAGAATAGAGAAAGCAGCAAGAGGCACTGGCCTCTACGTGAAAGATAAAACGAGTTCATGTTTTAAACAAGATAGAGATATCTACACACTGGATGACAAACTTCTGAAATAAGTAGACCAGTTCACATATACCTAGGTTGGAATATCTCATCGACAGAAAGCAATGCATAGGAAAGGCATGGACAGCTCTAGACAGATTATCTGATATCTGATTAAATAAAAATGAGAATTCTTCCAAACTGTAGCTATGTCAGTGCTATTGTATGGCTGCATCCTTGTATAGTTCCCATCTCGCTTTTTCTCCAAACATTTCATTAAAGTCTAATGAAATGTTTGGAGAAAAAGAGAGATAGGAACTATACAAGGATGTTGTCTTGGACAAGTTCTGGAAGTATTGAAGTAAGCTATACATGCTGGAAAAATAAGGACAAACTCTAGTGATATTCTCTTGTGGACACTTGCACAAGGATACACCAGTGTAGGCTGGCCAGCAAAAACTTTCATTGGTCAGCCCTGTGCAGATGCCATGCAGAGGATTTGCTAGGAGCGATGACCGATAGGGACAAGTGTACAAGAGTATCATAGGAATACATGCTGACAGCACAATTTGATGATTTCTCTTTCAAATTTCAGTAAAATTGTAAAGAACATGCAATTGTCTCAAGAATTATATTTTGTAAGCATTTTGAGTTTGTATGATACCAATAAGCATATGCAAGTCACACACACACACACACAAAAAAATAAGATAACAAATACAGTAAGTTTTTAATTATTTAAATTATTTATTATACAAAAATAACTTTTTTTTCTTTTTTTACAAGAAACAGTTCTCAGCTACTCCAGACAAAAGCAATTATAAATTATGTGAACCATTTCTTGTATCCTGAGAATTGTTTAATATCTACAAAGTCTTGTCTAATGCACACATGTGTTACCAACAGGATCTTGTAATACCTGAAAGTTTGTTGTAATCAGCAAGATGTCGCCAAACAATACGACTTAAGCGCCAACGCCGGAGTACTCCTCTTGGTCTAGAAGTGATCACACATCGCTGTCGGACTCTGACAATTGAACTATTTACTGGAAGAGCATGTATTTCTTGATCAGCTATTTCCTATAAAGAAAAAAAAAAAAAATGTATGAAAATTTTTACTTTATCAAACTTAATATTCTAATTGCTATAATAAAATAAAAAACACTTTCAGGAAATTTACATTTGAGATAACTGGTTGAGATAAATCCTTTGCATCATCCCAACCAGATTAGAAAAATAAAAAATAAATAAATCACAATTTATCTGTTAATCATAAATAATTCAACATTTCAAATAGATTCAAATGTTTCAATGTCTATGTGCCTCTTATTTGAGAGAGAATTTTTAGCTGCTTTCAAGTATATGTAAAATCTCAGAACAGGCAGGTGTCATTAATAAATCAGGTGCATTCAGGATCTACATGCTATTATATATATTTTTTTTTTAATTAATTTTAACAAATAATTTATATAAAATTTACTGATACAAAATTAATCTGCAACAAACATTAAGATTAGAAGTAATCTTTTTGTATGCATGGGGGAAGAGGAATAGAGTTTAATTTCTTTTTTAGATATTAAAAAAAGCCATCTAAATAAATGAAAATTATCTGTGAGAGATTGGGAACTGTTCTAAAGCAGCAAGATAAAAAGTATAAACTTTAAAATTCTTTATAGAAAAAAAAAAAAATTCCAACAAACTTTTTTTTTTTTGTTGTTGTTGCCAGCCTCCATGTCTATATCTAGTAATTGTAGCCAGCATCACACTAATTTTTATTAAACAAAAATCGTAGTTCTATATTTGTCTAAGGCCAACAACTAAAAAAAGATATCTAGATTAGAATTCTTAATTACATTTTTTTTTAATTTAAAAAAAGGGGAGGGGGTCAAAATCCGGTCCATTAAAAATATTTACATTCATTTTTAAACACATTTTAATTGAAGTACCAATTAAATTTCCATGAATATATGTATAGCTGCAGTTTGAATTAATCATTTTTTTTAAAAACCATTAGTAACTTATCTGTATGTGTACTTTAAACAGTTTAAATTTATTTCATAATTACTTAAGTCATCTCCCTTT
Organism: Doryteuthis pealeii; assembly: GCA_023376005.1. NCBI lineage: Eukaryota > Metazoa > Mollusca > Cephalopoda > Myopsida > Loliginidae > Doryteuthis > Doryteuthis pealeii. Next base: position 45,729,233 of record CM042153.1, read on the forward strand.
TAACAATTATTTGAAAATAAAAATTTATGATAGTTTTCAATATTTTTCTAGGTTTAAAAGAAAATTGGTGCCATTCAATAACACTTTAATTGTACAGTTAACTGGTTATTTTATTAAACATTTCAAGAATTTAAATGAAATAAATATAGTAAAATAGTCCCTCACCTGACAAATACAGTTTATTTCTCCTATAGAGAGAAACTGATGTTTTCATGAAATTAAGGAGTTCAGGTTACTCTAAATTTTCTTATACAGGCATTTAAAAATTTTTTAAATTTTTTTATAGATACTATCGAATATAACCGGCTTCCAATTAGTTTAATTTCTATATTCTTAAAATGTAGGAGATTTACAGGGCATCAATAGAATTGCTATCAGTTTTCTATTTATTTATTAATCTTAGAAACTGATTTTATCCCTGCATTACATACTAAATTTTATTTAATTTGTTCTATAAAAGCTGTTATATTTGCATTTAAATTTCATATACAAAGTGTAAGCATTGTTGTAAAACAGGAGTATTCAAATTTTCTTATTCTTTTTTTTATGGTAGAAAGTTTGAAAATCAACTTAACTCTTATAAACAATATAGAGATCATTTTTATCGGTGTCATTTTTTAACATTACAAAAAAAAAAAAAAAAAAAAACACCTATATCATAGGATTAGTTTTATTATCAGTATATCTGCTACAGTTCTTTCCAGAGTTTCTTAATCCAATTTGCATTTTAACCAAAATTAAAATGTTGGAGATTTATATAAAGATTTTAAAATTGGAAATATGAGAGGTACGTGTTTTAGAAGTGGGATGGTTTACCTAGGATATTCAAGCTTAATGTACATTTTTAAATAAAAGCACCAATTTTAGCACAGAGGTAGACCAATAAACAAATTTGGATGTGGAGCTATTGCTCAACTGACCCCCTGTTGCACATGGCTGCTGAGGAAGACTTAATCCTAGGCAAAGATGTACTGAATAAATGTGTAGGGAGAGGGGGGAGTTTTGAATTCACAATATTGTGCAAACATGTTGCATGTTGTTAATGTAGAAAAGAAAGGTGCTCAGGTGTTTTTAAAATCTCTTAGATTCATTGAATTAGATTAGCATGACAACATTCAAGTGTTCCTTTAATACAAATCAGTGATTTTACATTTCCAGAAAAATGTTGAAGAGCTTCAAACTCATTGAACCAGAAGCAGCTCAGTCTATCTCCACCCAGCCAGCAACAGAGACTGGTTATTATACTTTACATGCTAAGAAACAACACTAGTGTTACTGACAAGGCCATCCAAGAATACATACCAATACAAAAGGGAGCAGTATAGCATTTTCACTGGACATCTGAGAAGGTTCAATGAGTTTGGATTACTGCCTGACTCTTGGTGAACTGATTAGATAAGGGCAATGACGTTTAAACAATGCATGATACAAGACCTGCAGTCTGAAGTATTGCTCACAAACTTGATATCTGTCATGACAATCAGAACACCAAGTGAAATGCTTCTTCTGTGGAGAAGCTCCTGACAGTTTTGGTCTTCATGAAGCAGTGACATCCCAACTGGAGTCACACTTCAGGTTGTGCATACTGATTCTGGATGACAGTTATCTCTTGAGTGCTGAGGACATGGTTGCACAATAGGCCAAGTACCATTGAAAATGTCTACTGAACATGTACAATAGTGCATGCACGATTAAGCAAATGGCAGACAAAGGTATAGACAATGAACATGCAAGAGCAGGACTTGCTTTTGGAGAGCTGGTGTTTTCAAACTTGCTGAACTTGTGCAGTTATACAAGTCAAGGATGGAACAGTTGCAAGTCAAGCATAACAGCAGAGTGCACACAACACATCTTAAGAGAATTATTGTTGCATTATTGATATAATTAGCACAACTGTTAAGAATTTTGTTAATTGGCATGGGCAGAGTCCATAAATAAGTTATTGACAGATAGAGAAAGAAGGCAACATTTCCACAATTTAAATGAATCTAGGCTATTCACAAAGAATATCAGCATTTGATTCCTGATCATGGGTTTCCTTGTTACTATTTCATCTGCCATTAGCCTAGATTTGTTAGTATCAGTAGCATCTCTCAAACATTAACACCTTCAGCACCAAACTAACTTCCGTGTATCTTACTGCTAGACATTTTAGATCCAAATTTATTCATAATATATTGGTCCACCCCTATGACAAAATTGGGGCTTTTATATATGATGAAAAAAAATATGATAGGTTAGCTTACCTGCTGTACTATTAATAATATAAGTTTTTGCTATGCTCAATGTTTTTAATATGGTAATAGTTTTCAGCTTTCCTCAATTATATACTTTTCAATCTTTAATAGAATTGTAGAATGGCCTTTATTCTAGGAGAACAAGTTTTTTTTAATAAATAATAGCATCATAATTTCAGATATTATACACACCACACACACACACATTTAGTGAATCAATCTTATAAACATTTTCTAGTTTACAGTTACATTTTTCTTATTCATAAACTTTTGGGAAATGATCCTCACAAAAGGTAAATTGTTCTATTACATCTATTTTAGAACATTTTTTCATTAAAAAAAGAAGCAAAGGGTGTTGTGACACTACCCTAATCACACACATTCGGACATACAGATTGCCATATTAATTAAAATTTTCGAAATACTTCAGAATTCTGAAATTTTAGTTGTACATCTTCAATGTAAGTTCAATGTTTTACCACAACCCATGCTGGCCAACAAAAGTCTACTGCCAAATCACAACACCAGTTTGGTAAAACACCTTTTGTGTTCTAGATGTCTAATTTATTTTTTTTTTTTTTTGTAATAAAATTAGCCCTTCCATCATGAATAATGGTAAATGTAAGACAAGTGATGAATTGGAAATGGAAATGAAATTGTCATGATTAAAAAATTAGATTGCGGTGAATGTAGCATGTTTATACAACATGAATCAATCCACAACTGGTACGACTTACAAGAAGAGGATTATAGAGCATATTAAGAATTTCTGAGCCTATGCAGTTGATGATTAGCAAAAAAAAAAAGGATGGAAGCTGATAGAGGAGATGGAAAAACTTTTAAGCACATGGATTGAACACAGAAGTAGAAACAGGCATTGCTTAGCCTCATGCACACATACAAGAGAAGGCTCAAAGCCTTTTTGAGAATTTAAAGGTTACGGCTGAGAAGAATACTGTTGATGAGACCTTTTTAATTAGTTATGGTGAGGTAGTGAATGCCAACAAAATAGCAGCAGAAAAGTTCCTGGACACACCACTCAGCAAATTTTTAATGTCAACAAGAAAGGCCTGTTCTGAGAAAACAATGTCCATTAGCCATTAGAGGAGAAGACAATGGCAGGATTCAAAGCTGCAAAGGACAGGCTGACAGTATTGTTGGGTGGCAATGATTCAGGTATTTTGAAGTTGAAACTGCTGTCAGTTTACTGCAAAACTAATCAAAGTGGTTCTATCTAAAAAGTTAAAGACAAAAATGGTAGCCGATGCATTATGTTTGAGCATCAGAATATCAATATTGAGTGATTCTCAAAGGTTTCAACCAGTGTTAACAACTATCCTAAGCTACCATCTCATTTACAACGAGAAGAGAAAATCGATACAAACTTTCTTGGATAAATTTTTCAAACAAGTTCATTCTACCTCAAATATTGAAAAAAAAAAAAAAAAAAAAAAAATGTTGAAGATACCATGCTGATGAAATATTTGATGATGAAGAGTATGAAGTTGACAACCTTCTCCCCTAGTAACCCCACACAGATTATCCTCCTCTTATCCATTACCTCAAGTTTATTGTACCAATTTCAAAAGTAAGGATATGTCTTAGTATTAGGAACCATACACTGACTATTCATAAGTTTTAGAGAGATAGAGAGATATATAGAGAGATAGAAAGAAAACAGGTGCTAAGGACATATAATGGAATTATTAAAATAAAAATCAATCATATTTGACTTAATGCTTGAATTGGTGGTCCCAAAAGTACACAATTATTAGTTTTATTATCTATACAAGGGAGAAATTCTAATCAGAACCAAAACTGATAAGAAACGTACATTCTTTTATTATTATTATACACGTGTCCATCGGAAATGATTTTGTTTGAGAAACAGCTTTAAAATTTCATAAAATCAGTTTTATCTATTTGGTTTTATCTATTTGCTAGCTTATATACCATTTCCTTTTTTTTTGGCCATTATTGTAAAAAGAAAAAAGTTTTTAAAAATTATGTAAACAAAGAGGTTATTTATGTAATACAACATAGCAGGTATTAAAAAAAAGGTCTTTTTAAGTTGAAAGTGATGCTATTTATTTAAATTAATACTATGCGTATACATGCAGTAGTAAATGAAAATGTTAAATAATCTTAAAAAAAAAAAAAAAAAAAAAAAGGCATTATCTGTACCTCTTATTTTCTAAAGAATAGGTTACAGCATAGAGATGTATATAATTTGAGTGCAGAATCAGAAAGAACATACAATTTTACATAAGAATACCAAGCTTTATCAAAATTACTCCATAAATACAGAAATAGTTAAGAAATTACCAAATTTCTTATTTTGAATTGATCTGTGATTTGACATTTGAGCAATCCTCAATTTCAGAGCTTTGAATTCTCTCATAACTGTTGGGCCAGTAGAATGTTTATTCCTGTATGGGGGGTTAAGTGAGGGAGAGTCTTTCTGTGATTGGACATAGCAATCACGTGATGTGCCCAGAAATTCTCCAAGAAATCACTCAGTCAGAAGATACCAGATATCTCCATCATATAGCTGATAAATGCGGACATTTTCAAATTTGCGACCTTAATCAGTAAAATTTTCAATTTCTTGAGTATTTCTGAACCAATCTTAAAAATATTGATATGGTTGGAAAGAAAATAAAATCTTCCTAAATATATAATTTCCATGGAATTATTTTTTTACAGCGATTTAAAACTGTATTTTCCTTCGAAAGGTCAAAAACAAAAAATATGAATTTTTTTTCAGGCCTAAATTTTAGTCAGATTGCATTACAAAATCAAAGAGGATAATCTTTATCAATATTCTTGAAATTGAACACTTAATTAGTAGACACTTTATACTATATTGTGTAGGTTGTTTTTTCCTTCTTCGACCATTGGAAGCGAAACCACTACCAACGAAAGTTGACGTAAGTTCTTTCAAAAAAGTATAAGCTAAGCAAAAAAAAAAAAAAAAAAAAAAAAAAAAAAAAAAAACCACCATGCCCTTGATATTATATAACCTCAGGATTATTTTGAAATATAAATTGTGATATTTACATGATGGTTAACAGTCAGGCTTTTGTGTCAAAGTTTGAATTTTATGGGGAAAAAAAAAAAAAAAAAACAAAAACAAACTTAAGTATTTTTAATATGTAATCAAACGCCCAGCACTCGTTATCTTTCCGATCGCAATAGCTTTAATTCGCAATTTCTCGATTATTCTTGATCTAATCTTTAAAATAATTATATGGTTGGAAAGAAAATGAAATCTTTCTAAATACATAATTTTTATGTGACTTATTCTTTTTTTTTTTTTTTTTTTTTTTTTTTTTTACAGCAAGTTAAAACGGTATTTTGCTTCAAGTGGCCAAAAACGCTATATACAAATTTTGTTCCACGGTCAAATTTTCTGTGTTATTTTTTTTTGTAAAAATCAAAGTAGTTAATCTTTATCAATATTCTTGAAATTTTACACTTAAATAGTAGAGACTTTTAACTACAAGCAGAATCCCCCACCTTTTCCGACCTTTGGAGTGAAACTACAATAGACCAAATTTAAATGCAAAAAATTCAAAAATTATAAGATAAACAAAAAAAAAGCACTATATGCCTAATTGGAGACAACCTTAGAATCATTTTCATATATAATGTGTAAAATAAAAACGATTGTATACCGTCTGGGATTTGCTTTGAAAAAGAAAAAAAAAAACTCAAACTTACTTGTCTCTTACGTAACTCTCAGCTAGGCATCATTTATACAGACCATACAAGTTTAAATAATAAGTCATCGCTTATTTCTGGTCCAACTTTTAAAATATTTATATGGTTGGAAAGAAAAGAAAATAATCTAAATGTGTTTTTAATCATTGCATTATTTTTTATGGCTAGTTAAAATGGTATTATTTTTAAACAAAGTTGTACATGCCACATGCAGACTTTGTTAAATAAAACTATATAGTTATTCTATTTCTTGTATGTAATACAACATAGCAGATATTTAAAAAGGTATTTTTAAGTCCAAAGTGATGTTATTTATATAAATTAATACTATATGTGTATATATGCTGTATTAAAATGAAAATGTTGAATAATCTTGTGGTAAACTTTTTTTTTTTGAAAATCTTGATATCCCTACTTTTTATTCCCCAAATAATTGGTTCTAGCATGGTGATGCATAAAACTTAAGTGCAGAATCAGAAAGAACATACAATTTTACATAAGAATGCAAAGTTTTATCAAAATTGTTCCAAAAATAAAGAAATGAAGAAATTACTGAATTTCTGGTTTTCAATTAGTCCGTGATTTGACATTTTTTTTATTTTTTTAACAAAAATCATGTCCACTTTTGTACCCCCAATTTTGGGGCTTTAAATTCTCATAACTTGAATCACTGGGGATATTTGCATAATTCAAACAGTTCTGAACTCCATTTACAAAGCTCTATATAACTAATGTGATTAAATAATAACCTCAAATAATAAAAAAAAAATCAACTGGGAATGTTAACTTTATGCTGGAAGGACTTTATATTGTTTAGTCATTGTTTTGTTCTTAAATTATTAGAATTTAACTTTTTAATCCATTTATTTGTTGGTGTTAAGTCTTAGAATAAATGCTATACTAACACTAATATAACCTTTGAACCACACGGGATATTTGAATAATTCAAACAGTTTTGAACTCCATTTACAGACCTCTTTATAACTAATGAGACTAAATTTTAAAAAAACAAAAAACAACTTCAAGTTATATACTTCATTTTAACTATGAAAATTATAACTAAATCAACCTTTTCTCATGTTTAATTGTTACCTTCGGTTTATTGAGTTTCAATTTTAGCCTTTTAAAGATTGCACACCCTATTTAAGCATCTATATCTTAAATTCCTTATTTTGCAGGATGATATATAGATTGGTAATTGTGATGCCAGGTGTCTTATAAATATATACAATTTATACTTTTTCAATTTTTGAGAAATTTATGTTAGTTCTTAATGTGTATTTTACTAGATTTATTATTAAGTTATTTAGAATTTTTAAAAATTCATTTTACACTCTTCATAGACATTTACTTTAAATTAAGATTCCTGACTTATCTATATTTTTTGGAAGAATGCAATTAAGAATTGAAAATTTATAATATTTAGGTACAATAGAGTATTTAGGTACTTTGAGTAATTCTTAGTAAGAGGCATAATACAAAATTTGTTCACAATTCAATATAAATTTTAAGATTTAAGATTATTAATTGGGATTACTAATCAAATCAAAGTACGTTGGTGGTTTTCTTTGGTTAGGTGATAGTATATCACCTTTGTGACAATTGAATTCATCTGATCGTTTTTAATACGTAAACAAACCCCCCAGCACACTTTAAATTTCAGACGTAAATCACTTTAAATGGCAATTTATCCGATATTTTTTATTATCCAATCTTAGAAATATTTATATGGTTGGAAATAAAATAATATTTCTAAATATGTAATTTTTATGTGTTTTTATCCATTGCATTATTTTTTACAATGAGTTAAAACAGTATTTTTCTTCCAACAGCAGTAAACACAAAATAAGATTTTTTTTCTCAGAATAAAAATGACATGGTAATTTATTCCATAAAATCAAATTTTGACATTTGGAAGCGAAAATATGATAGACAAAAGTTGGAGATTTCTTCAAAAAGTAGAAGATCTTCAAAAAGTAGAAGATAAGCAAATAAAGAAGCCCTATATCACTAATCGAAGACAGTCTCAGATTTATTTTCATATATAACATGTTATTTAGATGCTGCTTAACCATCAGGGTTTCTTCATCAAACTTTCAATTTTGGAAACAACTTAAAATTATGAAAAATGTAAACAAAACTCAGCACACACGAGGTTTGTGTAAAAACATATGTAAATAGGTAATCTACTTCTTGTATGTAATTCAACATAAGCATTTAGAAATGTATTTTTAAGTTCAAAGTGATGTTATATATTTAAATTAATATATATGTGTATACATGCAGTATAAAAATGAAAATATTGAATAATCTTGTGGTAAACTTGCTCCAAAAATAAAGAAATGGTGAAGAAATTACTGAATTTCTGGTTTTGAATTGGTCCGTGATTTGACATTTAAAAATAAAATAAAATCATGTCCACTTTTGTACCCCCAATTTCGGTGCTTTAAATTCTCTCAACTTTTGAACCACTGGGGATATTTGCATAATTCAAACAGTTTTGAACTTCATTTACACAGCACTATTTAATATGATTAAATAACAATAACCCCAAAGAAAAAAATCAACTGGGAATGCTACTGTAATGTTTTGTTTTTGCAGAAATCCTGTTGTTCAAATCACACCTGGCATAAGTTATCTTTCTGCTATTTAATGTTGAAGAATTTATCTACATCTATTTTATTTGTATTTTTCTGTTGTCTGTTCAAAAAGTATGAATTGCTCTTTAATGTTATCTGACATTGTCTTGCAGATTCTTTCAAATTTTCCATGCTCAGTAATTTGGAATATACCAATATATTGCAATATTTCCAAAGATTTTTTTTCCAGGTGAACAGAAACTTCATTTCCTCCTACAATCTACAGAGATGTTAAAATAAAGAAAAGCACTGACTAGTATTTAATAGTTATCTCCCTTGAGAAATTATAATGCTCAACATGAATGCAGAATCACAGTGTGTTGCAAAATGCAATGGAAATTATTTTATTCTTTAAGTTACTGCATTTTAATATTATTACACTCATTAAAATGTGCCACTGTAAAGAGAGAGAAAGAGGAAGGGTGGGAAAAAAAAATCCTAACATATTTAACCTAACTTAAATCTCTTCAAAATTTGCAAAATTAAAAAGTCACATAAGTAATTTTCAGGAAACTGCAACATATTGAACAAATACAAGACATCTAATCACACTTTTTAAGACAGCCACACAAGCCTTCTTCATGCATTATAAATCATATACTAATTAAAAATTTACTCAATATTTTTCACTATCGTTTAAATAAAAAATTCAGACCAGCAATAGAAGTGAAAAAATTCAGACAATGACATATTCAAATAAAAATCTTTCACCTAAATCTTTAAAAAGGTCTTAAATTTCTTCATTCATGAAAATGTTTCACCTAAATCTTTAAAAAGGTCTTAAATTTCTTCATTCATGAAAATGTTTCACCTAAATCTTTAAAAAGGTCTTAAATTTCTTCATTCATGAAAATGTTTTATTGAAAGCAAATAAAGTTCAACTCTACAGAGATTTTAATATGCTGCATTCCAATCGACACAGGAATAATAGGAAATAAAAGAACCAATTGCAATCAAATCGGCTTTAGATATGACAAATTCAAAATTCCATACACCAAATTGAAACCTAAAATTAATAGATTTGCTGGAATAACATCCACAAACTTTTCTTAAACCTATTTTGGGAGAATGGATACCAGATTTCAGAAAATCTAGAAAGGAACAAGTCGCTTTATCCCAAATTACACACTTGTCACACAAGACTTAAACACTTCTTTATACTCAAACAAGTGGAACAACCAGTGTGTAACATGTTAAACACCTCATAGAATTTGGAGATTTTGCTCTTATCAGAAAACGCTTTTTCAATGCAGAAGATTTGAAAACGTCAATATAGATAACATTTTGTCCCTTGTAAGAGAAATAAAATTATACCAAATATTATAAACAAATCTGATCAATGCCATACAAAGTAATCTCCATACAATCACTTGAACCATTTATTAGAAAGCAATACTAATTTTCCAAGCATTAGACTAATCAAAGTTTATTATAAATTTTTTTAAAAACAAGATAAGTGTTCTCCAAGTCGGTATAAAACTCAAAGCTCACAATACTAAAATAACTAGTTTTAAAGAACAAAATTATTTTTATATATAATGAACCCTTAATCTAACTCCGAAATAAATTTTTTTTTCAAAATTGTAAAAAAAAAAACAAAAAAAAACTTACAAATCAGGTGGGGAGGGGAGTGATTCTATGCACAAGATGCCTTGTTTTCAGAAGAAAAAAAAAATTAAATTGCTAAAAGATTATAAACTTTTTAAAAAATATATATATGTTTAGAATCAAACATTTCAAGAGAAATTGTAATGTATTTTGATAGATATTTACACTATGCAAAATTCTCAGCATATAATAAAATACCATGGTATGGTTGATTAAAGCATAGAAAATAATGCGAAGCGCAATACATAGTTATTAACTGTGCACACCATACACACATAAGCAAGGTGAGTTATGGTATTATCTTTGTAATCTGAAGAGTAAGGAAAATTTTATCAATATTATGAAGATGCATAATTAAGTTCAACAAAGGCAATTAATCCAAATGGATTGAAAATATACCTATCTAAAGGAAAAAAAAAAAAAAAAAAAAAAAAAAAAAAGATATTACTAATGAATCTATAAGACATTTGTTAGAAGCAAAACTAATTTTTTTAATGATACTAAAAGTAATTTCTGAATAAGGATTTGCTATCACATTTTATTTGATAGTGTCCATTTCAAATTTTCAAGATTTATAAAAAGCAAATTGAAAAAAATCACAAAATAAACATGTATAAACTTACTCTTAATTCTTTTGGCAAAATTTTGTTCTTTCGAATTGCATTTAAGCGCATCCGTTCTGGGTATTGTTCTTTGAGCGTCATACGCCTTTTGTAATCCTTTAACATTTGCCAATTGGCAAATCTACAACGAACAGGTTGAGAGAAATCTGGTTGGTGGCCAATGGACGACAGTATTGGAGTAGATGGTTTAGGACAGGATACCTGAAATTAAAAAGAAAAATCAATTTTTCTAATTGTTTGTGATATTAATTAGCACTTAAGATATGCTGCTTGATAGTGCAATTTTATTTCAGGTCTATACAGGATGTTCAAAGAATTAGCAAAACAAACATTTATTTTAAATTTTGATCTCCCACCTGAACAATTATTACACTTAAAAAATTTTTTTTTGAAAATTGGCAACTTTCAATACAGTTTCTTATATTTGTAAATTCAACAAATATTTTAAAAGTTACTTTTATGCTTTATTTCAAATCTACTTAGAATATAAAATTTGAGGAATCAACAGTAACATCATGTTACTAAAATATTTAAATTTAAAAATCAAAGCTCATAGTTTTTCATGCTTCTAAAGTTTGCTCCAGCAGTTATGATCACTGAATTTTTAATTATGCTGTGTAAATGCTTAAACCTTACAAATTTTAAATTGCTCCCATATTTAACATGTCATAAAAAGTAATCTTAAATTTATTGAAAATTTTTGAATAATTTAAATTGCTTTCCAATCATAAGAGTTTCCTCTACTCGAGAAATTTGTCAAATTTGAAATTAACTTTTTTTCATCTATAAATAGAGAAATGGTCTGACTTTCCACTACTTGTTATCTGTCTATTTTTTGGTTTGGTTTGTTTAGTTTTACAGCATATCAACCTCAGTGGGTCATTTAATGCCGATAAAGTTTGGAAATAAATCAGTTCTTAATGGATAATACAATTTTTTTATAAATACATTTTTCTATTTAACCCATAGATGGGACCCTAATAGGTACTACCACTCCAGGTCAGAGTGGACCAGGGAACAATGGTGATGAAGGGGTGCTCCACATTCCCCAAACCTCCAAAACTGGAACCTCACCATCAGATAGAGTTTAACGTCATTCCCAGGACATGTAGACCCGCAGCCACCGCCTTCTAGCACCCATATGATAAAAAAGGGTTGGGGCTTGCCATAAGGGCATCGGGTTGGGAAAATCATATAGGTGCTAGGGCTTGACGTAACCAGCCGATTGATCGGAGGAGGACTCTCCGACCGCCTGTCTAGCCAAAGATAGGGCCAAAGTTGAGTATTGCATGTTATGAACTGCTCATCCACCTGGGCTCTATCCTTAAGCATCACGGGTCGCCACCCACGGCCAACAGGTGGCCCCATTGGGGGAGTCTTACCCCTCTGCAGAGGTGCATTCTAACGCCCCAGCCGACAGGGTGGTCTATTTTAAAACTTAGAATTTAGAAGTTTGCTTTATTACTTTAAAGAGTTAGGATCGAAGTAAGTGTTCAGGTCTACAATTTACCTTGCCAGGTGTGGTCAGATAAAGCTTTATCTAACCACACTATTACTTTACAATAAAAAAAATGATTTAATTTTTCTTTTAGAATATTTTTTAGTCAAATAGGAAAAATATGAGATGCAATTTAATTAAAATAATAGATTTTTTTTAAATAAATTTTATAACATTTTATAAAAAAAAAAAAATTTTTTTTAAATCGACCAATTTCTAAACATCTAATGCTTCGTTAAAATTTTAAAATAGAATTTTTAAAATTTGCATATTTCTCTTGAAATAAAGAATAATGCTTATTTATATATCAAAGGGAAATAAACCATTCAAAAATTATTTTTCTTAGGAAACACCATACATATACACTAACAGTATTTTTTAATACTTTTTTGCTCATCAAAAAATATTCAAAATCATTTTTTATTGAGAAAATAAAATCCGATTTCGGGTTTATATAATTTAAAAAGTTTTTTTTTAGTGATGAAATCTTAAGACTAAAATTAAAAATCTTTCAAAAATTTATCTAACAGTTCTAAATTTAGAAGTATATTTTAATAAACTAAATAGCTAAACTGTTAAAATTAATTTTTTTTTTTTTTTTTCAATTTAGGTCTATTTAAAAAAAAAAAATTAATACGAGCCATAAAATAACGCAACTGATTTAATTTGACATCTATCCTTACAGTACTATAAATCCTTTGTTGAATTTAAGAGACTTTTTAGTAAATGATTTATAAATGAATAAGTAGTGAAAATATCAACATGAGACAATTACCCGATTTTAGATTACATTTTTAGGGTCATTTTCCTTTTCTATTTTTTTAAGGGTAATTATTACGTCCCTTTCTTAGTAGTAAACTGAATTCAGGTGTGTAAATTTTTAGTCTATTAAATAAATTTTAATGGAATATGAAATGAAGTCCAATGTATATATTGACCTCAACGTTGTTATTTTAAGGAAATTGAGATTATAAACTTATCAAGTCATAATGAAATAAACTGAAAATTACTATTAGGTTGTAATTTTTTACAGAGTATTTAACGATATTTCTATTTAAAGTAACACTTTTTAAAAATCTTAAAGCAGTCTACTTTTGTTGTTGTGGGGTCAAAAAAGGTGTATAACTGAAGCACTAGGCAACAACTTTAAATCTATACAACATCAATGTTGAATTCAGTCAACCCAAAATCGATTGGACGTCCCTATAATAAAAACTACAGTGTACTCTAAAAACTAAATTATTTAAAAAATCAAATAAATTAAATTCTGCATAGTTTTATAAAAATCTTTAATTATTTACAACCGGAGTTGTGAATTTTAAAGATATATCATGGAAAGTCTTTTTCTGTGACGTGAAGTCTTATTTCTTGATTTTTTACAGAGGAAATACTTAAAATTAGTATTACGTAATTTATTTAAATTTTAATGAATTACTACGTTAATTTTGTGTTTAAATCCTGAACAGATTAATAAGTCTATATACCCAACTCGTTGAAGATTAGCTTCTATAATAATTCGCACATATCATTAATGTAAAGCATTTTTAGAATCTTAATTTATATTCAATTAGAACGTTTCTATAGGTCACCTTTTACATAAGCAAGTTCCATGTGTAGACTACTCCATAGAAAATCAAACTAAAGCTTTAAAGAAAGAAAAACAAGTGACCAACTCAAACAAGTGAATAACGTACACCTCTAAGTGAATCATTAATTTCATTGTCTGAAACTTGTTCTTACCAAACGTTGAAGAGAGAAATTATACTATCCAAAACTAAATTTGAAAGATTCAAATGAACAATTTTTTAACATTCAGACTGCAAGTTTTCAAGTACTCAAATTTTTAATGGTAGATTAGTGTAAAAATTAAATTAGAACACCTACAACACCTGTTTTACTTTCTAGGTGTAGTGGATATTTACTACGTACCCCACGTGTACGGGTTAGACACAAGGCCCTATTAATGTGGGACCACCCACGAACCGAAGCTCATGGGTGGCTGGTGCAAAAAAAATGCGTTGATCTCGTCGGCATTCCCCCTTGAGGGGGAATGCGGCACCGGCCAATAAACCCAGCCGCGTTAAATCGAGGGGGCAGGTGTTGCCTGGGGGATGGCCCACTGGGATCAACGATATTAGTGTTGTAGTGACCACGGAAATGAAAAAGCCTGGATACTTAAATTAAAAAGGATTCTATGTGATAGGTACATTGAACAACATTTATGAAAGTATTGCATAAAAATATCGTATTTCAAAGATTTTGCACGAGAAAATGTTACCGAAGACTTTTATAGCATAAAATTTGTATTAAAAGTGTGAAAATACCATTTTTCAAGTTTGTTTTCATTTTTAATACTTACAATATATCCCAGATTTCCATGTTTAAAGAAAAATGTTTCTGTACTCATAACTATAATTTGAACAATTTTTTTTTTAGTCTCTGAATGTGCAAAAATCACCGAAGTTTGCTACTAACGTATGGTGATATAAAAAATATGCATTACGTTTTTGTGTTAATCAATTTTCTAAATTTATTTTTTAATAAGTTTGAATAAAACAATGTACACCATGCAAAATCGACAGTTATTTCTCAGAAGAAATGTTATTGTCAATTTTTGAAAAATATTTTTCTGTCCTGTAACGAATTGAATTTCATGCGAGCATCCTAGACAAAATACGTCCGATGAAAAAACACAAAGTTTTAAAAAGTATTATATAAAAATATTTTATTCAGTATTTTACATTAACAAAATTCCAGTCACGCGCAGAGAGTTTAATCTATGGATTTTAAACAAAAAGAAAAATATTTAACCTGATTTTTTTCCTCATTAACCAGTTTATGGTACGAAAACGAATAAAGTAAAAAAAAGAAAGAAAAAGGGGCAATATTGTACCATATTTTTTAAAACTTAAAATAACAAGGCAGCTGTACGAACAAATAGATAAAACCATTATTAGAAAATGTAAACAAAATCTAATTCTACATGAAATTATCTTTAAAACATGTCTTCATTAGGGTAGTCAAATTAACAAAATGATTGGGGTGGGTAAAGATAAAAAAAAAACAGGTCTTCAGAATTGAGAAAAATGTCTTGAAATAATCCATCGTTTATTGCTTTTAAATGTTGAAAAATTTAAAACCGATAATTAGCCAATTTTGAAAGATTAAAAAAAATGCTTAGCATGTGCTTGTATTTGTACATCCCTATTGGAAAGTGAACCTGAAATGAACACAAAACCCAATTTATTCATTTAAAAAAAAAAATAAAAAAATAAAAAATTGATGCGTTAAATAGTTTCCAATTGCTAAAAATTGGATTTGAAGTGTAAATTTAATTGCCATGTAAACGTAGATTTTTAAAAATCTGATTAAGATGGACGTGGATTTTTGTGTCCATACCTACGAAAGACTTATCTCCCTTTGATTATTTACACGCGTAATTTTTTTTTTAATCAAAGAATAAAAAAAAAGTATAGCACCTTCAATCAGTAAATTAAAATTTTATATTTAAAGGATTCAAAATATTAAATATTCAGAGAAATATTTGCAGTGCGATACCAATCATTATGGGACCTATTTAGCGAATTTTATAGCTCAAGAGTATTTATTTTTAAAAATCAAAAAACTTAATCTAATCATTTCTGTAGATATGGTTAACCCATGGAAACACGACTGAACTTGCACAAAGGTGTCAAAATTAGGGTGACCCAGAAAAAAAACAGAACCCAAATTATTTATTTTCCCATTAAACTAACCTTAAACCACAACCCTACCCCCCCCCAGTTAAAATTAAGTTTTATTACAAAATGTGTAGGTTGTTTTTCTGGCAAACCGGTATACAGGGTGACCCAGAAAAACAGAACCCAAATTATTTATTCTTTTTCCCATTAAACTAAACATAAAATCCACAACCACTAACCCCCCATAGTTAAAATTAACAATTTTATTACAAAATTTGTGGGTTCTGTTTTTTCTGGGTCACTAATTTTGACACCTTTATGCAAGTTCAGCCGGAAACACGGTATTTTATATGTAAATTGTTGGATATTAAAGTTTTAAAATTGTTCATATGATTTAACTGGGGAAAAAAATTGATAGACTGAGAACTAAAATTCAGTCATCATTGGATGTATATTACAAAACAAAATCAGTCACACGTGGACACAAATCTTGCTATGATTAACATGAGATTTTTTTAACTTTAAAGTTTAAGGTTTATTTTAGTTGCCACTTTGAACTGTTACAACCATAATTCGAAAAATAAATAAATAAAAACAGCTTTTTATATTAAAGTTCCACAGAAAAATAACTCCTCTCGAACGCTGGTGGTTTCAACAATTGCATTTTACATAAGTTTTAGGCTTAAAGAAATAAATGAAAGCATAGATGTTTTTTCCTAATTAAAGCTATTCGTGTAGAATAAAATGAACATTTTGGTAATTAAATTACGGAAATAAAAAAAATAAAAACAACAACAAACCAAAAACTAAGCTATAAATAAATAGGAAAAGTAATATTTCAAGTTTATTAACTGGCTATTTCATACTCCAAATTACAGAAATGTAGCTTTTTTTATATGGTTTCGTCTTTTTTTAAAAATATGATAAAATGATTTGTACGAAATTACATATCTAAAACATTTTTGGGTCAGTTAATTTACTACACGTGTTGAAATTACATGTACACATTCTATACATTAAAAATTTAAAAAAAAAAAAAAAAAAGATACAGCCACATCATATGAATCATAAAATCTTTTTAAAAACTCAAACTAAAAAGATATTCACTTAAATTGTGGATGAATTTGAACTCTTAGTTTCCAGATGGAATGATAGTAATACTTTGGACATGAATGAAGCTTTACATGTACATGAAAAAGTAAAGTAACCGGCTTTTTTACATATTGTTTGAAATGAACTGGCAACCTTTTAACTTTTCCATCAAGATCTCACGTTAAATGAGTGTCCATTTAAAGCTAAAATTTAATTTAAAACTGAAAACTCTCAGCCAGAATATACCTGTATCTGCGAGCACGTGTTGCTGTGTACGAGTAAAGATAAGAGGAAATAATTTAACTAAATTAACAATGCAATTAATTTTAACATAGGATCATTCCGTGTGTCGGAATTTAGGGTAAAGAAATAATTAAAATTAATGTTTAAAATTTATTCTATTATATTCAACTTCAACGACTCACAATCTTTATATTTTTTTGTTAAGTCTTCATTTGCAAGTAAATGTAATGAAGGTAATTTCCAACTTTTCATTAGTCAATAATAGGGTTCTTTGATCCTTAAACTTCCCAAAAGGTGATCATTGGACTGAGCTAGATCGGAGAATTTCTATAATTTTCTAATGTTTAAATGCCAACAGATGCCTGTTGAAATAACTGGTTACAATTTTAGATATTTGTGGGGGTGTGCTGTTCATATCCATTTTTCATACAAAAAATTGAAAAATGTATTCACAAGCGAGAAGATGCCCATTGCTTTAAATTTTTTTACGATGACGATGAAAGTGATGATAGAAACAGATTACAAAAGTTAAAAACGATATAATTTGAATTTCTAGTGATAGTCGAAGCAACAATACCAAAGAATATCCAAATTACGATTAAAATTGAAGTATAAGCATTAAAAAATAAAATATGCAATTACCCTTTTTCAAGTTTGCGTTTTTTTCCATTTAAGCAAACTGAATGGAAATCCACGTGTTTTGCCGGCGTGAATGGCCGATATCCTTACTACTACTACTACAACAGTACTAATAAGTGAGTTACCGCTCTATATGTGGTAACAGTGAATGTTTTTGGTAACGTAAAAGAAAAAAGTTTTGAAAAGAATTTTCTAAATAAAAAGAACCAAATAAAATGAAAAGATATTTAATTTAAAACCTTTTAAAATAAACTTTGTTCATGCCACCTTTAAAAGGGATTTGACCTCTAATTCGAAAATACAAAATTTAGAAGTAATTTGGATTTTATTTAATTTTGTCTCGAACTTAAAAAAAAAAAAAAAAAATTAAAAACTAAAAAGTAATTTTCAAACTAAGAAAATGAGAGAGAAAAAAAATTTTTTTAAAGCACGGTGCTTAAATTTAACACTGCCCCCCCCCCCCGATGGTGGGGTCGACTACAATGATTTGAGTACCATATTCAGCTTATTTTCTACATATATATATAAAAAAAAAAATCATTTTTACAATCAAACAGAAATCCCATCTTTAACCCAACTAGGCAACATTAAAACAATTTATTTTTACATATTTAGTAAAATGTAAGACGTAAGTAATCAAGCAAATTAAACTACGAGAAAATACATGCACAATATAAGTTTTTAAACCAAATTAAAGTTAAGCAAAACTCCGAATTTGTGAACTATAATTTTATGAAACCACTTGAGAATTTAAGAAATGAATATTCATTTCACAAAACTTAAGGGGGCCAATAAAATAAGGGATTTTTGACAAAATGATTTCTCAGGATTCTTTTTCTTTAAGGAATTAAGACTTACTATTTTGTAATTTAAAACAAATTGCTCAGGTTAATATTTGGTTCTGATTGCAATTGATGCAAATAACTAATTTCTTTGAATAAAATATTTCCGACAATTTTAGTCGGTAGTTCCGAACACAAAATGTTTGTGATATTTTTTTTATTACTTTAGAAATCTATCAGCTCCGTGTTCAAATCTTAAGCAAATTTAGTGATTTTTTTTTTTTTGCAAATAACAATTCAAAGGGAAAAACATATCTAGTTTGAAATAACGTTTAAACAATGTGCCAAAATGAGGGGGGAAGGATTTTTTAACTTACCCCGTAGCGACATACGCTGTTTAGTACGCCACGTACTCCACTAATAAGTATGGTCGCCATCTTGGAAGCAAAAATACGAACTAAACCTCTTCTTCGGAAGAAGAAAATCTGTTGGAAAGAAAACCTTTAGTTTTAACAAAAATTAGTTTAAAAAAAATTAAAAATCAATTTTATAATTAAAAAATATAAAGTTATTAAAAATAAATTTAAAATTAAAAAAATATATACTGTAACCGGAAATTCCCGAGATTCTAAGAGGTGATCATGGGATAGAAATCTATGACGTCAATCCTGCAACTCCACCCCACCCAGGCGTACTCGTATAAATATCACGTGATCTGAGACAGTCTTCCCTTTTGCGTTAACCAGCTTTACGAACAGGTATGTTACAAATTTCGCTCTCCGTTTATCCAAGATAGAATTTCTAGCTATTTATGCCATCCAATTATTTTTTTTATTTAAACTAATAATTCGTGCCCTATATTTTGATTATATATAGTTTTTGTTGATGTTTGTTGTCTAGGTATATGATATTTTAAAGATTTTTAACTTCGCCTTTCTTTTCATATGACTCTACTCGCACCCCGCCATTACCGGTTCTTTTTCTTTCTTTTTTTTTTTATATCTTCAATCACTTGATTCCCTTGACATACCTTTACATTTTTTGTAGAACAAATGTTTTTTGATCAAAGAATCTTAACAATTGATCTTTTCTCATATTTTACATTTGTAAAATGAAACTATTAATCTGTTAATCACTTTCCCGGTTTCATATTAATATGGCCGCTCTAATACCACGTGGTATATTCTGACAAATGTTAATGCGTAATTTAGAAAAAATACCTAGTTTAAAATTCCGGCGATATTAATATATTTAAAGCATAAATTCAATCCCCCCACCAACCAGTTTTTTCGGTTGATTAAACTTGATCTTCCCATATTTAAAGCTAGAAGAATGTTTTATCTGAAAATTTAAGTTCTAGTAATCAAATTCTAATCCTTAATATAATTTCGATCGCTTCTGCCATTTTTTAAACTGTCAAATTTTATTAACGTACAAGGCTCTGCAAACTAGTGTCTACCATATTGTACGTAAAATGTTAATGGTTTCCTCCTCCACAGCAGCCCGTAATGGTGACCTGCCACTTAAGCCTCTTTCCTCTTATATTTTAACGCCCTTTTCGCTTATTTCATAGGATCTTTCTTCCGTTCATTTGAGTCAAGACTAAGACAACCATGCCTAAGGAAAAGCAGCATATTAACATCGTCGTCATTGGACACGTAGATTCTGGAAAATCTACTACTACTGGACATTTGATCTACAAATGTGGCGGTATCGACAAAAGAACCATCGACAAGTTCGAGAAAGAAGCCCAAGAGGTAAGTTGTCAATTAAATACTTAATTTATACCTGTAACTTATTGATAATTATTTCATAATTATGTAATTTTAGTCTTTTAAATGAATCTGATCTTTTTACTACCTCATTCGGCTTAAATAAAAATGGCTCTTAATAAAGCCTCATGCGACGTGGCGGTGTCGGCCATGTTGTATAATGATTATCCTCTATATGCCATTGCTAGTCTTATGACTAAAACTAATGAAATTACTAATTTTTTTTTCAGATGGGCAAAGGTTCCTTCAAATATGCCTGGGTTTTGGATAAACTGAAGGCTGAGCGTGAACGTGGTATTACCATTGATATCGCTCTGTGGAAATTCGAAACCGAGAAGTATTATATTACCATCATTGATGCTCCCGGACATAGAGATTTCATCAAGAACATGATTACAGGGACATCTCAGGTAAGTCTATGAAATTGATGAAATTTAAACCCTAATTATTACCCAATACTTAACTTATTTACCTTACCCGCCGTTTTCTTTGTTTTATTTAATTTAATCTTTTTTAAATTTAAGGCTGATTGTGCTGTTTTGGTTGTGGCTGCTGGTGTCGGAGAGTTCGAAGCTGGTATCTCCAAGAATGGGCAGACCCGCGAACATGCTCTGCTGGCCTACACCCTTGGTGTAAAACAAATGATCTGCGCTGTGAACAAGATGGACACAGCTGAATATAGCCAGAGTCGTTTTGACGAAATCGTCAAAGAAGTCAGTAACTACATCAAGAAGATCGGTTACAATCCCAAGGCAGTACCATTTGTGCCTGTGTCCGGATGGCATGGAGATAACATGGTAGAAGCCAGTACAAACATGGGCTGGTACAAGGGATGGTCCATCTCCAGGAAAGATGGAGATGCTTCTGGAACCACCCTTATTCATGCTTTGGATGCCATTATTCCTCCCCAACGTCCTACTGACTCACCCCTTCGTCTCCCACTGCAGGATGTTTACAAAATTGGAGGTAAGTAATTTAACTGCTAAAATTTTATACTGTTAAATGTACTTTTTCTCGAAATATCAAAACTTCACTTATGTTTTTATATGTAAAAGTTTTGAATGGACTGATATAAAATCATTGTTAATAGCCTTCCTTTCTCGGGTGGAAGGGATAAAATGGATTATCTGAACAGTTGGTTAATGGTCATAGTTAATCAACCTACTACGCGGAACTACCCGTTTATTTAGTATAATTTTGCAGTCATTTGATTTCAGTAATTGTATCTGGTATTTCCTTTTTAAAAAATATACTGAAATTTAAAATAAATCACATTTAAACTTGTACAGTTCTCAGAAAAAATTGAATACAAATGGTCTGCTTAATTCATACCGAATGTTTTAAAGTAATTAATATGTAAAATGGGAACGTGTCTTTAAGTTTGTAAAGCATGCACTACAAACGACTGCATTTTTTTTTCTCGGAAACTTGTAAATTGCTTGGAAATATTTTAATATTCGGAGGTCCGAAGTCACTAGAAATATTGATGATTCTCCCACTTTTTTGTTTGAAAATACGTTTTTCTTAATATGTAAATGTTTTATTCTTAGGTATTGGAACTGTGCCCGTCGGCAGAGTCGAAACTGGTGTCCTTAAGCCAGCCATGGTGGTAACTTTTGCCCCAGCTTGTCTATCAACTGAGGTAAAATCAGTGGAAATGCATCATGAAGCTCTTACCGAAGCTTTGCCAGGTGACAATGTTGGTTTCAACGTCAAGAACGTATCTGTGAAGGATCTTCGTCGTGGTTTCGTTGCTGGAGACAGCAAGAATTCCCCACCAAAAGAAACAAGCAGTTTGAAGCCCAGGTAAATATTGGTTTTCTGGATCAGTTAACACTAATACATTTTTTAAAAAAAATAAGTCTAAACTTAAAGATGTATTATTGATCTTAAATTGGTTATATTATAAATACTTGCTCCAAAGTAATATTTTAATGTATTGATTTTTAAGTAATTCATCCAAGTTAATTTTGATCTTGAATGTTTATTTATTGTTGCTTTTTTCTTTTTATAGGTTATTGTAATTAACCACCCTGGTCAGATTCAGGCAGGATACAGTCCAGTCCTGGATTGCCACACTGCACATATTGCCTGCAAATTCCTTGAACTTAAGGAGAAAATTGACAGGCGTTCTGGTAAAAAGATTGAGGATGCACCCAAATTCATCAAGAGTGGTGATGCTGCTATTGTTACACTGAAGCCCACCAAGCCAATGTGTGTTGAGACCTTCTCCTCATTCCCTCCCTTGGGAAGATTTGCTGTGCGTGACATGAGGCAAACCGTGGCTGTAGGAGTCATCAAGAGTGTGGAACATGCAGATACATCTGCTAAAGTAACCAAGTCTGCTGCAAAGGCCCAGAAGGCTGAGAAAAAGAAGTGAAGGTTAGCAGAAGTTAGCTTATCTACAATTCCTGAGTGGAATCCCAAAACTAAGTTTACTTATACAAATCTACATATAACAACAAATAATTCTCTCCTACAGCTTCTGCTTTCATGGCCTGTATGGTTGCTTAGGTCTAAAATTCACCGCAAGGAATTCAGACGGAAAGACTGGACTTCTCCAAGAAAATGGGCCTGTCATTGTAAGTGACTTAAACAATAAAAAAGCTTAAAAATACAACTTTCTCTGTTATTTCTGTTATTAACCAAAAAAATAAAAACTTGTGACATTGTCATGGGTTTTATGGCAAAACTTCAGTTACACGTAACAAAGCAAGGATTGTTAATAGTTCAATTCTGAAATTCTGCCACACTTCATTTTTGTACATATCTAAAACTTTTCCCTACCTCTTAAAAAAGTTGGTTGAATTACTTTACCATATAAATCTTGAATCATTTAATTTTAGGAAGTCTTATTTTCAAGCATGTATTTCAGTGAAAATGTTTAACTTAACTTTTTAAAAGGTAGAGGGATTTTTTTTAATACAAAACTAATTTAAAGTTACCCATGTACTAGCTTTCTATGAGTGACTTTGCCACCTACTTTTTTTAATCTCTAAAGCAGGATCACCAAACTTTTTCAAGGTCTGGACACCAGGGGGGGGGGGGAACGAGCACTGGCCAAACTGTTCAATACTTGCTAGCCATAACAAAAGATGTAAAACCAAATATTTCCCTGTTATATTAATGACTAAGTGCACAAATTCAAGGAGTAGTTTGGTGACCCCTGCTCTAAAGGACTTAAATTCTGAACCCAAATTAACATTCAGTGGAGATAGACTTGTGCCTGGTTTCAAGCAATGTTTAGAAAATTGGATTGATAATTATTGTGAATGCAAAATTTTATGGACTCACTTGGACCTACCCTGGCCGGCTTCTTTAATTCCTGTGACTCATCCACCCTAATGTTTGACAGTTCAACTACTGGATTTTAAATTCTTTCAAAAAAATTAAAACAAACACCAAATATAAATTTGCAAACAATTTATTTAGTATTCAAAAATTTATTCAGTCCTGCTTTTTTTGACCGGACATCCAGGCTAAGTAAGTGTTCCAACCAAGAGCTGTGATATTCACTACCAAAATCCTGTTAAAGAAAGAAAAAATAATTAGTCCTGGATAATTAAAAGAAGGATCAAAAATGAATTCTTGAAATATGCATTGATCTTTTTCAGTTAGTATGACCACGTACCTGAGTTGAAAAGGAACTAAGTAAAAATTGCATATCTGTACTGCTGGCCAGATCTGGAAATAGAGAAAACCAAGATTAAATTGGTGAATGTTTAAATATAATAACCATTTGAGGGGATCACAACCTGATTAGCTTTTTCTGCACAAGTAAATATTTAATACCGGACTTAAAATTATATTTCAACTAATTTTACTTTATGCACAATTATATTGCTTATATCACTGATCTATTGACCAGTTAAAAAAGCTACGCTATGTGTATGTAGTTATTGCTGCATGCACATATTACTGAAACTGCTTGGTGTCCATAATATTCAATAAATATCACACCAGTGACCCTAATTTGATAGGGAAAAATATAACTAAAATTTTAAATGACATTGGAATTGAATACTAAACTTTTTTCTTTGTACTAGTAAAATAAGAAAAATACACTGTTCCTAGGTTTGGAATTGGTAGAATCTGAATTTTTCAAACTTTATAATTATTACAATCTGGCACTCACATCAAAGGTATAATGAATGTTCAGTTTATGAGCGAATGCAAATGCTTTATAGAACTTCCCAAACAATTCTGAATTTTTCCATAATGGAATAGTACCACTCTTCATAAGATACTCTCTCTCCTGTGGTGATGTATCAAATTAAAATAAGCTTAGTAAATATCTAAATTTTTTTAAAATAATTATAAATAACGATTAAAGAAGGAAAAATTTTCAGGTACTTTTCGAGCAACTCTTTAAAAAAAAATTATTTTTTGTTTATCACTCCCTTTCCCTGTACATTTCTTATTACTGTGTCCACATTCTTGTTCCTTTCAATGGGTTTGTCCTGCTATGTTATTTATTTATTTTAAGTTGTAAGTTTTTTTGTTTATTTATGAAAAAATATATTGGATAATTGTTTCAAAAATACAGGAAATACAATTTTAAATTGACTTTACTATGTTAACACTCAATGTTAAAGTTCAATTGAATTTTTCCCATTTTGTTAATTTAAAACTAACATTAAATTCAATTTTTGAACATCTGTTCCCTTTTAAATTAAAATAAAAAAGTGAAATGAGTATTTCTTAGCCAGTGTCATTAAGCCCTCTAAAATTTCAGGAATTGGATTGAGGGTTGATATTTTGGGAATTTGCTTAATATCTAATTTTTTTTATCTTTGTAAAAATTACTTATTCAAAAAAGAATTCTGCCACTAAAAGTACAACAATACTCTTTCAGACCTGACTTTGCCATGGGTCCCCATAAATATATATTGTAATGAATTAAAAATGGGTTTAGATTCTTCAGGGATTTATGTGAAAATTTTAGTTATAGACTTAAATATTTACTTCCTAAATGATTTAATGATGTTTTTATTATGTTACAACTAAAATAAATAAAAAATTGTTTTTGGAACAGTGGTGAAAAAGTCTGGGAGCCCTGAAAAAAATATCAATGAAACTATGACAGTTATAGCACCAATGCATACATACTGACTGACAGAATTTTGGACTGTAACTGGATTTCCAGCCTAACATTAATTATATAATAAACCATTTAATCTAATTTTTACTTGGATAGTGAACAGGTATTATATTAAAACTTACCTTGTAGTTTGTCATTAAAATTGGTTGAAAATCCTGAAATAAAAAGTGAAAATTCTGTGACATCAATTCATTAGATTTAATAATGTAAAAATACTTCCTCAATTATGAAGTTCAGGAATTTGAAAACCTGAATGTAATATCCAATTTTACAGTTTTTAGTAAAATAACATATACAGACTACTTTAAAGTCAAAATTGGGTGTAAGGGTATTTTCATTTTTTTTTAAGAAGTCAAATGCTCTGAAGTTTTGGGTAGCACCTCATAAAGTAACATGAAAATTAAATTAGAGATGACATCAGATAACATACTGGAAAAATATGTGTACTCATTATAGTAAGATGAAAATAATGTATTAATTTTTTAAATCTGTAAATCAATATTTTAAAATAACAGAACACAAGAGTGATTAACATTCCATATTCTTAAGAAGAGAGTAGGATGCAAATGAGGAAATACCATATTCTAGGGATACCCAATTTTGTCGGCTGCTAGCTTTTTAAAAACTAATTAAAATTAATTGAATCTATTATTTAAGGTCAAACTTTTGTCTAAAATGATAAGTAGTAACATAATGACGATCATTAAAAAAAGAAAAATATTACATATGCAGTTTATTTTTAATAGATTTAAAACAATTTGTTTTGGTCAATTTTGACGCGATCCGCCATTCTGCGTCTTTTTCAATGGTTTTAGGCTCTTGTTTACAATTTTAAAATAACATTTGGGATGGAAAAATTTTTTTACCAAAAATCAGGTAATTATCCAATTTTAATGAAATTATCTCCAAAAAATTAATTATTTTTTTACATTTTATTTTTCGATTTTTGGTACTTATTTTCTCATAGAAAAGCCACCATAAACATTTTTTTTTTTTTTGTTTCTATTCATAACTTCGGTCTTTTATCTCTTTATTTACTGTAATTAGAAAACGGAAAGACCAACTTGAAAAAAAAAGTTGGGGGGGGGGGGTTTTAAAAATAAGTGACCTGAAAAAATGAGAAAGTTTTTAAATAAAATAAGTAATGCATTATAAAGATCATTTATTGATATATAAACACTGAATATTTCATTAAAATCCGATAATTCCCTGATTTTTGGTAAATTATTTTCCCGGGGGGGGGGGGCTAAAGTCGTTTTGTCAAAAATGCAATTTAGTCTCATTTTGGGTATCCTTACCATATTCCAACTATGACAAATCTTGCTGCATGTCAAAGTGTATCCAACTTAAAATAAATTAAATTTCTTTAATGGTTATCTTATTTATCTGTTATATAAAAGTAGTTTTCGAAAGAAAGAAAAAATGTTTCCTACAAATAATTATTTTAGTTTGATATTCAGATTAAATATATAAGGTATTAAAAAAAAAAATGGTTACCAATTCTAAAATGGAATTTGAACACTTTGCTCCAGTGGGCAGACACCTTTTTGTATATTAAAAGAAAGATGGTAAATAGTCATATTAAACCTTTGATATGACCAGCCTGAAATATTGAGCACATGGTGTGTAGCAAAGAAATGAAGTAATAAATTTATTACAAATTTCTCAAACAGGATATAATTTTCATAGGTAGATTGTTGGATATTGTTTTTTAATTGAGGGACACTTAAGATTTATTGATTTTAAACATTATTTATTTATTTATTAAATCAAGATTGTTAGTGTTAACTAAGTGATAATGCTATGAGGGTCATCCCAAAAGTAAGGTCTTCATAGCAATGCGGGGAAACTGTGCAGCTATTGGCAACACTTGTGTGTATGCCTGCTCAGTCTTGGCAGACATTTCTGATGGAGTTCCCAATTGACACTACCACCAAATGTGAAGTTTGAACAGTTATTCAGTTTTAGAATGCAAAAGGTATTAAACTGATTGAAATTCATTGGCAATTAATATAAGTGTATGGCAAGTCATGCATGGTTGTCAAAAATGTCAGCAAGTGGTGTAGGAAATTTGCAACAATGACATGGTGGTGAGCTGGTATGACATAGGCATACAAAAACTGCCACAGTACCTACAAAAATGCATCAACCGAAATGGTGATTATGTACAAAAGTAGATACATGTTCAAACTTGAAAATGATGTAAATATTGATTAACGTTTCTGTGATTTCTAAATATCTTTGAGATTACCCTTGTATGTATTTTTTTTTTTTTTACATTTTCCAGTTTGGAAAACTACCTAATAGTTTGTAAAACCAACTAATAATGTTTAATTAAATTTGAATAATTATCCTTTTCTTTTTTTTTTAAAGATTGTAAATCAAAATTCTGTACAATCAGTTTCACCTTGCAGTAAAATGTTTTCCTGTTGATTGTTCCTTAGAGATCCCTCTTTCCCCATAAAGACCAAAATGTTAAAACCTTCCCTGGTGTCCATTAAGTATGCATACCAAATCTGGTAATTCTACATCAAACTGTTTGGCCATCTATAGACAAACAAACTGAAATGTAATTTCCATAAAAATCAATACTAGAAAAATATGTATAAAATCTTTTTAAAAAATGACATCTATTTTCTTTTATTTTTGAAATTTATTTTGCATGCATTGACACATCTATCAAAAATTCTCATTTTATTTATATATTCCTATTTTTCACTCACACAACATTAAACCAGGGAAGTTTGAGTTTAAAGAGTATCAAACTTTTGTAGAAAAATAGCAAACTACTTCCTTAGTGCTCATATTTACTAGTATTTACTTCCTAGTAACACATATTTTAGGATTTTAAATGCATTAATAGTACGGACAGCTTTGCAGCAAATCTAATTCAGCTTGACTTAAATAGAGACTTTGTTAACAAATAAGAAAGATGCTAATTAACATTAAATAATGACTATTTCATAATCATTGACACATTAACTTAAAAAAAAAATAGGATGTCAGTAGTGACATAGTTTCGGTTACAGATAGACAGTTACATAATCTCCATTATAATACAATTAAGGAAGGAAAGAAAGTGATGTTATTTCACAAAAAATATAATTTTATTATACGATTCCCTTAAATATTGTCTGTATATGTTATTTTACTAAAAATTTATTTTAATTTTTTTAAGATAATTCCTTTAAATATTGCCTGTCTATTAACAACAAAGTAAACATCAACATTATTATATGAATTTTTTTTACAATGAACTGATTATTTTATTCTATATCATAAGAGTATTTTTTAAAAATAATTAGATTAAGCCTTTGTGATATAGTTGATATCTTGCTGTTATTACTACTCCTCTTCCCACTCGCTCAGTGAAACATCTCACTCCTCGTCCATTGTAGAGATGTCTCCAGAGGTTCCATTATTGATTTTTATTGAAATTCAATTGGCTGGTCCTGTTCCTGAATATTAGCTTCACGTGTGTGTAAAGTTTCATCATGATCGGATCTCTGGTGTAGGCATCAACTGGTTATGCGCATACAGAAATTGCCATTTACATAGTAGATTAGAGATGGTCTCTACTTTGAAATGACTGTGTCAAAACCTGCCTATAGTACAGAGTCATGGTAAATAATAATATAGGTAGGAGGTGTGTTGCGTAATGGTTATCATCTTAGGAAATAGGCTTGACAAGCCAAGTTCAAATCCTTGTCGATGCCAATCATGTTTCATCTTTGCACTAATGGCCTTGAGAATGGCATAAATCTATTTCTTCCCTCATCAGCTATGGGTAAATAGTAGTGCAGGTTAGGCTCGCCTTGGTAAGGTAACCAGTCTAGGAGAATGAAAAACTCAAAGAATTTGTAAGGCTGCAGCTCTATGCACCTCAAGGGTGTGGGATATATATATATATATACATATATAAGCAAATTTTGTTAAAGACCACAGAACATTTCTTGATCTTCTAGTCTAGATGTTCAAGTTGTCCACAGAGGGATTATTGGTTGTAGCGGTTGTTTGTTTTGTGGTGTGAGTTTTATTCATTTGTGTGTGTGTGTGTGGGGGGTATTATATATATATATATATATATATATATATATATATATATATATATATAAAAGTAAAGTAAAGTCGTCGGGGCGGCCTAATGTTGGTATCAGCCATGCAGCGAGGGAGACTATCCCCTTTTCACTAGCGCTAGACCAAGGAGATTATTTTAGCGTCTGAGGTGGAGCGCCACGCCTACCATCAGCTCCTTATTTTAACGCACAGATCCTTGTGCTACTCATATGCTGAGTTGGCGAGGGCGGGTATCGAACTAGGAACCTTGTGGTTTCTAGCCGAACGCTCTACCAACTGAGCCTACCCGGCCCTTTATATATATATATATATATATATATATATATATGAATGAGCATCAATAAGTTTGTAGCCTAATGATGAAATAATGCATTTTATACAACAAATATTTACTTTTCAGAATAATCTGCATCCTTGTCAATAAATTCAACCCAATAATGATTGCTTATTAATTATATAAATTGTGAAACAGTGAAACTTTCAGATTAAAAATTAGGTAAAATGTCAATCTATAGTCTTCTGTATGAATGCTTATATAACTCTAAAATGACAACCCTAGATGACAGTACTCGTGTTACTTTCAGTTTCACATGTCAATATGATAATCAGATAGAAACTATTTTCTGGGTAATAATTGTGGTGATCAAGTGGAAAGCTGCAGGATTGTCATTTTCAAGTTCAATGTCTTAAATCAGTTCTGATTTAAAAGCTTTAAGGACTTTTTAACTCACTTTTCTAAAAATAATATATATAGGCTTGGCGAACGAAAGTTCATTCGGGTCTCAAACCCGGCCAGGGGTAGCTGTTAAGGTATAACCGCACTGATGAGAGGTGATACCTCGAAACACATGTTTGTGGATTACTTATTTATTATATATATATATATATAGTTATTTACTAAGCTTTGCTTAAATGTGATACAAGGGCAGAAGTATGGGGCACCCAGTGAGTATCAAACTCACTAACAATGGTCTGTGAATCTAGCTTGCTAAACATTACACTACATGAGGTACCCAATAATTATTCATTAAGCTTATCTTAGATGTGGCACAAGGCCAGAAGTATGAGGCGCCCAGTGAGGGTCAAACTCACTAACAACGGTTTGTGAGTCTCGCTTGCTAACCATTACACTATATATATATATATATATATATATATATGTTTATTTTTTAGTGATATATAACACGCATTGCAGAATTTTAAATGCATTAGTAACATAGGTTGTTTTGAGGCAAAAGCTAGACTTTAATAGGGATATTGTTAATAAATAAGATACTAATTACAATTAAATAATGATTATTTAATAATCCTTAAGAATATAAAGGGAATTGGGATGTCAATGGTGACAGTTTCGGTTATAGTCACATATAATTTCCATTATAATATGATTATTAATAATAATTTTGACTCATATTTTCTTTCATCTATAGTTGAAAAAAAAAAAAAAAAAAAAAAAAAGAGAAGCTTTTATTGAGATTTGAACTTGTGTCCCTTTTGATTTTGGGATGCCTGGTTAGATGCTACTCTGCCAACTGAGCTATGAAGATTCATTGGCTTGCAGAAACTCAAACCAAATATGTCTCTTATTAGGTTTCTTGCTTTTTTTTTTTTAACGTACTAGCAGTGTTAATAATTTTTTATTATTATCATTATCCTCCATTATTAATTCAGACAAATATTTTCATTCATCTTTTTTTAATTTTTGTTGTAATACACTTGGATCATCATTCTGTAATAGCAAGAAATATCATGGATTGGAATTCATAAATAATACAGTATTGCCCATGAATAAGTACACTCCTAATTTTTTATAAAAAGTTCATTTTCTTCTAGACCAAAGATTTTATTTCTAATGGGACATTATACAAAATAGATATTATTAGATTATATTTATTGCAAAACTCTACACCATTGAAAGTCTGTAATCAAAAATATGAATATGTAGCAGTCAAAAATAAATACACCTGATATATTTAAACAATTTTATTTTTGCTTACAGAATTTTAATGTTATTGAGTTTGGTAATAAATAATATTTAATAATATTTGTTTTGATTGTATGATGTTCTGTTAGAAGTAATAAAATCCTGGTATCTTTGGTTGAGAAGAAAATAAACCTTTTTTTCAAACATTGGTAGAAGTCTGCTTATTTATGGAGGATACTAAAAATTAAAAAAGATGAAAGAAATCCAAGTCAAAATTAATAATACTGATAGCAATTTGTTGTGCTTAACTTTAAAGAGCAAACAATTTTGAATAATTTATTTGTATCAATGAGAAGAAGGATATTTCATTGGCCAGTCAAAGTGGAAATGTTAAGAATTCTGAACAAAGAAAACATGACTGAGTCAGTCAGTGGGAAAATAAGGTAAGAGTTATTTTGATAGAACAAAAGAAAAACTAGAGACATTCGTCTCGGTGCATTTGTTAAAGTAAATGCAAAGAAAAGGATGCTGATGTACTATTTCTGTCTGTCTAGGCTGGGAATTGTTAAGAAAAATATTAACAAAA
The DNA here is from genome assembly GCA_023376005.1 of Doryteuthis pealeii. Lineage (NCBI taxonomy): Eukaryota > Metazoa > Mollusca > Cephalopoda > Myopsida > Loliginidae > Doryteuthis > Doryteuthis pealeii. The sequence goes on from CM042153.1 coordinate 45,761,457, forward strand.
TTCACATAAAGATAAAAATTAAAAATAATATAACGTTATCAAAATTATTACTAAATATATTAGGTTATTTAGAAAATAATGTCCGATTTTAGAATAAACTTTTAATCCTGAATTAATAAATTGAAACAATATTTGAATGAATCAAAATATGATCCCTGAATATCTATGCATTTCTGCCATCAATTAAAAATGTTAT
>CM042153.1:45766652-45844152 GCA_023376005.1 Doryteuthis pealeii
ACTGGTCAAAATAAAAGAATGATTTATTCAAAATAAAAAAAATAGGAGCCAATTGTGATTATTTCACTGTCCATGCTTATTCTTAACTGATTCTTGTATCAGTTAATTCTTCCAAGTTAATTTGGCCTTATATATATACTGAAATAAGGAACACTTTCCATTTTAAAAACTATCTTTATGGATGTTTTCAGTTTTCTAGATATCAAAGAAAAAGAAAAAAATACATAATAAAAACATATAATACCTGTTTTACTTTATTCTTGATTTCAGTCCATGTGCCTCCTCTAAGCAATTCCATTATAGCAATAAATGAAGTCAAAAACATTGGAGCAAAACATCCCTATAAGAAAAGATTTAAAAACAAAACAATTCACAACTGTATCCAAAAAGTATTCAGTCATCATTAAATTTTTTTATTAAGTTATTTTGTTTAAGTTACATTTAATGTGTGAGTTAGATTGTGTCCTAAAAAGGATGCAACCATCTTTTTGACAATTTGTATTTAAACTATTTAACTATTTTGTATCCCTGAAAACAATAGTTGTAGACAGCCCAATCTGCAAAGAAAGCTTTTTAGGTTATTGTACAGAGTGTTTTAAAAAGAATTCAACCATCTTTTTGACAATTTGTATTTAAAATATTTTCACTTCTGAAAACAAAAAGACAGCCCAATCTGCATAGATAGCTTTTAAGCGTTATTGTATGGAATGATGATATTAAAAAGAATTTAACCATCTTTTTGACAATTTATATTTAAACTGTTTAACTCCTTTGTAGCCCTGAAAACAGTAGCTGTAGACAGCCCAATCTGTAAAAATAGATTTCTAAAATATTTTCTGGATGAGTGAGTTAAATGCTTGGACATATTATCAACAACAAAAATGGCTGACCAAAACTCTTTTTGATCTTTTGCATTTATTAACCAAATGTTGTCAGTTTGTTGGGAAGTGTAGATGGAAATTTTCACATTAAATTTCATCTGTTTGGGAAATATGTTCATTTTTGGAAAACAATATAGCTGTCACAAAGGAATGGATACTCAAATGAGGCTAGAGAAAGCAAGCCTGGTGGTAAAGATAGTTCTAACCTTAACTGAATTAAAACAGTGCATGACAGCCGAGAAAATTTTGTTGGCAAATGTCTGGTTGGTAGGTCCAATCCACAGAAGGCTCAAATATATCGGACATTCAGGTGGATTAAATACTCAATTGTTATTGAATTTGGATATGGTTAGTTTGATATTATCCAAGATGACATCCTCAGGATACCCATTATTCAAAGATATATTAGTGATTTCTTTTAGTTCAGTTTTCATCTTACTATCAGAAAAATTATCAGTGCCTTGAACATAAGACATTTGATCAGGTTCAACTTCCTTGATTTTGGGGCAAAGAATCTCAACTTAAGTAAAGCCCGGTAATATATATATATATATATATATATATATATATATATATATATATTTCCTCATTTTACTCCCATATATATGTATGTGTGTGTGTGTGTGTACATGCTTTTAAAAGAACAGCAACAAATGGCTGTATGACCAATAAAGCCTTCATCAGATGACTCTGGGGTCAGACATAGTTTCAGGGCCAAAGCAATATTACCACTAACCCTCACCCCTGCATGTTTATATTATATTATTATATTATATACATGTTAGTGTAAAAAAAAAAAAAAACACAAACATAATGAGATTTTTAGTAATATATAGATAGATAAATATTTATTTTCCTTAAACCTGGTACAAAATATATTTCCCAAGCAATTAATCATTTCTAGAAATTGAAAAACCACATGTCCACTGTTTCCCTTGTCCAGCAGGTAGTAATTTCAAATAGCACTTTGGATTCAGGTGAGTCAAAAATAGATCACCTTGCTCGCAAGAGTTATTTAATAGTATTTAAGTAGTGAAGAAACACTTACATCATACTTACACACTTCCTACTTCTTTCTGGTTAGAGATTTAACCAATAAAAGCACAAAAGCCACAGGGAAATTGCTATTTTCTCTCTGCTTTTTACCCTTCTATTAAGATTAATTTATCTTGGTATCACCTGTAGGACAATAATTTATTTAATTAATGCTTTTCTGGGTAATTCTCTTTCTTTTACCTGTTCAATTTCAACTTGTTACCGAACATTTTAGATCTTTTTGTTTGTTTTGTGGTAATGTATTTAAATATTCAGTTAACATGTTTTGTAGAACTCTCTGCTTTCTCTGAACTCTTTGACATAAACATTTTTGAAAAATAGTAAATTTACTATACATATTTACCAACCCCTCCGCACAATTAGAATGTGACACAAGGTCAATTTCTTAAGTGAATAGGTTTGAATTATGAGTTTTCCTTCTCCTAGACTGGTTGTCATATGAAGGTTAAAGAGCCCAGTTTGCCCTACTATTTACTTATAGCTGGAGGGAGAATAGTTGGATGCATACCTTTCACTATGTGAAATGCAAACAGCTTCGTCCAGGATTTGATCTCGTCTTGCCATTTCCTACAACAGTAACTGAAATGACATGGCTATTTTCTGCTCAAAGATATACCTGCCACCTGCTCACCACTACTAGCACCTGTGTGACAGCAATTTTAAATCCAGGAGCTCATTCTGCCAAACTACAAACAGATCATTGCAGATATTTCAAAATTCTATGTTACAACAGATTAAATTGATAGCTTCAAGTAGTGGCCTGAGCAGCAGAGCTACTTTACAGGGTTTTAAAGTGTCATGAGGCCTAGCAATAAACATTTGTGTCAGGCAAAGATTGTTTCCATCTTTTCTTGTTCATAAGAGGTCACAGGGGTCATAAATTAAAACTCTTTAAAAAATGTTGTAAAGCAAATGCAAGACAAAATTATTTTAGTAACAGAGTGGTGAATACATGGAATAAACTACCATCATCAATAGTGAATGTCCCATCTCTAAACTCCTTTAAGGCAATGTTGGATAATCTGTGGAAAGATTATAAAAATTAAGATGAATGTTTATGAACAGCTGATAGATCTCACCTAATATACTAGCTGAAAGGATATTATTATTATTATTATTATTATTATTATTATAAGTGCTTTACCTAGTAACCATGGTTTGCACACTGTAGAGACAATTTGAAGTAGTCAGAAAATAAAATCAAAGAGTAAAGAATTCAAAAAGTACTAAAAGAAAGAGTTGTATGGAAGTGATGGGTTGACAGGACTTTTATTCTTTTTTTATTATGAGGAATGCAAGTGGTGTAAATTTAATTGTTGGTGGAAATGGATTCAGCAACCCAAGTTCAAATCCTGGACAAGGCTGTTGGTATTTCACATAGTGCTAATACCCTTAGGAAAGGTATGAATCCAATTATTCTCCTTCCTGCTATAGGTAAATAGTAGGGAAGACAGGGCTCTTTAACCTAGACTAGGAGAAGAAAAAAAATCTGAATTCAAACCTATTAACCTTGGGTCACATCCTGCTCCTGCAGAGTTGGTAAATATATATATGAGGGAAGCTCTGAAAGTAATACTTCCTGTCTAACATGGAAACTACAACAGATACAATGAACACAATAACACAGTTGGATAGAGCAAGTTTTTAGTTACAAAACCCTTTTTTTATATAGTCACAATCCATGTATTTTTTCACAAAGTCATTATGCATTTTTGCTAGTGATAAACAAGAGCATGCATGCCACCTTCATTAAAATCTGCAGTACTTCATAGATTATTGTTTTCATTACAGCTTGTAATAATAACACCACATCTCATTATTGGTTATAATGCAGTCCAGGAAACTGTCACCTTCAGCATTGTAGTGGTTTAGCAGGTCCTGACAGACCCGCATTCAGTGGTCTTTCTGTTCTCATCTAAGTATTTGTGGGACCTACTTGGCACAAACTTTGTGATATCTCACAAACTTGCCAAAACAGTTTCCAATACATTTGAAGCCAACATTTACCTTCATAGACAATTACTTGGATGTAATTTACCAATTCACACAGGTAAACAGATTAAAGTATTCTTTATTTTATGGGTTAACAGTTGTGCAGGCTGCCCATTCCTATTGCCAACTGTTTGGTTTCTGTAAACATTCAGCAAGTATTGATGAATGTCAACGGGTTCAATTTTTTCTGCATAGAAGGGTTTAATGACACACCTCAATTTTGTACATACTTTTGTGTCAGAGGTCATTTAGCCAGACTGCTGATCAACTGCTATGTATAACAAGGATATATGGAGGTGTGTGGTGTAATGGTTAGAGTCATAGGAAATGGAGTCGTCGATCAGAGTTCAAATCCTGGATGAGGTTGTTTGCATTTCACATAGCGCTAATACCCTTGGGAAAGGTATGAGTCCATATATTCTCCCTCCAGCTATGGGTAAATAGTAGGACAGACAGGGCTCTTTAATCTTGGATAGGTAACCAGTCTAGGAGAAGGAAAAATTCTAAATTCAGACCTGTTAAACTCCGCTTAAGAAATTGACCTTGTGTCGCATCCTGTTCATGCGGAGGGGTTGGTAAACATTATATATATATATATAAGAAGTAAATACACAGCGATGTGTTTATGATATGGCTTTTTTATTAGCTGACAATTTTTGGGAGAATATGTGCTTAATTGAAGTCGTACCTAATTTTGAAAGTTAATTAATTAATAATTAATATGCCCGCCTAATTAATTAATTATTAATTAATTAACTTTCAAAATTAGGTACGACTTCAATTAAGCACATATTCTCCCAAAAATATATATATATATATATAACAAAGCAAAAATATTGGGGGTTCTTGGTGGGAAGATTCAACATCTACTACCTAACTGCCAAAATAATATGAACAATCAGAACAACGTTTGTACAATTCACAAAATAAGAAATCAGGAATTGGAAAGTAGAAAGAATAATAGTTAATTAGTATTGTTATCTCACCTGGTCTGCTGCAACTTTAATAAGTGCTGTGTTTCTGCTTGTACCAATTATTCTTTCCATTGTCAAATACCATGTCCTCAAAACTGGACCCTAAAATTGAATACAGGAAGAGGGAGAGGGAGAGAGAGAGAGAGAGATGATTAAAATGCATACAATTATGAACACTTGCTTAAAGGTATTAATCCTGCTTTATAGTCCCATCCTATTTATAGAATTTATGAATGAATCTCATGGTGTAATTGTGAGCTAAGCTAACTGAACATTATGAGAGAACACTTTTCTTATTGGATGCTCCATACCTTTTGGCCTTGTACCACAAGTAAACTAAGTTTAGGGAATGACTATTCATAAAATTTATAGTTACAAATGAAAAATAAGGCAAAGTACTTTATAATTAGCATTTAATAAGTATTTTCTTTGAGAAATAATAATTATATGAATGCAAACACTACACTATGAATGCGACTACCCTATTATTAAGATGCAAATTGGACTAGAAATTGTTTTAATCTTTAAGTTAAAGCATTTTAATACTATGTCACAACTCAAAATCTACTGTATGCCATTTTTGTTGTGTTGCAATAAAACATGAAGTATATTCAATAAGTATCAAGACTGAAGCTGTATTTAATCAAGACAGAAATGAAAAATGAATAAAAACACGAATTTTCTTGAAAATATTTCCCTTTGTATTCAACCCAATTATTCCAGGGAGTTTTCCATTGGATACTCCTCTTGTAATATAGTATGAAGCTTCACCGTTATACAAGGTGTGTCAAAAAATATCAAGATTTTCAGTACTTTTTAACACACCTTGTATTCTGAAAAAATTAATGTTCCATTCATTGTTCATTTCTGTCTTGGTAAATACAGCTTTAAAATCTGTACTTTTTGACACACCTTGTATTCTGAAAAAAGTTAACATTACATTTATTGTTCATTTCTATCTTGGTAAATACAGCTTCAATCTCAATACGTTTATGACACACATTGAATATCTTTTAATGTCCATCCTTAAATTTTACTCTTGAGATGAATTATCAATTTAAGAAACAAGAAAAATCACACATAGATAGGTCTGGTGAATCTTGTGTTTCACCAAAAACATTTTGTTCAAAAGTATTGAATTGGTTTCATATTTAAAAAATAATTGTACTGACTCATTTAGATGAAGTCTAGACATCTAAGCATCATCACTTTATTATGTAAGTTGCTCTATGTCCTCATTTAAATTTTAGATTTTAAAATTTTAAAAAATTTTAAGATTCAGTCTTTGGGGTCACGTCTTGTACAAACATGCAAAAACTGGATCATTATAAATAGAGATACACAAATCTACCATTAAATTTATATATTATAATCGAGGTCTTCAAAATGGTTTGAATTTTGTTTTATCTATTAAATAAATCTTTTTTATTTATTAATTAAATAAAAAAACTTTTAAAAACAAAATTCAAACCATTTTGCAGATTTTATTATGAAATATTCACTCTCAGATCTACAACAATCTTTTATATATATATATATATATATATTATAATATATACACACACACACACACACAGATATGTGCATATATACATATATATATATACACACACACACACACAGATATATGTTCATATATACATATATACACACACAGAAATATATGTTCATATATACATAGACACACACAGAAATATATGTTCATATATACATATACACACACAGAGATATATACTTCATATATACATATACACACACACACAGATATATGTTCATATATATATATATATATATATATATATATATATATATAGTATGACTGCTAGGTATATTATTATGAAATCAGTTGCTAATCCAAAATCCACATCTAATATAAATTCACTGGATTTATCTACTTATATAAGTTATTTGCATAATTGCATTTTCAGATAGATTAGAATTTGCTTCAATAAAATTCTGAGCTCTTCATGATAAAACATTCACTATATTTATATTGTAGCACAAATTCTGTCATAAATGATGAGATTATTTAGATATGGATTGGCACTTGTGTGTTGTCAACAGGTTGGAGAAAGTAGAAGCATCAATCAACTGAAATCCTTTCAAATCACTCAAGTAAATAGATGAGAGAGAGAGAGAGAGAGAGAGAGAGAGAGAGAGAGAGCTGAGGAAGAAGAAAAAAGAGGAGAGAATAAGTTGGAAAGGGAGAAGATTGTTGAAGTATAAAAAGTTATTGTGAGAAGGAAAAAGAAGAAAATTAAAGCACATGAGAGAGAGAGAGAGAGGGGGGGAGAGAGAGAGAGGGGGAGAAATTTAGTAGTGTAGTCTACCTATGAACAATATCATGTATTTACAGTATCACCCATGGCGACCTATAATGTCTGAAAGTACCAGTCTGGTGGCTAAGTAGTCTGTGACCCAGGTACTAAGTGGTTACATGTCCTGCAACACTCCATTTCAGTCCTTACTTGGGCTAGACAGGTGAGGCCAGATCTGATCAATCAGTTGGTCATGTCAACTCTAAGTGCCTATATAATTAAGTCCCAACTATATTCTTTAAGTTGTTCTTATGGCAAACAGCCAACCCTTTTTATCTTAAAGGTGCTAGAAGGCAATAGAACCAATACACATGAATTTTTTTTCTATTTTATTAATCTACATGAAGTTAACAAAAATTATTTCTAACAATTTATCAATATACACATCAGATCATATGTACATACTTAAACAAAATAATCAACCAACTTATAAATTATTCACTTACAAATCATATATACAAAAAAAATTGACATTAAATAATCCACAAGGGTTGATATACCATTAAACAATAATTAAGCCAAACAAATCATATAATTAATTTTGAATATAGCAGTCATATTTTCAAATGTTTGTAACTCATTTCCCACCAATTCTCCTCCTCCCAAATCCTCACACCTCTTTATATAAATTCTGTGATTTCCCCCTCCTATTTACTACTACTACTACTTATTTGTTCAACCACAATTATGTATTTAAATAGAATTTCGGAACAAACACTCAATTACATCAACCCTGAAGATAGTTCATAGTGTCGAAAGTACTTGGGAAGAAAATTTTGGTGTACTTTATTGATAGATTCCACCTTGATGTTAAGAAATTGGCCTTAAAATTTGAAAGGATCAAGAAGAAACTTATCAGACAGGAGACATCTGTTCCCAAGTCCGAGAAGGTTCCCGCGTCTGACAAGAAATACCTGAAGAAGGCCTGAGGGCACATCAGCCAAAATGTTGTACAGATAACAATGAAGATGAGGACAATAGTCTGAGTAATACAAATAATACTGACATCTGTCTTGTTTAATAGTGTATAAATAAATAATATTAAATAATCCACATAATGCTACCAACCAATCTATAAGTATGGACCATGTGTCTGACTAAGTTTTGTAAATTACAAATATAATAATTTTTTTATAAAAAGTTAATTTTCTTCTAAAACAAAGCAGGATTCTATTTTAGTAGAATATTATACAATTATGTCATGCTGGCATGACAATCTTTCACCAACCATCCCTATCTGTCATTGCTCCTGAGAGGTCCTCTGTGCAGCATTAAAATGCACACAGAGCTGATGAATGTAGACCCTTGCTGGGCGGCCCACACTGGAATGCCCATGTGCAGGTTTCCACTAGAGAACGTCACTTAGGAATTCATCCTTGCTTCTCCAGCAGTGTCCATATCTTGTTCGTCTTACTCAGATGGTTTGTGTGATAAGGGGTAAGTGGTTGTACAGCTGTTTTCTTGTGGGGTGTTGTTTCTGTTTTGTTTAAACCCACACACAGCATTCTTGTACAATTCCTATCAAGCTTATTCTCTAGGTGCTTGTTAAGGTCCAGGTGGTGCAGCTTTACAGTAGTACTGATACAACCACGGTTTGGAAGAATCGTCGGTAATTTATCATTGAGATCAGATTTCCATATGATTGATAATTTGTCTACAGCAGTCCATGCCATGCATTCATATCGCTTTCTGTGGATAGGATATTACTACCTAGGTACTTGAACTGGTCTACTAATTTTAGTTGCTTACCATCGAGTGTGGAGATGTCTCTCTCTTGTTTAAAACACATGAACTCTGTTTTATCAGAGGCCAATGTTCCTTGCTACCTTCTCCAGACTATGTAGCAGTGATTCATGCTGGCGTATTTGCAAGAAGTGCCAGATCATCTGCATAGTTTGCATCTGTAATAGTCTCTATGGGATATCGCCTGCTTCTTGCCTTTTTTAGGATTAAACCTTTTTCCTTCATGAGATCAGTGTGACATTCGAAACATAATTTAGGCATAAGGTTCTTGGTTCGATACCGGCCCTCGCCAACTCAGCGAATGAGTAGCACAGGGATCTGTGCGGTAAAGTGAGGAGCAGATGGTAGGTGTGGCGCTCCACCTCAGATGCTAAAATAATCTCCTTGGTCTAGCGCTATTGAAAAGGGGATAGACTCCCTCGCTGTCTGGCCGATACTGACATTAGGCCGCCCTGACGACTTTACTTTATGAATATATATGGTGCTAACGTATCTCCTTGTAGGACTCCAGTGACAATGTCAAAGAAATCTATGACAACATCAGGCGAAAGAACCATTAGTGCCGTATGCTAGTAGTATTTGCTCCATTTTTCCGCTGTATTTTTCCTGTGTATGGAATCAAATACCTTGGAGAAATCTACAAACAGTAGTGTTGCCTCAAGATTCTTTGCTCGAACCCCTTCTATGAATCGACAAAGAGTCAATATTTGAGAAGTTGTGGATCAATTTCTATGAAACCCATTTTGGTTTTTCAAAGGATTTTCTCTATTTCAGGTTGGATGCGATTAAAGAAGGGCATTATATATTTAGCAGCTATAGCAGTAAGAGTTGTACCTTTGTAGTTCTTAGAAATTCTGAGGTCACCTTTTTTGGGGCATGGGAGAATGCAGCCTTTTGTCCATTTCTCTATCCTATTTTGTTTATACATTGCATAGTCTAAGATGGGGTATTTCATCGAGGCCGGCGATTTTTCTATTTTTTAGTTTTCTGATGACTTTGTTGCGTTCATCCATTGTAAAGTCTCCTAGCTTCATGTCCAGTTGGCTATCAATGATTTTTTTTTGTATTATTTTCTATGATTTTGGCAGGAGGGGGGTTCCGAGCACTCTCTGGAAGTGTTCTTTCCACTTGTGGAGTCTATCTTTTTGGCTAGGTGCTTTTAGCTTTGATCTCAACGTGCTTTTCCTACCACTAATTTCATTTACAGTTTGCCATGCTAGTTGTGACTGTCTATCTTCTACCGAATTTCTGAATTTGTTTATTTGCCCTTGGATGTATTCTGTTTGTTCTTTTTTATGTTTTATTTAGTTCTTTCTGGGCTTTCTTAAGGTTTTGTATATTGGTGTTGGGTTTGTTTTACTATGTTGAGATATTTTTTTTTATATCATTTCTCTTTTTTCTAATTGCTTTTTAGACTACACTGGTGTGTCCATGTGTAGGTGTCCACAGGAGAATGTCATCCTTGCTTCTCAAGCAGTGTCCAGTATGTTCTGTTTATCTTACTTGGATGGGTTGTGTGATAGGAGGTAAGTGGCCATACAGCTGCTTTTTTGTGGAGTGCTCCTTCCAAGATTTATTTTAGACAGCCTGCAGCATCCTTATGTAGTTCCCATCTAGGTTTTTTCTCTAAGCATTCCCATAAAGTCCAAGTGGTGCTGCCATACAGTATCACTGACACAGCCTCAGCTTGGAAAAATTCTTACTTTATCTGATCAGAGAGATCAGAATTCCATATGATCGATAATCTGCCTATAATAATCCATACCTTTCTTATGCATGTATTGACATTGCTTTCTGTAGATGAGAATTGCTACCTAGGTATGTGAACTAGTCTACTAATTTGAGGAGTTCATGTATTTTATATATGAATTTTAAAAATAGGTTTTATCATTATTTTTTAAAATTTGAGATATGAAACAAAAAAAAGTTTTTTTTAGCCTAGTGTAATTACTTTTAAAAAACTTTTTGTCTCATGTCATTCCAAAGTTTGTTTTTTGTTAAAGATTTGAAGACTGAAAACACAATCAAAAATCATCTAACTCTCAACTTTTCCGCCATTTTTAAAACATCTGTTTTTTTCATTTCTCAGTTGCAATCAAATCTGCTTAACATTATATTTGCATTATAATTTGACTACATTATTTTAATGCAACTAACATGATTCAAAAATTCATTATTATACACTGATGTACTTTGACTAGTGTCCTCATCATGGTTGTTTTTCACTTATCCTTGGTAGCCTTCTGGAAATTTTGAACCAAACCTTTTATTCAATCCTCACAGGTAGAACATTTGCATTCTGTTGTCCATGCTTAGAGAATATCTTGTAGTAATTCTTCTTAATTATTAACACATGTCCTTTTTCTATTGAATATAATAATATTACTTTTTTTATTGATAATCTCTTTGAACTGTTGTAACCTCCAGTCTTCTTCAGGTGTTTGTTGTAGTTGGTAACCTTCTAGGGATTTTAAGTTGGACCCTTTATTTACTCTACAATGAAATATTGTTTTTATTCTGTTTTGAAATAATATCTCATATCAGTTAATGTATTTTTGTATAAAAGAAGTTTGAGTTAAAAAAGTATCATTATCATACACTCATGTACTTATCTTGGTTGTTATAGTGACAATGTTTCAGTTGTTGTTCCCTTTTGGTGTCTGTTGTAGTTGGTAGCATTACAGGAATTTTGAATCAAACCAATAATAATACCTGGGGGTAGATTGTTCCCATGCTTATAGGATATTTTGTATTAATTAATTTTTCCTAGTTAGTTCCTCCATGTTATATTGCTCGTCTATCTCTTTCTGTGAATGAGAGTATTTTGAAAATGGGTGGAAAATATGGAAATAAATCTGACAGTATGTAGAAAATAGAAAATAGAAAAAAAAATTACCAGAAAGATAAATTTATTTTAGATGGTGAAGTCAATGTTAGAACATTTTGGTTTTTATCAAACCTTCCTCAGGACATTAGTATGAAAAAAGTGTTGTCAAAACAATGATGGAAATTTTTTCAAAATGAAATGAGAGATGAGAAAGTATTAGAGAGAAAGATTTCCTTTATCTGTTAGCAGTGTTCTTTTTTTAAAAAGGTGATGTGATTGGTACTCGCGAGAATGTTTGAGATGTGACATATTTTCTTAAAGAGATATACTATGTAGATTAAAAAAGTCAAAAGGAAAGAGAAAGACTAACAAATCCATATATAATTAAGTTTATATACCAGAATATATAACATTTTATGCTTTACCTGACATAGGGATTGAAATCATGTCCACCAGATAACTAGATACACTTTAACCAACACTTATCCACTACCTCATTTGTTACATATAGCCATCAATAATAGACATCTGAAGAACGTCAGAGGATACAACAGCCACAATGTTGTGACTATTAACAATTAACAACCAAGATGAAAACACAAATCCAAATGTATCAGTAAAAACAACAATCATGAAGATAACCCTTCATACTTAATTTTAAGTCTGGGATTATAAGAAATAGAAGCCAATTTTTCATATAGTTTTAAATGAATATTAGTTTGAACACAAAATCTTCCATATTTAACGATAGAAAATTAAAGTTTGATATTTGTTCATAATTTGCCAAATGTTCTACTACAATAGAAACCTTCCTTTTTATTGTTTTTTTTTTAATATACTTTTTTATGGAACACTTACCTATAACTCATATTGCAGTGGTATATTATGGTACATAGTCTGGAATCCACTACTTTATATCAAAACCTTTTCCCATATACATAGTTTTGTTTGTTATCATTGTGTAAATATGTGATTAATGATATTTTATTTATTATGAGGGAGGCTCCAAAAATAAAGCTTCCTGTTTATTTCCATGGAAACTACAACAGATACAGAGAGCACAATGACTCTGTTAGACAGAGCAAGTTTTCAGCAACTAAATACAATTTTTTCAGATTGGTTATACATTTTTGCTAATGATGAAAAAGTGCCTGTATGCTGTATTCATCACAAAAGTTAGGCTTCCTGTTTTATTATGTTGGCAAATATTGTCAGAGGTGAATGTTGGTGGTATGGTAGTAGATGTTGAATCTTCTCACCAATAATCTATAATTATTTTTGCCTTGTTACAGATAGTAGCAGTCTAACAAAATAGCATCTGGCATGAAAGGGTAATTCCATGTCAAATCATCCCGGCCATGTCACCCCCCTTCAATTTTTCTGAAATTTTGTCCAGGTGTGGACTATGTTAAAGTTAGACATTCCCAAAAATTTTCAAAAAGTCGCCATTTTTCGTACCCCCGCCTCAAATTTGGAAAGCTAAAAATCAACATAACTCACCCAATTTTTGGAATTGGAAGCTCAAATTTTGGGGATTGTCTAACTTTAACATAGTCCATAGCTGTACAAAATTTCAGAAAGATTGAAGGGGGTGGGTGACAATTTTACTTTTTTCTGGATGATTTGACTCAGAAGTATGTCATTGAATTCCTCTGTATAGAAAAAAATTGCACCCACTGACATTCATTGATGCTTGCTGAATGTTTATGAAGATCAAAGAGTTGGGCAGTAGGTAATGTGCTACAACAGAAATGGGAATAACAAACCACATTTTGGATAGTCCTGCAGAGATTTGAACCTATGGAATAAGTAGTCTTGATCAGTTTATTTGCAAGAATTAGGCCATTGAAAAACGGACTATGTGAACAATAATTTCCTGACAATGATGTTATCATTACAGCTGTGAATGAGTAGGTTACCTCTGCTGATGCAGATTTTCATGAGCACTGCATGCAGACACTTGTTTATTGATAAAAAAAATGTATTGCCAATGGTGGTAACTATGTGGAAAAATAGTGTTTTTGTAGCTGGAAACTTATACTATTCAATAGTGTTATTAGTTTGGTTTTGGTTTCTTTGTTTAATGTCATATCAACCTTCATAAGTTATTTAATGCCAAACCATCCTTGTAGAAGAACAGTAGTGGTACTATTAAATCCATAATTGGAGGGATGAAAGGGGTTCATACCTTTCCCAGGAGTATTAGTTTGAAAGTAAACATAATAATATGACTGGAGTTTGAACTCATTTACTATAATGTTGCAGTTCAGAATGTTAGTCACTATGCCACAGCCCCCCCCCCCCCGTTATTGTGTTTCCTACTATCTGTCATAGTTTCTATGGAAATATATAAGAGGCATTACTTTTGGAGCATCCCTTGTACTAACAAATTCATACAGAAATTTACGTAGGAATTTAAAAAATATTGAATACAAGAAAAAACTCATTAAAAATGCTGCAATGTGAATTTATATTATTTGCAAACAATATAACTTGTGATTTTTGAATCATAACCAGAAAATCAGAAATGAATTAAGAGAAATTCACAGAATACAAAGATTAATAATAAATTTGTTTAAAAAGTCTGTATAATGTAAATAATTTATATAGATTTGATGAGAATTTATATCAGAATTTATGGGAAAATGACAAATTAGTTTAAGATAAAAGAATTAGATAATATATATGAGGATAGAGAAATGTGGGTGAATGAATATATGAGGTAGAGTCACAGGGCAAGAGGCTATAGTTTGGGTTCAGTCCAGGGAAGAGGGCCAAAATTTATATCCTAAAACAACTTGAAGCGAAAAGGTGGCATTGATGTATAACCTTTAAAAATGTGCAATTTTGGAGCTTAGAGAAATAAGAAGAAATCAATATTACAACCACAAGGGAATATTACACAATGCTGATGTAATAGATGGAGACTCTTCAAGCTGAAATGGAAACCTTCAAGGTCAAGAAATTACTATTGGCTACTAAGAAGATTCTTTCTCTAATTTTACTTTTGTATCAGATCCAAAATATTGATTATCATCATTACCAACAATTTTTTTTTTCTTATAATGAATAATGAATAATTATTTTATAACAAGGGAAAAAATAATTATCATAATTGATTATTAATATTAGTAGTATATAACAATATATATATATATATATATATATATATATATATATGTAGTATATTAAGAAAAATGAAAAAACACACGTTTAAATGGGTTAAGTGGTGAGTTTATTGGCTGACACTGCAGTGTTTCGATCTATTAATTAACCCATTTAAACCTGTGTTTTTTCATTTTTCTTAATATACTACATACCGTCGGATTCACTTTCTTTCTTCACACACACATATATATATATATATATTGCAATAGCAGTGATGCTGATAGCCTTTTCATTTTTTTTTCCTGGGACGCATGGATTTGATTTGAAAGAGTCCCTGGGGAATTTGATGGGTCCCAACTAAAGTTTCTTAATAATTTGTAGAGTTTTTATCTATGAACAACTAAAGCTGGCTAACCCCTACCTTGTACCTCATACAGTGTAATTCATTTCCAAGAAAATATTGAAATATATTTACATTTAGCTGGAAATGGTGGGGGAAGAAAAATAAAAACACTGGGATACATGGATGTGATTTTTTGCATTCTTTTAGATTTTTATGCATCAGTGACGCAGGACGCGTTCCTATCAGGATCTCTGTAATAGTGTATTGTTATCACTACACTATCTAATGGTGAGTTAGTGGTTAGTTGGTAGGTTGGTTGGGTTTTTATGGCATGTCAACCCATTGGGTTATTTTATGTCTAAGACATTTCAGTTTTATTCATCCTTGATGGGTACTCAATTTATTTTAAACACATTTTTTTTTATTTAACCCGTAGATGGGACCCTAACAAGTACTACCACTATGGGTCAGAGTGGATCTGGGAGCAATGGTGATGAAGGGGTGCTCCACATTCCCCAGACCTGGAACCTCACCATCAGATAGAGGATAACGTCATACCCAGGGCATGAAGGCCCTAACAGATATATGATAAAGAGGGTTGGCATATGATAAAGAGGGTTGCCATAAGAGCAATAAGGTTGGGGCAATTGTATAGGTGCTAGTGCTTGACTTGACCAGCCGATTGATTGGAGAGAGTCTGTCCGACCACCTGTCTAGCCTAAATAAGCACCAAAGTGGGGTGTTGCATGTCATAGACTGCTCAGCCACCAGGATTCCATCTTTAAGCATCACGGGTAGCGACCCACAGCCTACAGGTGGCCCCATTGGGGAGGGGTGTCTTAGCCCTCTGCAGAGGTGCAGTCGGTGTATTCTAAAGTCCCAGCCAACAGGGTTTGAGTTAGCAGTGGACCAATATTATATACAGTATTATTAGGAGAGTGTTCAATATCTGTGATAGAGTTATTATGTAATACTAATAATAAATAAATATATATTAGTTTGTGTATATATATTTAATTACATGGATATTTTTAACTGTGACCCTGTGGGTTTCATGTTTTTGCATTCATCAGGCAGAATGATGAATGTGAAAGCATGAAACCTACAAGGTTGCAGTTAAGAAGATCCATGTAATTAAATATATATACACAAACTAATATATATTCATTTATCATTATCATATATATATATATATATATATATATATATATAGTAATTCTTTTTTTCTTTGCACGAGGGTAATCCCAAAGGTAAGGTCTCCAAAATATTTAAAAATCACAGAAACGTTAATTGTTTATTGTCAATGATGTTTACATCATTTTAAAGTTTCAGCATGTATCTATTTTTCTACATAATCTTCATTTCAGTCGATACATTTTTGTAGGTGCTTTGGTACTTTTTGTAAGACCATGTCATTCCAGTTCACTGCCATATCGTTGAGGAAGCGTTGAACCTCATTGTCGTTGCAAAATCCCTACTCCACTTGCAAACGTTTTTGACATTTATGCACAACTTGCCATATACTTCTGTTAATTAGCGACAAATTTCAATCAATTTAATTTTTTTTTTAAATTTTAAAACTGAATAACTGTGCAAACTTCACACTTCACAGTAGTGTCAATCGGGAGCTCCATCAGAAACAACTGCCGAGCCAAGATTGAGAATGGCAGCAAGATAATAGGAATATAAAAATGTTTCACATTTCTAGTCAGGTTTTTATTATAATTTTAAAAGAATTCCCTTTATCATGACTATATAACTTTTCCTTTTTATGAAATACTAAGTTTTTTTTCCTATTTATAAAAAATGCCCTGTTAGTTTCAGAGATTCTAATGTTTTATGAAATAAAAATATATAGAGATGTACTGCCATAAAATGTCATTTGTAGTAGATATCTGGTTGATATGTTTTAACACTGACTCAAGAAAATCTCTTTAATACTTTAATCTGCTTAACAATTATACAGAGAAGACTAACAAATAATAATACTGATTAAGCTTATCACACCTCAATATTTTACAGCCAAAAATTTCTCTCATGTTCTTATTTATAATTGATATATTCTGTATTTATTTATATAAACCTTATTTCATTGATTAGTGAAAATCAAAGTTTGTGAATATTCAGATGTAGAACAAAATGAGTAGATAAATACAATTGTATATTTGATCTGAAACTAAATTAAAAACCATCATACTCATATACAAGCTGTGTCAAAAAAGTATTGAGATTTTTTTGTACTTTTTGACACACCTTATATTCTGGAAAAAAAAACCCATTCATTCTTCATTTCTTTCTTGGTAAATACAGCTTTAAACTTAGTACTTTCTTGACACACCTTGTATTCTGAAAAAAATTAATGAATGGAACATTTTTTTTCAGAATACTAGGTGTGTCAAAAAGTACAAAAAGTCTCAATACTTTTTTGACACACCTTGTATATTTATAATTGTAAAATGCTTTTATAATAATTTTTCAAAAATTAGCAGGTGTACCTGGCATTCACCTGAGGAAAAAAAGATTGAGGCAAATAATTCTGATATTTTCACAAGATTTTATAAATACAGAAAAATAAACATGACATTATACACAAGAAAAAGAGATTTAAATAAATAAAAATTCTTATCAGCTTCCAAGATCTTTTTGTACAAATTATTTCTTGTTCTTCCATCTTTTGAAAATATGTAGTATTTTCTTCACCACTCTTGAATATCCAACATACAGCTGGCCATGTGAAAAATTATTTCTTGTTCTTCCATCTTTTTGCAAATATGTAGTCTTTTCTTCACCATTCTTGAACATCCAGCATACAGCTGACCATGTGAAAAATTTGAATCTGACCTTTTCCATTCCACCATTTATGAGGTCAAAAAACATTTTTGTACTTCCTATCAAAGGGAACTTGCTACAAACTACAAAAATTATCATGGACATCTTTGAAACTGTTTAAACTTGTAGAAATACCCACAAATGTTTGTGGGTTAAAAACAAAAAGATAGGTGATAAAATGTTTTGATTAAATAATTTTGATATAATTTTAACAAGATTTTATGGATACAGAAAAATGAACACAACATAACACACAAAAAAAAAAAAAAAAAAGATTTAAATAAATAAAAATTCTTATTAGCTTCTGAGATCCTCTTTGTACAAATTATTTCTTGTTATTTCATCTTTTGCAAATATGTAGTCTTTTCTTCACCACTCTTGAATGTCCAACATACAGCTGGCCATGTGAAAAATTATTTCTTGTTCTTTCATCTTTCGCAAATATTTAGAGCCCTTTTTCACTACTTACTTGTGAATAACCAACATATAGCTGGCCATGGGTACCTTATGTTGGGTTATATCATGCTGAAGTCAGATTTTTTTTTCAAGCAATTAAATGCTTTCAAGTAACTATTGATTTGAATATACCTGACATTCACTGAGGAAAAAAAAGAGGAAAAATGTTTTCATAAAATAATTCTGATATATACAGAAAAATAAACATGACATTATACACAAGAAAAAGAGATTTAGATAAATATAAATTCTTATTAGTTTTTGAGATCTTCTTTGTACACAATATTCTTCTGTCATCTTTTGAAAATATGTAGAGTCTTTTTTCACCACTCTTGAATGTCAAACATACAGCTGGCCATGTGAAAAAATATTTCTTGTTTTTTCAACTTTGGTAAATATTTAGAGCCCCTTTTCACTACTTACTTATGAATAACCAACATATAGCTGGCCATGGGTACCTTATGTTGCATTATTTCATGCTGAAATCAGTTGGGTTTTTTTTTCAAACAATTAAATAGTATCAAGTAATTAGTGATTTGAATCATTTAAAGCAATTATAGTTTCATGTAACTATTTTTAATACTAATAATTTATATACATTTACATGGTTTCAGATTTGTTTGCACACAGTTATATGGTTTCAAGTATTCCTATCTAATACTAATAATTTTCCAACATATCTATTTGGCCTATAAGTGGGAAGCTAACAGGTATTACATCTCCAGATCAGAGTGGATCTGTGAGTAATGACAATAAAGGGGTACTTGACACTCCCCAGAGTTTCTGGAATCTCATCATAATATGCAGTTTAGTGTTATATCATGGATATCCCTTTGGTATGGGGGTGGTCTTTTTTATCCGCAGAGGATATTCTAGGTCCCAAAGGTTTGGTTTGGTTTGTTTTATGGCATATCAACCTCAGTGGGTCATTTAATGCTGACAAAGTTTTGAAATAAATTCATTCTTGATACTCAATTTTTTTTATAAACACATTTTTCTATTTAACCATAGATGGGACCCTAACAGGTACTACCACTGCCATAAGGGCAATGGGGTTGGGGCAATTATATAGGTGCTAGGGCTTGACATGACCAGCCGATTGATCGGAGGGGGCCTCTCTGACCGCCTGTCTAGCCTAAGTAAGGGTCTAAGTGAGTGTTGCATGTCATGGACTGCTCAGCCACCTGGGTTCCATCCTTAAGCATTACAGGTCCCTACCCACGGCCAACAGTTGGCCCAATTAGGGGTGTCTTACCCCTCTGCAGAGGTGCAGTCAGTATATTCTAACGCCTCAGCCGATAGGGCAGAGGTCCCAAAGACAAGAGAGTTCTGACTTTGTCATAAATCAAAGTAAGTCTAACAATACTGACCATTTGTTCCATAACTGATGAGATTGTAAAGACCAATTAAATGCCTCCATTTTTTCTTACCTATCTGTGTACCAACATTTAGTACACAGTGAGATTTACACATTTGATAGAGTAAATCTATAGGCACGAAGCCAACAAATTAGACATTTAACTTGTATAGTTAACTCACATGAGCTAAATATTTAAAAAAAAAAAAAGAGTTGGCTAAAAATGTGTTTACTGGAAGTTAGAAACTGAATATGTACAACTTTATTAGTACATGAGGTATATAAGTACAGTAATGCTGATAGCTTTTTGGTTTAGTGAGTCCTGGGATATACATATTTGTTTTGAATGAGTCCCCGGGAAAATGACTTTGTATAGTTTCCATGGGAATCTGAGGTCAAGTCAATATCCATGCAAAAAATCAGATTTCTAGGACTACTTCCTTTGCCTTTAAGAGACTCTTCCATAGAAGGTAACATCCGGGTATTTAAGAAGAAGTATGAAAATGGTTCTCTCTCTCTTTCATTCAGCATGTCATGTAGTGACTTAGCACTCTACCAATCACAACGTACATATAATAATACATAATGCATGTATTTTCTATGAAAAACATAACCAAAGGTCAAATTGCCAAGTGGATAACTACATTTTAGTTCTATCACATATACAATTTTCCTTTATTTTGTATCTTCTTTCCTGTTTAATTCTCACAGCAATAAAATTAATTAAGCTACATGCATTGTCTTTAAATTCATTCCTGAAAGAAAACTGCCTTTCTTATTTCACATTCTCTACATGTGTTTCCATTTAACCATTATCCTTAGACACACATACACATAGATACATACAATTTAGCATAGTAGTATAATTGATTAATCAAAACTTAGATAAATAAATAATTGTAAAAAATACCTATAATTTCTTATAGCAGTAACATTATCTTTTTCATTTAAAAAAAATTTAGGTTATATAGGGTCTGGCATATTGATCTCTCAGGTTTGGAACATAAACAAAATTTAATTTTATGTCAAGAAATAATAATATTTGCTATTTTGTTTTGTTATTATTGACACTTTGTTTTAATGATTATATTGTTAAAATGTTTGCCTTCATAAGTTATGAAGCCTCACCTAGTCACTGCCTTTCATATTGTGATTTCATGACAAATAAAATCTTTCAATTTGTCAGTTGCCTGCAGCATATGTTTAAAAATTTGAGTCTTCAGATATCCCCAGTGGAAGTAATCACAATGAGATCTGGTGAGTGAACTGGCCATTGGATGTCACCATGTAGTGAGATGAGGCATCCCGGAGAAAATTCTCTCAGAATACACAGTATTCTCTATTCCATGACATAATAGTAATTGAAATTGCATGATTTTTGGTGCTCAAATACATATCTCACATCCACTCACTGCTACTAGTGCCTGTACAGCAACAATTTTAAATCTGGAAGATCATTCTTCCAGAATAAAACAATTTTTTAAAAGGCACTCACATTGAAAAGTAGTAAGAGAAAAGACATTTTTATAGCAAATGAAAATAATGCAGAAAAAAGTTTTTTTTTTTAAATTTGTTTACTAGAAAGAAATCATTTTAGCTATTCATGGTAGAATTGATCTGTTATTTTTCTCTTGTAAAGTCTGATCCAAAATTAGAATTTTGGTTTTGAAAATTTGTTCTACATAAAGATAAATTTGTTGTTGAAATACACCTCGATTTTAAAAATTTGCTATTTATGTAATTTAAATAAAAATTTAAGTACTTATTTATTTATTAATGAATTTATGTAGGAATTGTAAGAAAGAAATGTAAGAAAGAAATTTGGAAATATTGGAGAAAAAAAAATGTAATTATTTTCTAATTTGCGCTAGTGTTATTTTTTTTTATTAAAGATTTGGATATGTTGGATTCATACCTTTCCCAGGGATATTAGTGCTATGTGTAATGCAAACAGTCGCATCCTGGATTTTATTTACTATATATATATATATATATATATATATGAGTAATATATTTGCTCTGTGACTCTAACATTAAGAGCACACATTGAGCTCTCAAACTGCGACTTGGTTTTGTTTAAATAAAACTCTTGTGTCGTAAGGAAGATTTCTTCTCTGGACTTTTGGATTATATATATATATATATATATATATATGTCTAACCTAATTCCATATCCATTATCCATTCCCGACTTATTTAATTTACTATTTGACTTTTAATTGTTTCCGGATGTAAAACTTGAAAAGCACCGGATGAAAGGGCCCTATTTTTATATTAATAAAACAACTTTCCTCACTCTATCCCTCCTTTCTGTCTCCCATTCATTATCATTGTGTAGATCACTCTACATGATAGCCTTAAATATATTATATAAATTAGCCTGTACCAACAATTTATATATATATATATATATATATATATATATAAGAAATCCTAGATTTTTTATTGAAAAATCGTTGTTTGTAGACATCCTGATAGCTTATTTAAACAACTTATTTGTTCAAAAACAAGATACATTATAACAGACTTGTAAGGAGAACAAATTTTTCAGAATATTTACTATTATTGTTATGAAATCTTAGCGTAAGCTAATCATTTATGTGGGAAATCAGTAATACTACTATATTCATTACTTATTCATAACATACCAAGTAGAATTGATGAGACTAGCACAGATATTAGATTAGTATTTCTTTGATCAAATTCATTATCACAAATTTGATTTCAAATGAAAATGAAAGAAATATGCTTAAATATCCTTAGTATGTCATTGCAGACTAAATATGCTATAAAAATATTTAAAAGATTATATCTTATTAATTACATTATCAAGATTATATATATATATGGAGCCGCATGGTTTAATGGTTAGAGTCGACTCCAGTTCAAATCCAGGATGAGACTGTTTGCATTTCACATAGTGATAATACACTTGGGAATGGGATGAATCCAACTCTCCCTCTAGCTATGGATAAATAGTAGGGTAGACTGGGCTCTTTAACCATGGCTAGGCAACCAATCTAGGAGAAGGAAAACTCTGAATTCAAACCTGTTAAACTCCACTTAAGAAACTGACCTTGTGTCGCATCCTGCTCATACGGAGTGGTTGGTATATATATATATACACGCACACACACACAGACCCTTTTGTAAATAAACCGCTACTCACCCAGTCTCGCCAATTAACTGATGTCTGTTACCCTATATTGTGTGATTTTCTTAAAAAAAGTAAATCCATCAGCCACTGATTTTGGTTTATTCATACTCACACCTACATTGTATTATTGCACCTAAATATGTGCACCTAGAGGCAGAAGATCTTATGATGTCGCAATGATATCTTACTGTACCAATAAAAAAACACAACCTTTCAAAACAAAAGATTGCGATTGTCTCTGTGCAATAACTGCCACTTTAAAAACAATCATGAATAAATTGCTGTGCAAATCTTCCACTTTGCTTTGTTGTAGACATCATAGGAATGTTGGTCAGTTATGAAGACATGCTGGCATGCATGTATACACACTCAAATATACTTATTATATTGGTATCTAGGAGCACTAATGCTACTGCAATGATTGATACTAGCAACACCTGTGGATATACCACAGTATGATAATTCAATTATTACAACGTTTCATATGTTTACTTAAGAGCTATTGATTAATAGTTCAATATGTAAAAAGTATAATAATCTTGATTTAACTCTCTTTTTTTTCTTCTTTCCTTCTTTTCATCCTTTCATTATGTTCGATTGAAACAGATTAGCGTTAACGCTTCCATGCGCTCACCCCTTCACTCTTTCTTTCTTATATTTTTTCTGTGTAGTATGTTCTTTTTCTTCCATTTCTTACTTTATAATAAAAACATAATGGTCCATTATTTAGCTGAGCTGACAGCACTCATAAGAATAAGAATTCGGCAGATAAGCAACACCAGATAATCAGGATTTATATTTTTGCATTTCATCTTGAATGATTTAGACAGTCTAATTTTTAGCCAGAGTGTTGGAAGACGATAACAGTCATACAAACACGAGTATTAATATATTAATATAGAAATTGTTCTTTCAAGAATAAGAAAAAGGGTTTCCTATTAAGTGTTTAAGGAATGTTGCTTTCAGCTCAACTTGGCTACATTCAACATTTATTCATAAAATATTATAGGAAATTAATAAAATACATAGAAAAGTTATAAAGTCACCAAAATCAATGTTCCTTTTTCCTGGAAGAATAATAAATACAATTTTTACTTTGGACATTTTATTGGTCAAAATCTTCACAGGCAAAAAATAAGTAGAGTAAATCACTCTTCAACTGAACAGAAAATTTGTAGCGGGTGGCCAAAATGTCCAGTTTATAAAGTACAAATAAAATACAAATAATATGCCTAGAAGACTACATACTATGAACATCATTAGATCTAATGAAAGAAAAAGGTTGCATGCTAAGAAAGGCAAGAAGCTGGTTATATCCCGCAGAAACTATTACAGATGCAAACTACGCAGATGATCAAGCGCTTCTTGCAAATACACCTGCACAAGCTGAATCACTGCTGCATAGCCTGGAGAAGGCGGCAAGAGGCATTGGCCTCTATTTGAACTCAGACAAAACTGTGTCCATGTGCTTTAAACAAAATGGAGACATCTCCACACTGGATACTAAGATTCTGAAATTAGTAGACCAGTTCACATACCTAGGTAGCAATATCTCATCCACAGAAAGGGATGTCAATGTATGCATAGGAAAGGCATGGACTGCTATAGAAAGATTATTGGTCATATGGAAATTTGATCATTTTGATAAGATAAAGTGAGAATTCTTCCAAGCTGTAGCCATGACTACTTGGACTCTAAGGAAATGCTTAGAGAAAAAGCTAGATGGAAACTACACAAGGATGCTGCATGCTGTCTTGAATAAATTTTGGAAGCAGCACCCCACAAAAAAGCAGCTGTGCGGCCACTTACCTCCTATCATACAAACCATCCAAATAAGTTGAACAAGACATACTGGATACTGCTGGAGAATCAAGGATGAACTCATACATGATGTTCTCCTGTGGACACCTACACATGGACAAACCAATGTAGGCCGACCAGTAAAAATCTGCCAGGTGCGATGACCGATAGGGACGAGTGGCAAGGGAGATTCATGGGAATCTGTGCTGTCAGCACGATATGATGATGAAGATCTTCTGCCATGTTTCAGTCAATTCAGAATTCAATCATTTCAGATCGGGCGTGAAGAATGTGCAGCTTTCCATGTCAAAAGACCAATTAAAATTTCAAACATTCATTTTAGAATTTGATATCCCAATGGTTTTTCACAAAAAGAAATCACAAAAATATCATTAAAAGATTAGTGAAATATTTTTTTTTTTTTAAACAGTCCACGACACCACTGAGGCCATTTTTTTAAACACAATACGTTGATGTTATTGGGAGATAAATAAAGCTTTGATGAGTAGAGGGAGAGAAAAATATATTTTATATACAAAAGAAAGATTTCAATGAGCTCTATTAAAATTCAATGATATAATTGGTTTAAACTAGCAATAAAAACTTACTGAGTAAAGCACAAAATATACCTCTATTGTGTTGTGTACTGTCTTCCTACTTCTTCCTTGACAACCGAGAAGAGTGACAAATATGTTTTTATATACAAAAGAAAGATTTCAATGAGCTCTATTCAATGATATAATGGGTTTAAACTAGCAATAAAAACTTACCAAGTAAAGCAAAAAATATACCTCTATTGTGTGTGTGGACTGTAAGTAGTATATATTAATTAAATTTAGACAAAGTCATTAGTTAAAAGCTTAAACTTTAAATTTTGTAGTAAACATAATGAAGATTTATTGAGTGCTGCCTTCTAAGTAAACAATAAATTCTAATGAGCAACTTCCTCATCTGATTCCATTAGCAAATAGAGCATTAATATAGACAAAATTATCTGTTTGCTAATTATCTGTTCATCAATTATCTATACATCTATCTGTTTATTAATTATCTATATATATATCTATTTGTTATTAATTAATCTATATATCTATCTGTTCATTAATTATCTATATATCTATTTGCTTGTTATTAATTCATCTATATATCTATCTGTTTATTAATTATCTATATATATATATATCTATCTGTTTGTTATTAATTCATCTATATATCTATTTGTTCATTAATTATCTATATATATATATCTGTTTGTTATTAATTCATCCTTATATCTATCTATCTGATAGTTAATTATCTGTTTTGAATTACCGTATTTGATGGCATTTAGGACGCACTTTTTCCCCAAAATTTTGGCTCAAAAAACTTCCCTGCGTCTTATACATTGTAGGTGAAGTTTGAGACTTCAGAAAGCAGAATGCTTTTATAAAAAGGATTCTACTTTACCTTACTTCTTGCTTTATGGACGGCTGGCTTTATTTTTGTGTCCAATGTTTTATTAACATTATTATCATTATCATTATTATTATTATTATTAATTTTATTATTATTATCTCTGTGGAGAGTGTGGAGTACCTCTTCATTGCCATTACTCCCAAGTCCACTCCTACCCAGGGTGGTAGTATGTGTTAGGGTCCTATTGATCAAAAATGAGTTTTAAGAAAATGTGTTTTAAAAACATTTTTATGAATAAAAACAAAAATATCTTCGGCATAAAATAACCCAATAAGGATTGATATGCCATAAAATCTAATTAACCAACCAATACCATCAGATAAAGACCAGAGGGTACACAGCCAAAAAATTAAAAAAAAACAAAAAAAAAAACAAAACATAGATGAGAGAAATAGTCTAATAATTACAAGAAAAATATATGAATAAAAAATCCATATAACAAAACACAGACTAGAAGTGATTTAAGTCATACACCGTATCAACCATAAATAAGTATATATTTACCAAACCTCCTGCATGAGCAGATTATGACACAAGGTCAACTTTTAAGCTGAGTTTAACAGGTTTGAATTCAGAGTTTTCTTTCTCCTAGACTGGTTGCAATGCCAAAGATAAAGAGCCTAGTCTGCCCTAGTATTTACACATAGCTGAAAGGAGAATAGTTGAATGTATACCTTTCCCAAGGGTATTAGCAATATGTGAAATGCAACCAGCCTCGATTTGAATCTGTGTCATTGAGACTATTTTCTACCATGATAACCATTACACCATAGGTGTCTCCAAATATGATAACTATAAATAAAGTGCATCCCAAACAACTTTTTTTTATAAACCAAAGATACCAGAATATCATTAATTCTAGGAGAAGATTATACAATAAAAATGGATATTATTAGGTATTATTCATTACCAAACCCAACAGCATTGAAACTCTGTAACCAAAAATATAAATACGTAGCAGGCCAAATATAAGTATAGCCCTTATATATATATTCATCTGATTTTATTTTTGATTACAGAGTTTTAATGCTGTAGAATTTAGTAATAAATAATACCTAATAATATCCAATTTTATTGTATAAAGTTTCAATAGAAATAACTGTTTATAAAAAATGTTAAAAGGGGATAGTGTAAATGAAGAAAGTAATACTGAAGTAAACCCTGAAAACAAATCCGGACTTGGAGTCCCTAAGGTGGTGTAATGCTGAATTTCAGTGCTACCCAGCAACTCCTGCGACACTGCCATTGCCAAACTGCATTGGTTTCTTACTTTTCCTTTGGACCACAGTGGCAGTGTGGGGGATCTGCTGCTTGACCAACAACACATCCTCCATATGAACCTACCCAGGCTACATAGTAAAAATAAAAAAATAAAAAATAAAAAAATTGGACACTATGCCATTGTTTTTAGCAGACAGGATACCAACAAACAATACTGAAGAATATAGTGAAAGATAATCAATATTTCCTAGATTTTCGCAACAGGGCAGGAATATTGGGGCAATAACTTGTATATTGGAAGATTATCTATGAGTCTATTATTTGATGAGAGTTGTGCTTAGTATAATAATAATAATCGTAGGAAATGGAATTGGTAACCAGAGTTGAAATCCTAGATGAAACTTTATGCTAATGTCCTTGGGAAAGGCATGAATCCAACTGTTCTCCCCCTAGCTATAAGAAAATAGTAGGACACACTGGGTTCTTTAGCTTTCATAAGGCAAACAGACAATGGCAAAGGGGTTGGTTAAACACATACTTTTGATCTTGTCAGGATATGCTTAAGAGATATAAAGAAAAAGAAAAAGTCCAAAGGGCACTAATATTAAGAGAAATAGATACTTATACTTATGATTGCATGCCCTTGGGAAAGCCAGGAATACATTTGTTCTCTTCCCAGCTATGGGTAAATAGTAGGGCAGACTGGGTTCTTTAGTTTTGATTAAGAAACCAATCTAGGAGAAGGAAAACTCTGAATTCAAACCATCTCTAACTCCACTTAAAAATTGACCTTGTGTCACATCCTGTTTGTGACAGAGGGGTAAAAATTGTTTACTTTACTGATCCTTTTTTTCCCCTGTAGACACCTTGTGGAGTATAGTGCTGCAGTCACACTATGTTAGTGAGGGTGCTGAGGTTTCAATAGCTTGTCAGTTTTATGGGATGGAGTTGCTAGTCTGGAAACCCCTGTTTTCTTTTCTTCTTGTTTTCTTTTCTTCAAGACTGGTTTGACAACTTATAAGGCTAGAGAGACAAGTCTACCCAATTTATGCTTTTCCCATAGGTTATTATTGAGAAGCAAAACAGAAAACAGCATTATTCATGATTTGAACTTGGTTTGCTGAGTTCACTTCCTACAATGATAACCATTATGTCACCCTCTCGTCTATACTTTCTATTAATCTATTAATAAATTTATCTATGATTTTACATTTTTATTTTTAATGAATTTTAATTAAAAAATATGTTAATATTAATATTAATAAAATGCTGTTCTCACCATTTGGTCAGGGAGGAGTTGGTTATGAATTTTCATACAAACGAAGAAAAAAATGTTCAAATGATTTTAGACATTCTTTATTATGCACAACTAGTTGAAGTATCAGTCTACACTGGGTAAGCTGCCAAAATTTGGATTGCATCAGACAGAATGAGATTCACAGACAAATATAAAAAATACCATCTGCTGATTTCACTTTTCTAAACAATATCTATTTTTATAATCTCTGTTGCCAGTTAAAAATCTACACTGAACATTTACAAACAATTATTATTATAAAAGATAAATCCACAAAACAGAAAAAAACATTTATCAATTATATTTTGTTATAAAATTAATGTTGTTCTGTTAAAGTTTTTATGATGTTTTATATATGAGTGACATTTCATTTATTGATTTAAATATTTTTGTTTTTTGGGTGGTGGTTTTGTTTTATGGCATATCAACCCTTTCCAGGTCATTTAATGCTGAAGCAAGTCATTTTGATATCATCTTGCTTACAATACCTGATATTGCTTAAATGGTCACTCATCTAAGTAGTGAACAGGCTCATCACTTCTTAACTTTGATGATCTATCAGGAATCGGTAATTTCAACGTGATTTAAATGTAAGCTTTTTGTTTTTGTCCAGACTGATAGTTCTAACTAAACAATAATACTTGTCTGAATTTTTGAGATGATGCTTGATGATTTGTAATATTTAGAATTTTTGGACTGTTGTCTTCATCTTTATTGTTATATACACAGTATTATGTATAAAACCCAAATAATATAAACAATAATACTATGTAATTACTTTACAGTTACAGCTTAACTACCTATAAACATAATTAGTAATGTTTAATTAAATGGGAATAATCATTTTAGTAAAACAATTTGTTAATTCTTTTGAAATTCAAATTCTGTCTTGCAGCAACATGGTTTCTCAGTGCTTATTGTTTAAAGACCCCCCCCCTCGCCTTCCGATGAGAGCTCCTTGTTCCAATGGGGTATGAAAAATATAATTATTGTTTTTAATACATTATTATTTATTTATTTATTTGTTTTAAAAATCTCCCCCTGTATCTAATGGTTATGTATATAAATTTAGTATCAAACCGTTTGTCTCCAGTGCAGATATAGTATATTAGGTATATCCAAAATTGGCCTAAAATGCGTTTTTGACAAAATGACGTTAGCGAAAATAATTTACCAAAAATCAGGGAATTATGGATTTTCATGAAATTTTCAGTGTTTATTTATCAATGAATGATCTCTATAATGTATTATTTATTTTATTTCAAAACTTTCTCATTTTTTTCAGGTCACTTAATTTTAACCCCCCCCCCTTACTTTGGGGGTGTAAAATATTGGCGAGTTGGTCCTTGTTTGATACTAATTACAGTAGAAATAAAAAGATAAATGACCGAAGTTGTAAATAGAAAAAAAAAAATTTAAGTGGAATATTTTATAAGAAAATAAGTACCGAAAATCGGAAAATAAAATGTTAAAAAATAATAAATGATTAATCTTAGGGAGATTTCTTTTTTACTCATTTCGATAATTATTTAATTGGCTATTATCTTATAAAAGAAAAAAATTATACATCGATATTTTTCTGCTTAAAAAGGGGGGGGGGTACATTTTCAATAGAGTTTTTCTTCAAAACGTATACTTTATTTGACTAAAATAAGTTTTGCATTAAATAGATATTTATTTCTAGAATCTAAAAATATAAGATTTTAAACTTAACATCAGAATATTTTTATTTTAAATGAATTTTATATATTAATTTTTCATAGCAAAAATATTTAATTAAAGTTTTGAAATAAAATAACTGATGCATTACAAAATTCATTAATTGATAAATCAATACTGAAAATTTCATTAAAATCGGATAATTCCGATTTTTGGTAATTTTTTTGCAATCGCGAATGTTACATTAAATTTGTAAACAAGCCCTTTTATACCATTTAAAAAGAGCCAAAATGGCGAACGCGAACGAAATGGACCAAAACAAATCGTTTTAAAAGTATTAAAAATAAACTGCATATGTAATGATATTTTTCTTTTTTTAATGATGGTCATTATGTTACTACTTATCGTTTTAGACAAAAGTTTGACCTTAAATAATAGATTTAATTAATTTTAATTCGTTTTTAATTTTTTTTAGCAGACGAAAAATTGGGTAACCTATAGTATATCTTCCTAATTATAAAAAATAAAAATAAAACAAAAATTATTGACATTAGTGTGTGTGTGTATGTTAGGTTTAATAAAATAAAATATATATTGATTTTTTAATACTTAAAACTAAGAGTACTTACTCTAGTTTTAAATCCTTTCCATCTTTTCCTTTAAAAAAAAGCTGAATTATTTGATGTGACCGACACGACCGAGTGTTATTTTTGACTAATTTTGTTATTTAGTTAATTTTATCTAATAATTAAAAAAAAAGGCTACCGAGTGTTATTTTTTACTAATCCTATTATTTAATTCTATCTAATAATTAAAAAAAAAGTTATATTTTGTTTTTGTAAATACATTTATTGTTACCTGAGATTTCAATAATGAAACTAAACTTAACCCCCCCCCCTCTACACACACATATTGCTTTTCACAGTTTTCACTTATTGAGGTCCTTTAAGAAAATATGTTGAATAATAA
Source organism: Doryteuthis pealeii (assembly GCA_023376005.1). Classification (NCBI taxonomy): domain Eukaryota; kingdom Metazoa; phylum Mollusca; class Cephalopoda; order Myopsida; family Loliginidae; genus Doryteuthis; species Doryteuthis pealeii. The sequence goes on from CM042153.1 coordinate 45,798,095, forward strand.
TAGACACAGTAGACACCTATTATTCTTCCACTGAATTACTTGGATATTGGTTGGTTAGACGAGAGGGGTGGGGTGGGGGAGAACGAATCAATGGAAATTGGGTGATCACGGGTACATTCATGTTATTATCATACTACACGCTGATTGGAATGCTCGAAAGAATTCCTTCTTAAAACCTTTTAAACAATTTTATGACAGGATTGGAAGCCTACTTCTATCCAAACTTTCGGGTGATTGAAAACGACTTCGCACTATAAAATAATGAATTTTTAATCATTGTTTGTTTTAGAAGCTTTGGATTATGACAAATGATAAATATTTAAAAATGAATAAATAAACTATTTTAGGCTTCGCTTTCTTAGCAAATTGCAACATCCCCGTCTGTAATTTCAATAAATATTCCATTTCCCACTCCCCCACCAAATGAGGTTAGTAATGGACAGCTGGGTGGGTAAGTGAAGAATGGGCGTCTTTCTTAGGAAGCCAGTGGATTGTGCTTATTTGGAGAAGGAGGGGGCATTTTTTCAAAGCCGCGTGTACTATAAACCCTTTCCTCACTCTAAGTTAGGCATTAGTAAAAGTACTTTTCTCGACCTAAAGAAATAAGGGGACAATAAATCGATTTCTCCCTTAGCTGTGAATCTTCCTTTTTTTTTTTTACAACGAAGAAAAAAGTTTATATTTAATTTCGACTGTCGAAGAGGAAATTCATGTGGTATTTTATATATATCTATTTCTCTAACAATTTTCTCGTTTAAAATTTCAAAGATTGTAGCTATGGGGTTAGAGTGAGCTCGTCTAGTTTGTGTCATACTACTTATTAAGTATGCATGCAACATAAGATCGTATCTAATGCAACCGCACACTAATTTTGTCTTTAGTGCACTTACCTAGTGTAACAATGTAGTTTTAATCTATTCAATTAACAAAACCACATCCTCTCCCTCATCATAATCAATATACACATTATTGGCGCCCTCATCATCTTTTTAATCGTCTCATTCATTCATCTACCGACACACGTAGAATATGATAGTAGCGAGCTATCAAGCTAAAGTAAACTAAGCTTGCGAGTTCAATCCTCACTGGGTACACAGTACCCTCCTATAGCTATACAACCCAAACTAAAAACTCCAATAATCACCACACTGACATAAAAATAAAATTTGTTTTATCAGATATCCACGTACACACGCACACATTTGTTTTATCCCTATACTCAAGTACATCTTTCTTTGTCATAGCCACCCCCAAGTAAATGCACACATATCTACATAAGATATCGTTATCATCATCAAGAACGTAGTAGTACACATTGTCGTAAAGTAGCTCCTTTCTTTTTGAACTATCTCTTCGCGTAGACTACGTGCTTAATTCACGTACACCCAGCGCGTTGAGTCTTCTTTTTATTCAACACACAATTAACTGGTAGGCTGTTACATTACGACACGACTGACATTCAAATATAGCAAAGTCCATTTAGAGACAAAGGGGGTAAAAGAATGAGAGGAAGAAAAGAAAAGAAAAAATGAATACATTGTAAATGTTCTGTGCTAGGTCAACAGTTCTTATATATTCACAATCGCAGGATACTTCCCCCATCTAAATTCAATTCCATCTAACAGTCAAATTATTACCAACCTAATTGCCCGGAGAGAAAGAATGTGACCTTAAAAGTAAAAGTTACTAAACTCGATTGTCGTCTCACTTGTAATTGGACACATTCTGATTATATATATATATATATATATATATATATATATATATAGAGAGAGAGAGAGAGAGAGAGAGAGAGATAGCTTCTCTTTTTTTAAAAAACGTTAACCTATAAGAACTCTTCGACGTACAGTTCCACTGGGGGAAGGGCAGTTTCCCATCTCCAGGCTGCACCCCCCGTTGCATTCAAAGGGGTCGGGTCATCATTGTCAATAATCTCTGAATGATTCCCAAGGCGTCTAAAAAGAGAAATTCGGACGGAACTGCAGAATTTCTGGAATTACCAACACGTATGTGTGAGGGTCTCCACACCAAATTTGACCTTGTATCACATTCCATCCACTTTGGGATTTGAATCCTTTAACAAAAATAAAATGTAGTCCAATAAGAAAAGTTTTAGATATCTATAAAGCTTTTGTTTATTTGTCCGGGTTCTACATAGAATTGTGTTGCTAAGACAACCCCTTCTTCCTGCTTCAAACGAATTTCTGAGTTGCCTAAGAAATGACTTGGCTAAGGTAGCAATTTTATTTCGAGTTGCCTATGAAATGACTTGGCTAAGGTAGCAATTTTATTTCGAGTTGCCTATGAAATGACTTGGCTAAGGTAGCAATTTTATTTCGAGTTGCCTACGAAATGACTTGGCTAAAGTAGCAATTTTATTCGAGTTGCCTATGAAATGACTTGGCTAAGGTAGAATTTTATTTCGAGTTGCCTACGAAATGACTTGGCTAAGGTAGCAATTTTATTCGAGTTGCCTACGAGTTGCCTACGAAATGACTTGGCTAAGGTAGCAATTTTATTTCGAGTTGCCTACGAAATGACTTGGCTAAGGTAGCAATTTTATTTCGAGTTGCCTACGAAATGACTTGGCTAAGGTAGCAATTTTATTTCGAGTTGCCTACGAAATGAGTAGCAATTTTATTTCGAGTTGCCTTGACTTGGCAATTTTATTTTGAGTTGCCTACGAAATGACTTGGCTAAGGTAGCAATTTTAGAGTTGCCTACGAAATGACTTGGCTAAAGTAGCAATTTTATTTCGAGTTGCCTACGAAATGACTTGGCTAAAGTAGCAATTTTATTTCGAGTTGCCTACGAAATGACTTGGCTAAGGTAATTTAAGTTGCCTACGAATGACTTGGCTAAGTAGCTTTCGAGTTGCCTATGAAATGACTTGGCTAAGGTAGCAATTTTATTAGTTGCCTACGAAATGACTTGGCTAAGGTAGCAATTTTATTTTGAGTTGCCTATGAAATGACTTGGCTAAGGTAGCAATTTTATTCGAGTTGCCTACGAAATGACTTGGCTAAAGTAGCAATTTTATTTCGAGTTGCCTACGAAATGACTTGGCTAAGGTAGCAATTTTATTTCGAGTTGCCTACGAAATGACTTGGCAATTTTATTTCGAGTTGCCTACGAAATGACTTGGCTAAGGTAGCAATTTTATTTCGAGTTGCCTACGAAATGACTTGGCTAAGGTAGCAATTTTATTTCGAGTTGCCTACGAAATGACTTGGCTAAAGTAGCAATTTTATTTCGAGTTGCCTATGAAATGACTTGGCTAAGGTAGCAATTTTATTTCGAGTTGCCTACGAAATGACTTGGCTAAAGTAGCAATTTTATTTCGAGTTGCCTATGAAATGACTTGGCTAAGGTAGCAATTTTATTCGAGTTGCCTACGAAATGACTTGGCTAAGGTAGCAATTTTATTTTGAGTTGCCTATGAAATGACTTGGCTAAGGTAGCAATTTTATTTTGAGTTGCCTATGAAATGACTTGGCTAAGGTAGCAATTTTATTACGAGTTGCCTACGAAATGACTTGGCTAAGGTAGCAATTTTATTTTGACGAAATGACTTGGCTAAGGTAGCAATTTTATTTCGAGTTGCCTACGAAATGACTTGGCTAAAGTAGCAATTTTATTTCGAGTTTCCTATGAAATGACTTGGCTAAGGTAGCAATTTATTTCGAGTTGCCTACGAAATGACTTGGCTAAAGTAGCAATTTTATTTCGAGTTGCCTACGAAATGACTTGGCTAAGGTAGCAATTTATTTCGAGTTGCCTACGATATGACTTGGCTAAGGTAGCAATTTTATTTCGAGTTGCCTACGAAATGACTTGGCTAAAGTAGCAATTTTATTTCGAGTTGCCTACGAAAGGCTTTATTTCGAGTTGCTATGAAATGACTTGGCTAAGGTAGCAATTTTATTTCGAGTTGCCTATGAAATGACTTGGCTAAGGTAGCAATTTTATTACGAGTTGCCTACGAAATGACTTGGCTAAGGTAGCAATTTTATTTTGAGTTGCCTACGAAATGACTTGGCTAAGGTAGCAATTTTATTTCGAGTTGCCTACGAAATGACTTGGCTAAGGTAGCAATTTTAGTTCGAGTTGCCTACGAAATGACTTGGCTAAGGTAGCAATTTTATTTCGAGTTTCCTATGAAATGACTTGGCTAAGGTAGCAATTTTATTTCGAGTTGCCTACGAAATGACTTGGTAGCAATTTATTTCGAGTTGCCTATGAAATGACTTGGCTAAGGTAGAGTTCGAGTTGCCTACGAAATGACTTGGCTAAAGTAGCAATTTTATTTCGAGTTTCCTATGAAATGACTTGGCTAAGGTAGCAATTTTTTCCTAACGAGATTAGCTAATTTTTAGGCTTATAAAAAAAGTGAAAGAAAGAAAACAGCTTTAAATTATTTAGATTTTTCAGACTGTTGTCCTCATCTTTATTATTATATACACAGTGTTTCAGTCGATGTGACCTCTGGTGTTCTTCTGGTGTTTCTTGTCGTAATCGAATAAATAAAAATGAGAACAACAGTAAAAAAAAAAAAAAAAAATTCTAAATAATACAAATCATCAAGTCTCATCTCAAAAATTCAGACAAAAAAGTTATTAGAAAAATTAGACCAAAATGAATGTTTCTATTATTCATTTTCAATTTTACTTTTTATCATTTTTTTTTTCTTTAATAAGTAATTATTTTGTTAATATCTTTTATGATCATTTTTGTCTGAAGTAGTTTTGCTATTGACCTCATTGAACTGGCAACTGTTAACATTATTGTACATTGAACTAAAACAAGTTGATTATATTTTTCCTAGAAATAAGATAACAAATATATTTATCTACAAAACTGACCTACTTAATTCACAAAACCAAATCTTCAATCTTTCAATTCTATTAAATATGGTTTCAAGTATCTCTATCTATTACTAATAATTTTACATACATTATTTCATCCTTAGTATTTACTGTCACTTTGGGTCAGAATAAACCTCAGAGTAAATGGCAATGGAGAGCTTATTCTACACTTCACAGAGCTCTAGAATTGGAGCCTCACCATCCAGTCATACCCAGGGTACCATTTAGTGGTGGTGGGACATTTAATCCTCTGCAGTTAATGCAGTCTGCATATTCTGGGCTTCACCTACAGGACAGAGAAAAACTGGTATACATGCACATAAAAATGGAAAACTGTCACTCTTAGTTAGTGGACCTGGGAGTAATAGCAATGAAGGGATGACTCCATATTTCCCATACCTGGAATCCCACCACTGGATGATTTTGCATTTACCCTATCAACTGTTTAAATCACCGCTTAATAAACAGTCATATTTATGCACAGATGAAATAATTAAGAGAAAATGCAGAAAATTAGGTGGTCACTAAGGAACCATAACAACCATACTATACATGCAGGTAATAAATAAATAAAATCAGAAACTTACCACATAACATGTTCCAAACATGAAAAAACGTGCAGTTCGAACGACATCATAGTCCTTTCTCTTGCCTTCAATATAAACCTGGGCAATAGCATCTCCAATACTCATCAAGGTAGCTGTAATCAAATTAAAGAGAAAAAATATTGTTCAGTCAATTCCTTTATCAAAATGAAAATGAAATTTAAAGTAAGTTTAAACCACGTGGGGAACCTGTCAGCTTTAAGGCTTCTAAACCATCAAGTATAGCCCTTCCATGGCTTTAAGGCTTCTAAACCATCATGTATAGCCCTTCCAATACCTTAAGGCTTCTAAACCATCAAGTATAGCCCTTCAATGGTGTTAAGGCTTCTAAACCATCAAGTATAGCCCTTCCATGGCTTTAAGGCTTCTAAACCATCATGTATAGCCCTTCAATTTAAGGCTTCTAAACCATCAAGTATAGCCCTTCAATGGTTTTAAGGCTTCTAAAATCAAGTATAGCCCTTCAATGGTTTTAAGGCTTCTAAACCATCAAGTATAGCCCTTCCATAGCCTTATTGCTATAAGACCAATTAAAATTTTGCACTTTTTCTTTGGAATCTGATATTCAAATACTTTCTCAGAAAAGTCATTAAAATGTTAATAAAATATTTCATTTCTTTTAAGTCATATATATGAATTCAATTTGGACTTATTTATTAAGTAAAAGTTTAAACTTTAGATTTTATTCTAAACATATTAAAAATGTACTGAGTTCAGCTTTATTAGAAGACAATAGATTTCAATGTGTCCTTTAAACAGGAAAAAAGTGTGTCAAATCTGCTTTAACCCATTGTACAAGATAACAAATCATGAATTAAAAGAAAGGATGAGTATTACAAGGATGTACTGAAAAGTCCTCAGACTAACCAAGAACATTTTTTTTGTTTCCTTAATTTTTATTTGAAGGGTTAAAGAAATGATATAGCAAACATGTTGAACTTCAGGATGAATATGTGAAATAACATTTGTCTTTCATAATTATTAGGTCAAAGGTCAAAGAATAAGAATGAATTAATTGGGATTAAAATTGTTCCTTACAATTTCAAGTTCTTCAATTTTATTAAGAAACAAGTTGTCAAGGTGCCCTAAAGTCGGTATCAGCCATACAGCAAGGGAGTCTATCCCCTTTCACTAGTGCTAGACCAAGGAGATTGTTTTTTTTTTTGCATCTGAGGTGGAGCGCCACACCTACCATCAGCTCCTTTCTTTACCACACAGATCCCTGGGCTTCTCATATGCTTAGTTGGCTAGGCCCAATATTGAACCTAGAACCTTCTAGTTCCTTGTTGAACACTCTACCGACTGAGGTAAACCTGCCCTTTCTTAAATCTTATCATTTTTTTGTACCCTCAGCTATAATGCTTCCCAAAGCTCCTGGGTAACAACAAAAAGTATTCCAGAAACTGCTGCTTTAGATCATTCTCTTCTTGGTTTTACCAAGAACTTTTCAGTATCTCCTTGTACATTTTTTGTGATATTTGAAGAGATTCCAAAATAATCTACTATATAATACTTTTAGGGCAGAGTTCTGAAAATTGTTATAGTTTTTCAGTAAAACTGTAGGCATAAAGGAATATTATTAAGTACAAGTTAAAACCCATGTGAAAGGTCCTCAGTATCAATGCAATCATACCTGAGTGTAAGTATCCATTTCTTTCAATGTTAGTGTCCTTTGTACTTTTCTTTTTTCTTTATATCTCTTAAGCATATCCTGTCAAGATTAGAAATATGTGTGTACCCAACACCTCTGCCATGGACTAGTTACATGATCAAAGCTAAAGAACCCAGTCTGCCCTACTATTTACCCATAGCTAGTGGGAGAACAGTTGGATTCATGCCTTTCCCAAGGGCATTAGCATAAAGTCAAATACAAACAGCCTTATCGGGGATTTAAACTTGAGTCACCAATTCCATTTCCTACAATAATAATAGTTACACTAGGCATATCTCCTGACTAGATCAGAAGTAAGTCATTAGATACGGACCAAAATAAGTGTAAATTTGAATAATCTTTATTCAAATTTTTATTATTATAGTTCTTGTAAAAAAGAAAAAAGAAAAAGAAACCACATCTTTTGAATATATTTAAAGCTTATATACATTTTTTCTTTTCTTTTTTTTCTTCTTTTTTTTTTAAACTGGAGAATAAGAATAGATTGATATGAAAATGCCATCATATTAAGAAAAAAAATATTGTGAAAGTAGCTGAAGAATTTGTTTATGTCGGTTAAGAGGTCAAAACTTGGATTGCAGCTGGTTGTAATAAAAGTGATTCCTTCTTCATATTGGTGTTGTTTGCATCAGAATCAAGTTATGCTAAACTGCTGGATATATATATATATATATAGTCATGAAAAGGGCAAGCATTTTTGTGTGAAAAATCACTGTTTGTAGATACCACAATGCTATATCTACAAGCAATGTATTTTAATAAACAATATCTTATTTTACAATCTTTAATTTAAAATTTACATTATTTTACAATTTTAAAATTTACAATCACTAAATTGTTACAAACCATATTCCTTGTTATAAAAGATAAATCGACATAAAATAGATTTACCAATTATCTTTTTTTATAATAGAATAATAAATAAATTAGTAATTTATTAATAATAATAAATTAGAATATTTAAAAAAAATCCAAGTGGATCTCACTTAGATTTTTTTTAAATATTCTAATTTTATTGATTTAAATATTTTTGATTTTATCATGATTGTTAGTCCTAACTAAGCAATAATGCTATGTAATTATTTTATATCACCTACTTAACTACCTATAAACCTAAATAATGATGTTTAATTAAGTTTAAATAATCATTTTAGTAGGATAAATAATTGGTTTACTCCTTTTTTAACTTAGAGGTTTAAATTTTATACAATGCTATGGTTTATTTTTAGAAGCCATTTTTAATTTGGAGACTCTCTTCCTTTATGAGAAACAATTGTTTTTTTAAATATTAAAACCTTTATTTGTATTTATTTTGACCATTTATAGAGGATAGATAAACAATCACTTCCCAATTATCAATATAGATTCATTCATGATTAAAAACAAAAATAAAACAAAAAAAACCCCTAAGAACTTTGAATGAAATAATTCACAAAACATAATTCAAATTTAAACAGTTTTCTGAACTCTCATTTGGGAGTCATAGATATTTTACCAATCCTAATGATGAATATGGAAAATAGCAATGAAATCTTTTTGAAACATTCCCCCAGGACTTATTTTCTAAGGTCAGCAATTTTTGAACCAATCTGGTCGATAAAGGAAGATATTCAAGAGCCTAAGACATTTTAACTGTGATAGATAGTAAAAAAATTTGTCTGAACGTGGCTGGTACCTAGTTAGTTTATGATCCTAAAAAAAAAAAAATATAAAAAGGTCATTCCTTTCTTGGTTGGGCTGAGAACTTTTGTGTATCACGTGTATCTCTTTCATCTTATTTTTTAAGATTTTTGATAAACTAGTAGTATTAGATTATTATTTTTAATTTTTTAAATTTTAGATGAAACATTGTTAAAATTATTTTTTTTACTAGTATTTCTTTTATCTTATTTCTGTTGATTCCATTTTGAGAGCTGTGATAAAAAGCATTTTTATCACATCTCTCAAAATGGAATCAACAGTTCAAATCTAAGCTATGCACATAGTGTAATGGTTATGAAGCTAATCATACAAACCAATTACTACCAAGTTTTACCAACAGTATTGAGCTTATTCAGTATAGTAGGTATACTAAGTAACCTATAGTTTATATAACAGACAAAGCAAAGCTTATTAAATAACAATAAGACCTGCTTATTAGATATGAATAAATGTACATATCTTTGAAAAATTCATAGAATGAAGTTTTACTATTACAGACCAATTCTAAATAAAAAAAATAAAGAGAAAAAAAGAGAAAGATTATCTGACCTCTAAACTTGTAAACTAATATAAAATCATACATATTTTATGACTTATGTTGTAAATGTAAATTGGTTTAAAGTGTGGGACAACTAGACCATGATTGTAATCAATAATTCACGTCTAGCTGACATCCTGCTTAAGCGCACGTATCTTACTAGATTAGTGCACAGAAACAGATGACATCAAATATTAGTTTAGAGACAAACGATTCTGCAGAAAGCATCAGACATTCCAAAAACGGATTGTCAATAATCCTGATGATTATTATTTTCTTGCAGTTTCTTTCTACATTTTTTAATTCTTTTACATCAACCAATTCTCAAGTGTAGTAATCCTGCCATCATAATATTCTTAAACTAAATTTTAAAAATCTCAAATATGTTGACTATGTCTTCATTTCTCTACTGGCTAAGAATACATAAAAGCTTAATTCATACATATGCACACAAAAATATACAACATTTCTTTGAGACATTTTTCAAAAATAAACAATGTATTTAAATATTATACTATAACCAACATACTGATGCCATATATATATATATATATATATATATATATATATATATATATATATATATATATGCTTATAGTGTAATATCTAAATACATTTCCTTCTATGCAGATACACACAGTACAGTCTGTTTTAATGGTACAACATCTGAGGCATTTCGAGTCAACAGCGGAGTGAAGCAGGGCTGTGTCCTTGCACCTACACTATTCGGAATTTTTTTCTCTATGCTTCTCCAATATGCCTTCAGGGACTGCAGTGAAGGAATTTACATTCACACAAGAGCTGATGGCAAGTTATTCAACATTGCTCGTCTTCATGTCAAAAGTAAAGTCAAGAAGGTCCTTATTTGTGAAATGCTATTTGCTGATGATGCAGCCTTGACATCACAAACTGAAGAAGGCCTACAACAGCTTGACAGTCGTCTCACATATGCTTTTAAGGAGTTTGGACTTTCCATAGGTAAAAGTAAGACCAAAGTCATGGCACAAAACGTGGACTCTCCTCTAAACATCAATATTGATGGGTGCAACCTTGAATCCGTGGAGAGTTTCAAGTACCTTGGGTCCACCATTTCTAACTCAGTCTCCTTTGGTTCTAAAGTCAGAATAGCAAAAGCAGCAGCAGTCATGGCCAAACTGAGTAAGAGAGTCTGGAATAATGCCAGTCTCACCAAGAAAACTAAGCTGCATGTCTACAAAGCATGTGTTCTCAGTACACTCCTCTACAGTAGCAAAGCATGAACAACATATACAAGCCATGAAAGGAAACTCAATAGTTTCCATCTCTGATGTCTACGACATATTCTACACATTCGCTGGCAGGATAAAGTACTTAACACAGTTGTGCTAGATTGTTTATCTATTCTCTATAAATGGCCAAAATAAATACATAATTTTTCAAATAGAAGCATTGGTATTTTCCTGATGCAATGGTCATTTGCTGTGTAGGTGGCCAGGTGTGTATTTAAAGTGCTGAAAGGACTGTCAGTTTTTGTTTATGGATATTGCCAAGCTTGTTTGTCTACTACAGATAACCATGTGATTAATGTGTGTTGTTGATTTTTTTTGCACACGGTCCTATTAGATATAAATAATTTTTCAACATATCTATTTGACCTATAACAGGTACTACCACTCCAGGTCAGAGTGGACCTGGATGTAATGGCATCAAAGGAGTGCTCTACACTCCCCAGATCTCCATAACTGGAGCCTCACCATCAGATGCAGTTTAGTGGCATATTCAAAATACTCCATTTGCTTCTTCTTTTTTTGTAGGAAGGGGGGCATCTTACCCTTCTGCAGGGGATACAGTCAGCATATTCAAATATATGCATATATATGCATAACTACACTTATATTTTCCCAGGATATAATTAACTTTTGATAATTTTATTAGATCCATTTTCACACAGGTGAAAGAGAAGAATTTATCCTATAATTATTTGATTTTTTTTACATATGTTAACATAACACAACAAAAAGAGGCACATCCTAGTGAGATTTCTGCTAGTAAAATAGCATAAAATATTCTTAGAGAATAAAATCATTAGTCCTGTTTGCAACTTAACAATGGTGGGTTCTACATTTATGCTCACCCGGCTCATTATAATCTCTCAAGGGTAATAATAATTAAATATTAACTATAGAGTAATTCCCTTTAATTATTTATTTATTGACTGATTTTTAATTAATTATAATATGAATTTTATAAATAGAATTTGACTCAACACTGAGCTCATTGGCCACTTAAAGTTGTCTTTAATTGATTAAGTATAAAAATAAGGATATTGACAACAACAATCACCATCATCAAAGTTTTTCATGTAATTGACTGATAAAAAGGATTTATTCATGAAAATATGATCCTTGAATATTATGATAAAGAATAGTATTATTAATTTTGACAAGTATTTTTTTTTCATCTTTTAATTTTAGTTGCTATTTATCAGATTTTCACTCAGGTTGTCAATCTAGAAAAGAAATTGCAGAAATTGGAAATAATAAAGGATAAGTTCTTGGTGAGATTAGAACCCATATCCCCTCTGCCTTGGGGAAGCTTGATTAAATGTACCAGCTACAAAAAGTCATTGGCCAATAGAAGCTAAAATCAAACATTTTAAACTCATTTCTTCCTTTTCTCTCAATAACACTTAGTGCCATATCTTTAAAAAAATCTTTTACACTATTAGTAGAATTAATTAATTATTTTTATCTTTAGATGATGTGAATGAGTTTCAATAAAAAAATAATAACTTAAAATTAAAAGATAAAAGAAAATACTAATTAAGATTATAATTAATAATAATAATGGCTGACAATGTTTCATCTAAAAAAACAAATAAACAATATATCTAAAATATTAAAATTCAATTTGTATGTGTATTCTTATTCTAAATGATATCAGATATTGACTAATCATTTTAATATCGTAGAGAAATTATACCCCTCTGGAATAGAATGGAATATTCTATTTGAATATAAACATTGATGTTCTGCAGCCCATCTTTCCTAGCAAGACTAGCTTGTATTATACTATTGTTCACCATTCTTGTACCTCTTATCAAAATAAATAACCTTTTTCATTGTAAGTTATGATTTGAGTTATTATTTAAATAACCAGCCCCAGTAATATTACAAAAGATATTCTGATACTAAACTGCATCCGGTGGAACAAGTTTTGGAGCTCTGGCAATTAATCCTAGGGCCACTTTGACTCAGAGTGGTAAAATCTGTTATGGTCCCATCTATGAGTCAAATATATCTATTGGAAAATTATTAGTATTGGATATGAATATTTGAAACCATATAACTGTGTACAAAGTATTAGTATTAAGAATAATTACTTGAAGCTATGATTGTTTACAAATGATTATCATTAGTTACTTGAAACTTATATGTATACTGCTAGCAAAAAAATAAAAAAGATTAATTTTGGTATTAAATTACTCAACAAGGGTTGACATGCTATAAAACCAACCAACCATTTTGATATATAATTAACATATTACACACAATTCTGAAGATTGACAAAATAATGACATTCCATAAAAAACAAGAATATTTGTATAATATAAAAATAAGATAAAACTCAGGTATAATAAGTGTGTTATTGGGTACTATTTAAAAAAAAATACTCATGAAAGTTACATCACAAAACTATTAAAAACAAACCCTAAGAATTATTCACTTATTGTATTTGATTATCATTAATATAGAGTGTCTACAAAAGAAATAGACATTTTCAGAAAGAAAAAAAAAAAAAGAAAAAAAAAAGCAATTTAAAATATTGACACTCATGATATACAGTACTGTAGAAAAAAAAACTGTTGTTTATTATTAAGGTTTTCAGCAGCACCAGGTGTTTCATTGTCAGTCATGGTGCTAGAAGCTATAGCTGTTGAGAAGGCATTTTGTGTGCATCACAACCAATTTTCAGTTAGAACAGGAAATTTGAAACAGGATGTTTATGTCAAGGTAAAAGTCTTGGAAGACAATCAGTATCTGAGAATGTTCATGTTATTTACCTATGCAATCATAAATGGCAAGTTAGGAGTTCCAAATTCCACAGCAGATGGTTTAGAACATTTTGCAGAAATGGTTGAACATGATTCCTTACAAATTGCAGTTATGCAAATTGATCAAAACAAAACCACATGTTGAGATTTCTCTAGAGAAATGCTAAAGTATTGTGAAGATGAAGATGGCTTTATGAAGCATGTCATTTTCAGTGAGCAGTTTCACTGTAAATTGCATTTATAAACTTCACTTGTTTCTCTACAAAACTGTATATTCTAAGTGTCAGTTATCTTGAATAGTTTTTTAATAGATGGCAAGTTAAGAGTTCCAAATTCCACATTTTAAAACATTTTGCAGAAATAGTTGAACATGATTCCTTAAAAACTGGAATTATTGTAAAGTCTAAAGGATCAGGACAAAACCACATATCATGATTTTTGTAGGGAAATGCTGAAGCAGTGTAAATTTAAAAATGCATTTATAGTGTGTTAAATTTCTAGCAATGACTAAGTTGCAGTAATAAACTTCACTTTTTTCTACAAAACTGTGAACTGAGAGGGTCAATTGTCTTAAATATTTTTTTAAAATAAATTTTTGGAAGTATTCATTTTGTAAACACCCTGTACTACAGGTTAGACATCCCATGGTAGTGTAATGGTTAGCAAGCTAGTTTTACAGATCCATTACTATTGAATAGCAAGTTTGATCCCTGCTGTTTGTGACCTTATTTCAAATCCTACATGTGGCAAACTGGTTGGGTAAATACCCACCCTGTACTATGGGTTATACTAATTTTTTTTATTGTATCTTATAGTCATCATACTTGGAAATGAATAATGAAATAACAGAAAAAAGTTCAGAGACGTGCAATGAAGTTAATGGCTGATTTACAAAAAAATGAGTTATAAGAACAGGTTAAAAGAATTAGGTCTAACAACATTATAAAGAGGGAGTGTTCAGAGTGACTTAAAAGAAATGTTTAAAATTATATGTTATTTTGAGTCAGTGGTTTAACTTGACAGACACAAAGTAAGGGTCCAATTTAGTATTATACTTACATTGTAAAATGAACCCTTTGCTTATAACTTTAAAAGTTTTCAAATAGTAACAAACTTAAGACATGCTCTGATATTCCATGAGTAATGTGGAGAGATTTTAGTGACTATATCTCTAATTGTTCTTGAATAATTCAATAAAAGACAGATGACCAAAAAAGATATTTAGTGAATTATAGTAAGATTATACACTGATGTACTCTGACTGATGTCCTCATCTAGGTTGAGTCATAAGTCAACAAGGCTGAATAGTACGATAGATAAAATGCAGTGACTATAATAAGAGAGATGAGGGTATTAGTCCCTGTACATCTGTGTATAATAATGTAGTATTTTTTTTTACTCTGTAGCAATACTGTTCACATGTTTAAATATAATAGCAAATATATGCACCCTCTGGTTGCAAGTATTTAAGTTTTAATGTAATAAAATATTATATTAAATTAGAAAGGCTGATGAAACTAAATGGGAAATGCAGATAAAAAGATTTGAAACAGAGGGAGTATAATCGAAAAATATAACAACTGAAACTTACTCTTCCATCACTCTTGTCTTTCATTGTTATTTTTTCTAATTTAACTATTTAGTTAAAAGAGGAAGTAAAGAATAAAATGACAGTTATTTTTTTCTTGTTAATGGATTTCATTTAAGATTCATTGAAGAGATTTTTACTTATATTCATCAAAATAGAACCAAACAGAAATCAATAATACTAAGCACATATTTATTAAAATCACATTTTTAATATCAATATGCAAATTAGCCTTCCCGTTCACACTGTAAACCCGCTATTCTGTTGTATATATAAATATAATTGCATGTTGTTAGTATGTAGATATGGTTAAAAATATTAATAATGTAAAACAATTTCATTAATAATTGAGGTTAAAATAAAAATAAAATCATTGAGAATGTCATGTCAATAACTAAGGGAATTGTGACTTGAGAACTAATATAGTTTCGGTTATAGACAGAAAAACACACAATCTCCATTATAATAAGATTTTAATTCATTACTGTATGTGAATCTTTTACTTAAGTAAAACAATAAAGATTAACTTTAGCTAACCTAACAGACCTTTAAAATAAAACCCTGCTAAGAATAGTATTATCTGCGTTATTCGGACTATTGTCCCCATCTTCATTGTTATTTATACAACGTTTCGGCCGATATGCCCTCCAGCCTTCTTCAGGTATTTCTTGTTGGACTCGGGAACCTTCTTTTCGAACTCGGGAACTTTCTTGTCGTAATCGGGAGCCATCACGGAACTTTGAACCTAACCCTTTATTTAGTCCACGGGGGTATTCCTCTAACCATAGCTGGGGTAGGAGTTGTGTTAATTATTTTTCTATGTTACTGCCTCTACTCAGGATTGAATTCGGGATCCAGAGATAACTGTCACTTAGAACTGTCTTAACCTAACTACCTTATCCACTAGGCCATGCGTTTAATTGGACAATTGAGTGTGAATTTTCTGCTAAGAATGTTATGTTTTAGAATTTTCAAAAACTAATACATTAAAAACCTGCACAGAGGTTCTATGAGTATCCACAGAAAATTTGATGGCTATAGTTCTAACCATCTTTGAGTTATTTGATAACAGACAGACAAAAAAGAACTTTGTTTAATTATAAGATGAATACAAAGGGCCGGGTTAGCTCAGTCGGTAGAGCATTCAGCTAGAAACCACATGGTTTCTAGTTCGATACTGGCCCTCGCCAACTCAGCGAATGAGTAGCACAGGGATCTGTGTGATAAAGTAAGGAGCTGATAGTAGGTGTGGCGCTTCACCTCGGGTGCAAAAACAATCTCCTTCGTCTATCGCTAGTGAAAAGGGGATAGACTCCCTCGCTGATTGGCTGATACCGAATTTAGGCCACCCCAACGACTTTATTTTTTACTTATAGCTGTAAAGCATGTTTATACAGATTATATAGATTCAAGCATAATTTTATCAACAAGAAAGACTTTCTTAAATTATCAACATTGACTTGAAGAAATTAAAAAACAGTGTGGATTTTATAGGAATATTAGTTTCTCTTTTATATACTTTTTAAAAAAAACAAATCTGATATTAGAAATATTGTTTATGCTTTCCTCATTAGAACACCAGTGAATATGGTAGAAAAGTAGAAAAGTCTGAATAAACCATTATCTGCATTGGACTTTACACCAAGAAAGTAATATCTATTGTTTGACAAAGACAAGAAAATCAATTGAAATATCAAAATAATCTTCATAATGAAATTGTTAATATCAACCAAAGCAAAAAATTCTCAGTTGAAACATTCTGACTATAACAATCAAAATGAGGATAGACATCCACTTAAATCAGTGTACTATATATATATATATATATATATATATAATATATATATATATATATATATATATAAGATTTTTGGATGTTTGTTTTTAGAAGCATTGTTGAATAAAGTATATATTATTATTTATATTTTTGCTTGAAGGCAATTACAATGCGTATATTGTATAAAATTCGATAATTATAGAAAATAACAATGACAAGTGAATTTCGCAAATGATCATGTGATATCGTTTGCCAAATTCACTTGTCATGGTTATTTTCTATAATTATCGAATTTTATACAATATACGCATTGTAATTGCCTCCAAGCAAAAATATAAATAATAATATATATAATATATATATATATATATATATATATATATATATATATATATAACAACCCCTCTGCATGAGTAGGATGTGACACAAGGTCAATTTATTAAGCAGAGTTTAACAGGTTTGAATTCAGAGTTTTCCTTCTCCTAAACTGGTTGCCTAAGCAAAGTTAAAGAGCCCAGTCTGCCCTACCATTTACCCATAGCTGGAGGGTGAATAGTTCAATTCATACCTTCCCAAAGGGTATTAGCATTATGTTAAATACAAACAGCCTTGTCCAGGATTTGTACTCATCTCACTGTGTCCATTTCCTACAAGGATAACCATTACACCATGTGCCTCCATCAGTGCATAATATAACCCTATCAGTGGAGCTTAGAATATGCAGACTGTACCCCCCCCTCCAAACAGGGGAGTCAGTATGATACTAAAATGCATCTGATAGTGAGGCTCCAGTTCTGGAGATTTGGGAAGAGTGGTGTACCCTTTAATGCCATTACTTCCAGGTCCACTCTGACCCAGAGTGGTAGTACCTGTTAGGGTCCCATCTATTGTTCAAAAAGATCTCTTTAAAAATTATGTTTTCAATAGGAATGTCTGCAAAAAGAAAAAAAAAAAACTCTTATGAAACAACTACACAAAAATGTAAATGTCAATGTACAATGAACTGGCTCCCTAACCTCTAAGAATAAAATAACCCTAGATTGGTTGACATGCTGTTAAAATTAATCAGTGTATGGTAATTACTTTTCTACTCCTTGTATAGTGACCATGTTCAGTAATGAAGTAATACTATTCAAAATCATGTCCCAAAAACCAAGTTAATATAAAAAAAAAAGTCTTCCTATATGATTGAGGTACATTATAACCCAAACTACACTATAATCTCTTGGTATAAAAAGCTGCTATAATAATATCATTCAGAGGACACTAGTTCAAATACATAATAATTATTTTTCTATTTGTAGTTTGTTTGATCATATGTACAGATTTAACTACAAATGTTCATACTGTGCTTAAATGTGCAACACTGACTTGAAGAAATTTAAAAAATAGTGTGGATTCTACAGACATATTAGTTTCTCTTTTGTATACCTAATTTTTTAAACCAAATTAATATCAGATATATTGCTATACTTTCTCCAAACAACACTAGTGAAAATAGTAGAGGAATAGTTGTTTGAATAAACCAAGATCTGTAGAAGACTTTCTACAAACAAGAATAATCCATTGTTTGGCAAACAAGAAAATCAATTGAAAAAAAAAAAAGAAGTACGTAAAAGATATCAAATAATGTATTCATCAATATTAACCAAAGAAAAAGAACTATAATTTACATAAAAAAATTATATATACTAGCTGAAAACCTACCCTATGGATGTTTTTCAAGCTAGTAATACTAAATCTTTGATGTTTTTGTGATGACTCATGAGTTAATAAATGTTACAGAGAGATTAATATTTATAACCTTCCAGTGGCCATTGCTCATGCTACAAATGCAAACACAAATAAAAAAAACAAAAATTAAAGTAGGTGGATTGGCTTATGGTTGTTATCAGCCAGATAGCGAGGGAGTCTATCCCTTTTTGCTAGCACTAGACCAGGGAGATTGTTTTATGTCTGATGTGGAGTGCCACACCTATCACCGGTTCCCCATAGATCCAAGTTGTGCTACTCATGTGCTGAGTTGGTGAGGGCCGATATCGAACCCGGAACCTTGTGGTTCCGAAAGTGGTAGTACCTATTAGGGTTCTATCTCTGGGTTAAATAGATTTGTTTGAAAATTATTAGTATTAGATAGTTATATGGTTCTAAGTATTCCTGTGTTCAACTCATTTGAATTGCATATGAATATTTGAAACCATATTACTGTGTGCAAACATTATTATTATTATTAAATAGGAAGTTACTTGAAACCATATAATTGTGGATAAATTATTTAGTATTAAGAATAGTTACTTGAAACCATATAATTGTGGAAAATTAGTAGTATTAAGAATAGTTACTTGAAACCATATAATTGTGGATAAATTATTAGTAATTAAGAATAGTTACTTGAAACCATATAATTGTGATAAATTATTAGTATTAAGAATAGTTACTTGAAACCATATAATTGTGGATAAATTATTAGTATTAAGAATAGTTACTTGAAACCATATAATTGTGGATAAATTATTAGTAGTATTAAGAATAGTTACTTGAAACCATATAATTGTGGATAAATTATTAGTATTAAGAATAGTTACTTGAAACCATATAATTGTGGATAAATTATTATTAGTATTAAGAATAGTTACTTGAAGCTATGATTGTTTACAAATGATTATCATTAGTTACTTGAAACCATATAATTGCTTAAAATTAAAAAGAAAAGAAAAGAATGATTTTGGCATTAAATAATCTAACAAAAGTTGAAATGTCCTAAAACCAACCAACCAACCAACAGATTGTAAAGTATCAAGCCAAATTTTATTATAAGAAAGACAATTAATTAATTAATATTAAGACACTGTCTTAATATTTTCTAAGCAAGATATAAAATAAGTTAGAAGTGTTCTCAAAATATGCAATGATCATCTAAATTTGTGCAGCAATAAAATAATGTTATTTAAAAGAACTAAATCAAAAAAGAAAAAAAGATTTTTGCCTGAACATAAGATATGAAAATTTTGCAGTGATCATATTTTAACAGAGATGTAAATAGTATTAGTCAAATTAATAAAGACAAGAAAAAATTTTCATTGCTACAAAGAAATTTTATAAACCATTTATTACAGATAGAAATAAAATTAGAGACTTAGAAAAAAGAAATGACAAGTTTAGCCATGTTGTTGCAGAAGCAAAAGTAACAGATTAAAGGTTGTAAATATTAATGTGAATTAATTGGTTGGTTTTACAACATGTCAATCCTTGTTTAGCAAAGTTAGTTTCTTCTTTTTTTGCAAGCAATTACATGGTTATAATTACCATATTTGAGGGCATATAGGACGCACTTTTTTCAAAAAATTTTTACTCAAAAAATTGCCCTGTGTCTTATATATCGTAGGTGAAGTTTGAGACCTCCCGTAGGCCTAGGCTAATCTCGTCTATGATGCTCACTAACCCAGCTTACGCTCAGTACTTTTACCTACCCTAAACTCCATGTATCCTTATTTTATTGCTGGTATTGTTATAATCAAGGTTAACAGAAGCGTTTTCAACAATATATGCTTAAATACACTAAAAACATTTTTTCCTGAATCTGACCTGCTAGGTGTGTCTTATATGCCTGTGCATCTTATATGCCGTCAAATAAGGTAACTAATAATAATAATAATAATAATCATTTGTGAACAATTATACTTTCAAGTAACTTTTCTTAATACAAATAATTTGTTCATAATTATAAGGTTTCAAGTATTCCCATTATAAGGTTTCAAGTATTCCCATTTAATAGTAATAATTTGCAAGCAATTATATAATTTCAAGTAATGATTATTGATTTAATAATAATTTGTTTGCACACAGATATATAGTTTCAAGTATCCCTATTTAATACTAATAATTTTCAAACAAAGTTATTTGATCCATAGATGGGACAAATAGATATTACCACTCTGGATCACAGTGGACTTGGGAGTAATGACAAGGAAGAGATGAAGTGACACTTCCCAGAGCTTTAGAACTGGAGTCTCATCACTACTGGATGCATTTTAGTGTCAATACACTTCTTTTTAGGTGGAGTCTTACCTCTCTGTAATGGATGCAGTCTGCATATTCTCTACATCCTGCTGACAGAGCAGAAATATAGATTATAACCATATACCAGGATCTAAAATAAATGTGCAGTGTTCCCAAAATGTGCAGAGATCATTCTCTTATTTTCTGCTGTAATTAAATGGCATTATCTAAAATTATACCCCAAGGACCAAGAAAAAGAAAAAGAAGAAAAAAAAAAGTCTTCATTTTTGACTGAGCGATCAATTGTGCAGTAATCATTTTTTCTTATTCTATACTCTGATCTCTTCCTTTTCTTTCATAAGACAAAGATTACAGATAGAAATAAAAGAAGAAACTCAGAAAGAATGACGCACATATTGTATCTTTTGTGTCTATTATTATCTATCAAATGAAAAATCCAGAACTGGCAAGTTTGGTCATGAAAGGTTAGACATACTAATGTAGATTATTACCATATATAGGTATTTACCCAACCTGTTCATCATAAGTAGGATGTGACACAAGGTCACAAGTATGAGTATTAATAGATCTCCAAGACTAGCTTGCCAACCATTACACCATAATGAGATGCCTGTACTATATTTTTTTCTATTTCTCTGAATGTTTGAGATGAGGTTTGATGATTAGTATTATCTGCGTTATTCAGACTATTGTCCCCATCTTCATTGTTATTTGTACAATGTTTCGGCCGATATGCCCTCCAGCCTTCTTCAGGTGTTTCTTGTCGGACTCTGGAACCTTCTTTTCGAACTCGGGAACTTTCTTGTCATAATCGGGAACCATCACGGAACTTTGAACCTAACCCTTTATTTAGTCCACAGGGTATCCTGTTCTCATTCCGCTAACCATAGCTGGGGTAGGAGTTGTGTTAATTATTTTTCTATGTTACTGCCTCTACTCAGGATTGAACCCGGAATCCAGAGATAACTGTCACTTAGAACTTTCAGCTATGGTTAGCGGAATGAGAACAGGATACCCCCATGGACTAAATAAAGGGTTAGGTTCAAAGTTCCGTGATGGCTCCTGATTACGACAAGAAAGTTCCCGAGTTTGAAAAGAAGGTTCCCGAGTCCGAAAAGAAGGTTCCTGAGTCCGACAAGAAATACCTGAAGAAGGCCGGAGGGCATATCGGCTGAAACGTTGTACAAATAACAATGAAGATGAGGACAATAGTCTGAATAACGCAGATAATACTATATTTTTGTTCCTTTTCAGAGGAGTGACCTATTGTTGGTATCAGCTGGACAGTGAAGGAGTCTATCCCCTTTTCACTAGTGCTAGACCAGGGAGATTGTTTTTGATAAGGTAGAGCGCCACACCTACCACCAGCTCCCAGATGTTTTACTGCACAGGTCAGATTACCCAAGCTGAGTTGGTGGGGATTGGTATCAAACCCAGAACCTTCTGATTCCTAGGCAGATGCTCTACTGACTGAGCTATACCAACAATAGATAACCCTGCCTACTTTAGCAAACCATATACCAGATTATAAAATAAGTGTAATGCTAAGTATTGTGCATTGATCATTCTCATTTTGTGCAGTAATGAAATGACACTAAAATTATTTCCAATGATAATAAAACAAAAGCTTCTTATATAAAAGAGGGCTATTATAGCTAAAAACTTGCTATAATGTCCTGATTAGGATATGTAAATTGTGCAATGATCAATTTTTCTTATGTCATAAAGACTTTCTTTGATTGATTTTTCTAGATAATTTAGTATCCAATGAAAAGAGACTATTTGATAGATTATTTTAAACTAGCCGTTTACTTAAAATAGCAAATTGTATTTTGAAGAAAATAAAATTTAAATGTTTCAAGACAAATTTATGTTAACATTTTTGAGATTTGTTATAGAGATATATTGCTATAATCATTGTTTATTTTCACTACTGAAATGCATTTTTTTAAGCATCTGTCTTATAATGAATACAAAAAAAAACTACTATAATAATTTTAACATTAGTAATTGTAAAGGTTCTAAAAACAAAGAAAAAGTAAAACAAGAATTAATTTTAGATATGCTTTTATGATTTTATAAGTAAATGCTACTATCACGTGACTATACAATTTAGAAATAAAGAAAAAACTGGACTATATGACCTTTAGGCACCCCTTTTGCTTCGCTGATTCATAAGTACATTTTTTCATTTACACCGTCAACATCCGGTTGTTTGTTAACAGACGATTTTTAGAGTTTTTTTTTAAATTATAAAACTAACCCCTAACCCTAACAAACAACCAGATGTTGACGGTGTAAATGAAAAAAATGTACTTATGAGTCAGCAAAGCAAAAGGGGTGCCTAAAGGTCATATGGTCAGAACATTCAAAATTCTGACTAAACATTGTGAGTAAAATAGATGGTTATTGCCTGTGTCATTCATTATAATATTAAATCTCTGTATTTGTAACCAAATTATTGGGAATATATGACATTTTAGCATAAACTTTTCTATGATAAGGTATCCCTAGATTTTCCCAGTATTGAAAATAAAATTGGTTGTGAAACAATTCAGCTACTGGGAACTGGTTTATGGATATTTTTGCGTATACTGTCAGGTTCTGAAGAGAAAAGTTAGTGTATAAAATGTTCAGATTTTACACATGTCCCTACAATTATCTGGATGGTCTTTTACTCTTTTAAAATCAAATCAAATTGCTTTTCAAATTCTTTTTAATGATTTAAATTCTTCTTATAAGAAGCATGAATAATTTCATATGTGATTATCAAGAAAATACAAACAGTAAAAAAATAATTATGCAACTAAAAAAAAAGAAAATACAATTTAAAAAATTATTGGCAATCAGTTTTCAAAAAATAAAAATTTAAAAAGATTTGTCTAATTCCCCATTTTTTTATATAGAAGATAAAATATGAAAAATGAAAATATTGGTATATATTGATGGACATTATTTTATAGTCATTACCTTTTTTTTTTGTAAATTAATATTTATTTATACCCCCTCCCCAGCAAAAAATAAACAAAAAACAATAAGAAAATATTCAACAAGATAAAACTGGGAGGGGGGTAGCAAAAAAAAGTTAGTCTTGTAGATCCATTATTATAGAATCACGAGTTGGATCCTCGCAGGATGCCCTATTAAAATCCCTATGTAAAAAAAAAAAAAGAAGACTTTGTGTTGATTCAGCCACTCTGAAAAGAAAAATTATTGTCTTCTATTTAAAATCTTAAATGCAAAATAAATTCTATGCTGTTATCATTTAAATTTTATTTTCTAATTATCTTCACAAATATAAATCAAATCTTCATTATTTTTGCTCAAAAACCAAACCTTGGTGATATTTAATGTGTATATATATTTACTTTGTCGTTAATTGCTTTATTTTTTAGTTTCATTCGGACATACACATACACACAACTGCCCTTTCTACCCGGCATCGCCTGGGTAGAGGGAGAATTTTTAAGTTAGTCCCGCAGATCCATTATTACTGAATTGTGAGTTGAATCATCGTGGGATGCCCCATTTAAATCCCTAGGTAAAAAAATAGACCTTGCATTGGTCTAGCTACTCTGCAAAGAAATGTTAATGTCTACTATCTAAAATATTAAATGAAAAAAAAAAATCCATGCTGCTATCATTTAAATTTTATTTTTTAATTATTGTCATGAAAATAAATCAAATCTCTATTATTTTTGCTCAAAAACCAAGCCCTAGTGATATTTAATGTGTATATATATTTACTTTGTCATTAATTTCGAAGTTTCCTCCAGACATACAGATTCACACAACTGCCCTTTATATATGTATAGATAGATAGATAACACATTTCTTACCATACTGTTATATGTGATATTATTCCCTTTAATTGGATTGTTCTTCTAGTTTATCTATCAAAACTTAAGGTTCAAACCTCAGTACACAGTAGATTATCACAAATTACTTAAGTGAAAAATATTTACTTTCAAATCTAAAGGTATATCTAAAAATACAATAGCAACTTGAAAAAATCCTTTTCTACTCAACATTAAAAAAGAACTATATCAACCTGTGGATATAAATTATGAGGGTCATTCAATAAAAAAAGGTGAATTTTGCCTAAGGATTTGGCAATAGTAAGCACTGTTTACTGTTGCACATTTTTCAAAGAAATCAATAGTGATAGGTTCTTTCGTGACTGTCAGACCTTCTTTACTGACTACTGCACACAGAACTTTTTCTTGACCAGAAAGTCGGTGTTTCCATTCCATGGACTGTCTTTTTTACTCAGGTTCCTAGTGGCAAATCCATGTTTAACCCACTTGTAAACATTTTTTTGAGTAAAACATGCTTCTCTATACACATCACATGGTTTGCACTTCTCAGCCACCAAAAAATTATGATAGACCTCTGTTAAAGCCTGAAACACTGTTTGATTTGCTACCATTTTGAATAACCTCAAAACAAATATTTTTGTGAGATTAAAATAATTTTTGGTATAAATCAATTAAAAAAAATGCAGAATTTACATTTGTGGGGAAAAAAATTCTGAAAAAAAAAAAAAAATTTTTTTTGCTTTTTTTCCCAAAAAATCCTCTATATTCATTGAACAACCCTCATATTTTTTTTAGATAAATCAATAATGTACGATTTTTTTTTTTTAAACTTGGGGGCTTTTAGTGACAATGGCTATAGTAGCCACATATATCTATCATTTGGGAAAGTAATTAACTATAAAATGGACAGCTAATAAATTTTCTCATGCGGTCATTTTGTCTAACACATTGTATATTGATAGATATACACACATTTACAGATATAGAGCTAGACACACACACACACACACACACACATATATATATATAGACAAACACACAAACACAACGGATGAAGTCTCTAGAGAGAAATGATGAAGTTAGTGGCAGAAGTAGTAGGAGTTAACTAAATAGAATACAAGCAGACACTCAACATTTTCTTGTATATGGTGCTAGACACAATCTGACTTATTGAAATTTGTTGTCTTAACTGAGACTGTCTATTGCTACAAATATATCATTTATACTGTCAGTTTCTAAGGTCAAGGGTCAGTGTTTAAAGCACAAGGTCTAAGTTTCAAACCTCAGCAGATTATTCTTATCACTAATTTGTGACAAGCATAATCTGCTGATCTTTCTTAAGAAATATCTGTAAAATCTAAAAAGGTTGAAGATATTTAAAGGCTCTTTAATTTGGGCAATCGACTATCTCGTTGTAGTCCATACACAACATCTCTGCTCTTTAGATGGAGTATTTTTAAAGTTTAGTCTTTTCTTTGGATTTACTGAATTTTCTTTCCTCACTTTACTATATAAAATGGACACCTCATAAATTTTCTCATGCAGTCATTTTGTCTATCATAATCATACATACATACATATATATATATATATATGTATGGTATCTACAAAATAAAGAAATACTTTCCAAAATTTATTTAAAAATTAAGATATTGAAAATCATATTACACAGCCAATATCTTAAATATTTGGAAAAAAATGTTTGAAATTTTTTATTTATTTTGTAGACCCTCTTGTATATCTATGAGGGTTGGCTGAAACATTCATAGGCTGACCAAGATACTCTCATGGAATTTGACCAAATGAGGTTTATTTTTCAACATATTCCTCCTGGTAGTCCATAAACTTCTTTCATTAGTGTTGCAGTGGTTGGAACCCATTGGCTAAAAAAAAAGTTATCAACAGTAGATATCAGGTCAGCCTATGAACATTTCAGCCCACGCTTGAAAATTTACAATCAATCAATCAATCATTGTCTCTCTATACACACACACACACACACACACACACACACACACACACACACACACACACACACACACACACACATTATATATATTATATACACACACACATTATATATATTATACACACACACATATTATATATATTATATACACACACACACATATTATATACACACACATATTATATACACACACACACACACACATATATATACAACACACACACACACATACACACACACATTATATATACACACACACACACACATTATATACACACACACACACACACATTATATACACACACACACATATTATATACACACACCACACATACATATATACACACACACACACACATATTATATATACACACACACACACACACACACATATATATACACACACACACACACACACACACACACACTATATACACACACACATACATATATATACATATATATATATATATATATCTTGCAGCTCATTATGAATTGATGGTATTGTGATTTTATATTTTGATAGATTAGTAAAGTATACCCAACCAGTGATGCAAGACTTGTATGCAATGATGATCATCAGAAAACTATAGACATAGACACAACAAAAAACACTGTTCTGTTTATCCAGTTATTAGCCAACCATTTTGCTTGACTAACAAAAAGACAGCATGTTGTGGTAGTCAAGCCAAAGTGAATTAACAAACTGACCAACAAACCAAGCCAAACAGGTGAGTTGTTTATCATACTGACTAGAACCTAATTGGCTAATTTCTGACAGGTAGATCTAAGAAAAGTCCAATAATGAGAGAACTCTAAAACAAAGAATACAGAGTGGTTAGTTGCCATATCAAAGTTGACAAAAGCTTAGACAGCAAAACATTATATTAAGATCAGATTAATGGCTTTACTCAAATGCCTGACACATTAAGCTTAAATCAAAAGAACAAATATCCATGTAGATGTGTTCCAAGTAAATAGAATAAAACAGAAGACTGAATTGTTATTTTGCCATTACTCTTTGGCAGTATTACCTTGTTTGTGAGGGGGGTGGTTTGAGTGGATCCGTAATAAGACAAGCTTAGTGCATTGGGCTGAAGACTACAAGACCTACCAGGTTCAATCCTTGGGAGGCGGTGCACTTAGCAGAACAGTTATTAACATAAGAAATAGGATTAGTGACCCAAGTTTAAATCCTGGACAAAGCTGTTTGACTTTCATTTTGTGCTAATGCCTTTGGGAAAGGCATGAATCCATTGCTTCTTTCTTCAGCTATGGGAAAATAGTAGGGCAGACTTTAGCTTTGGTATGGTAACCAGTCTAAGAGAATTCAAACCAGCTTGACTCTGCTTAAAAATTGACCTTGTGTCACGTTCTGCTCATGAAGAAGTTAAATAAATACTTTTTCAATCCTTAATCTTTTACCTATCTTGTGTCTACTCAATTTTATGTATTGTTGAAAAATCTGTAGCAAAGACGCTTGCTATACTTGTCTTTAAAAAACTACCATCGTATTATTCATAATTTGAACTATTATCTTATTGTTGGTTGGTTGGTTGGTTGGTTGGTTTTACAGCATGTCTACAGTTTCTAATGTGCTGATGTGTAAAATGCAGAGTATGATTTTCAGTCAGAAAAGTCAGGTTGTTGTTGAGGGGTGGGGAATTTCATACCTGTGCACCTGTTGAGTAAAGGGGTTTATATTTACCCAACCCAACCATTACAGGCAAGCTGCAACACCAGATCAATTACTAAGTGGAGTACAGCTGATTTGAATTCAGTGTTTACCTTCTCCTAGACTGGTTACCATACTACAAGTTCAGTCTGTCCTACTATTTACCCATAGTTTGTGGGGGAGAAATGTTATGTAATGGCCTTTTCCTTGTATTATTCATAATTTGAAGTATCATGTTTCTATTTGGTTTGTTGGTTGGTTTTACGACATGTCAATTCTTGTTGGGTTATCTAATTCTAAGGTCAATTCAACAATTATGGTCTCCAATTATATACAGTACAAAAATGTATCTTCACTAACATTTTAAATAGGTAAAGACCTCCCTATCAAAAACAGGTCTATTTGACCCATAGATGGGACCCTAACAGGTTCTACCTGTCCAAGTTAGAGTGGATCTGGATATGATCTCAATGAAGGGGTGATACAACACTTCACAAAGCCCAGAGCCTCAATGTCATAACCAGGACACCCTTTTTTTGAGGGTTATGCAGGAGATGCAATCATATTCTACATAGCAATATGTTGTTTCTAATGTTCAGGCATGCAAAGAATCTAGACTATGGTTTCCATCTTGTATACCTGGTTGTTGGAGGTGCATTGGACACCTACATACCTGGTTTTGGAGGTGTATCAGACACCTATACACCCATTAATTAAGGGGTTAATGTTGGACAATTCTTAATTCATTTGGGAAGGGAAAACTTCAGAATGAAGTAGAAAAAAAAATACTTATTTGGTATTAGAATGTTTAAGAAAATGGAGAATAAAAAGTGTATTATTTAACTACCAGTAATGAATAAGTCTGATAATTATCAGACCTGTTCATTACAGTAAGGCTTAGAATACACTGACTGTATTCCTGCAGAATAGTAAGATCTCCCCTGCAAGATGAGGCTTCAGTTCTGGAGCTCTGGGAAGTAGAGTACTCTTTTACTGCCATTACTTCCAGGTCCACTCTGATCTGGAGTGGTAGTATCTGTTAGGGTCTCATCTATGGCTCAAATGTTTGAAAATTATTTGTATTAGATGGAAATAATTGATACCATATAACCGTGCAGAAAAATTAATTAAATATAGACATACAATATATGTGAAGAAAGGAAGTGAATCCGATGGTATGTAGTATATTAAGAAAAATTGAAAAAACACAGGTTTAAATAAGTTAAGTGGTAAGTTTATTGGCTGACGATGCAATGTTTCGATCTATTAATTAGATCATCTTCAGGGCATTTGTTGGTATATGGAAGGTGATAAAAAAATTTTATCATAGAATAACGAGAAAAGCAAGTGATAGTCCTTGTTTATCAGTCTGTTCAAAATTTGAAGTCTGAAGAAAGGACGCTGAAAAAAGTGGATGGTTTGAAATATGACGTCAAATATTCTCTTTTACGGTGTGAGTGTGTGTATCGAAAAAAGGCATTGTGCATCTAAAAAAATTTTTTTTTAGGTGTTTTGTGTGTGTGGTATGCCATGAACATCAATCAATCAATCATTTGGTAATCACATACTATATGATCTCACTATTCATGAAATTAATAACCGAGGTTTCACTTATTCAATAGTTGACCCAATCATCAAAACTTGTAAATAAGTAAAAAGTAAAGTTATCGGGGTGGCCTAAAGTCAGTATCAACCAGATAGCGAGGGAGTCTATCCTCTTTTCACTAGATTCTTTTTTATAGCTGAGGTGAGCGCCACACCTACCATCAGCTCCTCACTTTATTGCACAGATTCCTGTGCTACTCATATGCTGAGTTGGCGAGAACCTCGTAGTTCCTAGTCGAACACTCTAATGACTGAGCTTTGAATTCTCAGTATAACAAAGATAACTATGAAATGTTTATTAGAATCCTCCATTTCTTCCTCAACAGATACATCACTATAATCATGGACCCTCCTTACAATAGGAACACAACAGCTTTATGGGCAATCTAGTAGACCTAGTGTTAATATGGTGCCTTTTTATAAAAAATTAAAATTGAATTCAGATTTTTTTAATTTGGGGATCTATTTTTTTTTCTCTATGTAACAGAAAAGATACATTTTAAGAAGACAAATCTATTAATAATGGAGATTTGCTTCCGTTTTTGTCTGTAACAAAAATTACGTCACTGCTTACGTCACATTACCCAAAATCGTCATAACATAGAATAAATACACTCAAAATTTGAACATGCAACATTAGACAGTCCTCGTTTTTTAAAACAAGTTTTAATAAATACATGACTGGTATTATATATCTATATATAGTTTGTTTTATTTTAATACATATTTAAAGTTTACATTTCAAATTGTTTTATTTTTTTAATCCTTTAATGAATTTGATGATTTTACTTACTTAGGGTGCAAACTCGCTGACATTGAATTTTTTACTCCCACCCCACAGGCAATATGTTTCAAAAATCTATTTTTACATCTCGTTTTTTATTTTGTACTAGTTCAAATAATACTCCAAATATACAACTTGCCTACAGTTTGGGTTCAGACAGTTCCTAACTTTAGAGTTTACCATATTTGCTATCCTATAAAACATATGGTTGACAAAGATATTCGGGGTCTACTGCTCATTGCAACTCATCCAAGCCCAATTTTAAGCTTTGTTTGTCATAATACCATTCCATTGAATACAGTGAAACATTTGTATACATTTTATTAAAGGGTCATTCAAAAAGTTCTAAACCACACCCAAATATCTGTTTTATCCATTTTTACATATATTGCATATCTCTCACCTTTGTATTGGCCCCACCTACACAGAAATCAAAACAGAAGTCTGAATGTTTTTTCAAGTTTTATAAGGAGTGGCACTTTTTTCTGAGTGAAGCTTAGAACATGACCAGTGTATATATTTCAAAAGAATGAAATATGAAAAAAAGCATCCATATAACATAAGGTTTAATAATAATAATAATAATAATAATAATAATAATAATAATCACAGCACAAGACAATGCCATAAGAACAAACTATATAAAGACAAAAAGACGCAGCAGAATAGCAGGTGCAGAATGTATAGAGACAGAGACGAAACGGTTAATCATATAATAAACGAATGCAGCAAACTAGCACAAAGAGAGTACAAGTCTAGGCACAACACTGTGGGAAAGGTAATTCACTGGGAATTGTGCAAGAAATTCAATTTTTACCATACAACTAAATGTATAATGCAGAAGCCTGAAACTAGAGAATGAGACGCACAAAATTCTCTGGGACTTTGAGGTACAGACTGAAGCACCTTTAAAACTTCTCTTTTGACATGGTATTAAGCTGCACTGTCATATTTATTTTAATGCCCTTCACATTCTCAAAATGAAATTAATTTTCAGTTTAAGAAATAAAGATGGAGATAAATCGAGTGAATATGGAAGGTGATATACTTGTAAAATCCTGTTTTGCTAAAAACCTTTTGTTAAAGTATTGAAACTGGCTTCATGATTCTTTTTTTTTTAATTGACACTGAATCCTCTATACTAGTGGTTCTCAACCGGGGGCCATAGCCCCACTCCCCAAACCATATAAATTTTTGGGATCCAGGCAAGCAAAACATATTTAGTCATTAAAAATACAATAGGATTTTTAAACATTGAATGGCTATGGGAGTGGGGTCCACCAGAGTAAAAAGTAGGAATCAAAGGGATCCAGTAAAAAAGAAAAAGAAAAAAAAGAAGATGGTTGAGAACCAGTTCTCTAGACATTACTATTATACAAGTTGTTTAGCTATGCACACATCTTTATTTAAATTTTAGATTAAAAACATTTAAAGTTTCATTCTAGATTCATTGTTATCACATCTTGTATTTTAACTGGGAATGTAGAATGTGTCAAGAGAGTACATGATGATTAGTCTCAATTGTATTATGTATAGTATAAAGATAAAGTTAGTAAAATACTATTTATCAGAAGGAATGGTCTTTGCTTGATTTTCTATTAAAATAAATAAAACTATGGCCATCTTTTGAATTCTTCTCTTGTTACTTGTTTAGAACAAGTGTCTGTTCAGAAATAAGAATAAATTTACATAACAAAATATAATGTCATACAGCATTGTGTACAATAGGAAACATTTTCATAGTTTTAAATTAACAGACTCTGCTCTTAAAAAAAAAAAAGAAACAAACAAACACTGAAAATGCATTCAACTTGATCAAATTGTCCTATACTTAAAAAATAAACTGTTCATATTTTGTTTATAATGTTGCCATCTGTTATTTTGGTTTCATTAAAGTCCAAAAAATAGGTTTCCATATTGTACACAATAATGTGTGATGTCATACTTTGTGGTGTACATTTTTTTACATTCTTGAAGAGACATTAATTCTAAACAAGTACTATTCTCTTTCCCCCCAAAATGTTATCATAATGGAGATTTGGTGTCTGTCTGTAACCAAAACTACATCACTGTCTTACATCACAATTGTATAAGTTTATCAATGAGTATTTAATCTATAGTCAAAATCATTAATACATAGAATAAAAACAACCCTGTATTATATATACTCAGAAATGAAGTATGCAACATCAAACAGTCCACATTGTTTGTTAAAACAAGTTTTAAGAAATACATGCCCGGTATTATTGATTTTATATATAGTTTGTTTTATTTTAATATATATTTAAAGTTATCTAACGTATAGAGTTTTATGAGAAAATTATTTACAAACAAGAAATAGTCATATAATCTTCTTCTACATTAAATTTGAAGATGTTTGTGTATTTAACTGTATCCAGTTTCGGTTTACACATGTTCACTTTTCATTACAAGTTTAAATTTAATGAGTTTCATCTTAAAAATAAACTATAGTAATATATACTAGTATAGTGCTTGTCATTACATTCTATTAAATGTCTTCATTATCATTATACATCTTTTTATTTCATTTTTAGGATTTTTCTCTAATTTTATCTCCTCTGCCAAGTATTTGTAATCTTTAACTTCTTCCTCATGCTTTGTATATTATTTACTAAATTTAATATTAATGATTGAGATAAAATATTTTAATACTGTGCAATATGTATTCTAATATTAGAACCTGTTAAGGTTTATTCTTGTGGTAACAGTTTTTTTATGCTACTACCGGACAGAGAAAACAGTTATATGGTTTACCCATCTATTTGTCATCCAATCTTTTTGAGACATCAATTCAAATTGCATAGATTTTACAGTTTCTATAAATTTTAATGATTTCATTCCTGCATTAAATTTTAGTTGATTTTATGGCATGTAAACCCTTGTTGGGTTATTTAATGCTAAAATCAGCCCTTTTTTTTAAGGCAATTATATGGTTTCAAGTAACCATTGATAATAATCATTTGTAAACAATTTTAGTTTCAAGTAACTTAAATCTTTAATACAAATTATGTATACATTTAGTTCAGTCCGTAGAGTGTCTGCCTAGGAACCACAAGGTTTGGTACAAGCCCTCGTCAACTCAGCATATGAGTAGCACAGGGATATGTGCAGTAATGCAAGAAGCTGGTGGTAGGTGTGGTGCTTCACCTCAGATGCAAATACAATCTCCTTGGTCTAGCACTAGGGAAAAGGGGATAAACTCCCTCGCTGTCTGGCTGATACTGACTTTAGGCCACCCCAATGACTTTACTTTTACTTCTATTCCTATTTAATGATGATAAGCATTTGTTTACACAATTATATGGTTTCAAGCATTCCTATCTAATACTAATAAGTTGCACACAATTATAAGATTTCAAGTAACTAAACAAATTATAGCTTCAGTAACTATTCATAATACAAATAATTTGCACACAATTATATGTTTTTAAATATTCCTATCTAATATTAATAATCTATACACCATTATATGGTTTCAAGTAACTATTCCTATTTAATGATAAACATTTGTTTGCACACAGGTGTATGGTTTCAAATATTCCTAACTAATACCAATAACTTTCAAATAGATCTATTTGATCCATAGATGAGAGCCTCAAAGGTACTACTACTTTGGGTCACAGTAGACCTACAAGTAATGGCAATTTGGGGGTTCATACCTCATACTCCCTGGGCGCTCAATTACCAGATGCAATTTAGTGTCATACTCAAGACACACCTGGGGCTTCTTACTTTTCTGCAAGAGATGTAGTGTTACATAATCTATGCGGTTGCATAAGATTATTGTCAGTCCCCTGTAATTCTGAGGGGATGACCCTTTTCATATCATGCCCGGATCCTTTCATGGAAAATTACAGAAGCCCGCCAAATATGTGAAGTCACGTGGGACCTTTTTCAGAGTCCCCAGTTTTCAGTTAGACGTCAGGCAGAGAAGTCGTCCATTTTATGCTCTGTCTAAACTGGAACTCACGCGTGCTATGTTAGTTAGCAGATGTCTGGTTGGGGATTTACCGAATAAAGTAACATCAAAAGTAAATCGAAGTCTTGTGTTTATTATCTAAAAACTAACAATGACACAGGGCCTCTGATACAGAGAAATCCCTAACAGAAAACCAGACCTGAAATTCCCCAAGTCAACTCCAGACGCTATGGCCTTAGAAGATATCCAAGATGATAGAAGAAATACCAAAGACGATCAGCATACCAAGACGGCCAGCAGAAGAATAGATGTCCAAGTAAGTGAAGAAGAAGAGGTATGCAACATTATAATTATTTAGTGCCAGTGAAGAAGGCGCTATGCAACAGTAGTTGGTGTATTCTAAGCCCTACCAACAAGGTAACTAGCATTAAGGGTTAAATCTTGTAGTATCTCATATAATATATTATCTACTCAACTAGTAATCATAGGCATATCTATAACAGTTTTGAATATAAGGGGAACAGGTAAGCAGTAGCAAGAGTACAGATGAGAATAAGTGTATGATTTGAATGCAGTATAGATAGCAGTAAATAATGCACCAAAATTATAATGCATTAAGACAACAGGCATAAATTAAAATCAACTGAAAGTATCAGTTCCTACCAGATCACCAGCAGGTACTGTAAGCAACTTAAGGCCTGTGTGCCACACTAAGTAAAGATTAGTAAATAATAATTTTTAAAAAGTAAAGTCGTCGGGGTGGCCTAAAGTTGGTATCAGCCAATCAGCGAGGGAGTCTATCCTCTTTTCACTAGCACTAGACCAAGGAGATTGTTTTTGCTGAGGTGGAGCGCCACACCTACCATCAGCTCCTTAATTTACCGCACAGATCCCTGTACTACTCAACATGCATATATGCATATTTAATAGTTATTTTAAGGTTCATTAACTACAATATAAGTTTTAAATATATATATATATTTAGCTCAGTCGGTAGAGCACATTCCCAGGAATCGCAAGAGACTTGAAGGTAGGGGTAGCACTCCAACTCAGCAAAAAATCTTCCTGGTCTAGCATTAGTGAAAAGGGTGTATAGACTCCCTCACTACCCGCCAACTTTTTACTATAGGCCGCATCCCCAAAGACCTACTATATGGTGAACTAGTGGAGGGTACCCGACCGGCAGGGAGACCACGCCTATGCTTCAAAGATGTCTGCAAGAGAGACATGAAGACATGCCACATCGACATAAACACGTGGGAGGCTTGTGCAGAAGACTGTGCAACCTGGCGCCTCCTCGTCAAACAAGGAACAAAAGGAAGTGAAAAAGAGAGGAAAGAAGCCGCCACAGAAAAGAGAACTAAAAGGAAGGAGAGACAAAAACACCCCCAACACCTACAGAAAGCATCACCTTTTGTTTGCAATCACTGCTCCAGAGACTGCCATTCAAGGATCGGTCTGTTCAGCCACTCACTTAGCTGCAGGTAAAAATTTTTTTTTTTAAATGGACACTACGCCATCATCTAAAATAGAAGGTTGCCACCATAGTGCTCAATATCACAATTGCCAACCATAGTGCTCAATATCACAAATACACCATGTATATCTAAGTTAGAGTAGCGTATATATATATATATATATATATGTATGTAAAGTTAAGGTTATACTTAATTCACTAATAACTTTCAGCTTTAGTCATATTTAGAAATCTTTTTTTCTCTGTGCAAGGATCTGCGTTGTAAACTTGTTATATCAAATAAAAACTGACAAGTGCTACATTTTGGCAAACAGTGGCCCTAAATTTAGCAGAACATAGACATTTAACTCAAAAAGTTTTAAATGGATACAAGATATATCAATTTATTAGCTAAATTAACTAAATGGGTAAACAATGATCAATGGGAAGCCATGTTATTGCAAGACATAATTGTACAAATTTAAATTTCCAAATTTGAAACAAAAATTAACTGTTTTACTAAAATAGTCACATTACTAATAAGGTTTAGATATAGGGAAGAATACAAAGTGATATGGAGAAAGCAAAGAACTGATAGAGAGAGAGAGAGAGAGAGAGAGAGAGAGAGAGAGAGTACCAATCTATAAACAAATAATCCTCTTATTGACCTTGAGGACTATGCTAGTAGTAATAATAATGATAAAATAAAAAATCATTATTACAATTTTTATTCTCCTCCTCCTCCTTCTTCTTCTTCTCCAGGTATTGAATTGTGAATAACTAAGTAATATCTAACATTTTTGTCATACCTGATGACAACAATTTCTTACCATTTATTGATTATTATAAGTTGAGATTTTCTCATATATTGGTTTTAAATATATTCTTTATTTCTTTTAATTACAACAACTCTTGCTGTAACTCTTTACATAAGATAAAATAATGAAAAATGCATTTATTAAACTTTGTCTATTCATTTTTTTTACCCTGCTATATACAGAATTTGAAAGCATATAAAATATATTAATAATGGAGATTCGCTTCCGATTTTTGTCTGTAACAAAAATTACGTTACTGCTTACGTCACATTACCCAAAATCGTCATTAGACAGTTCTCATTATATATAGTTTGTTTTATTTTAATACATATTTAAAGTTTGCATTTCAAATTGTTTTATTTTTCAATCCTTTAATGAATTTGATGATTTTATTTACTTAGGGTACAAACTCACCGACATTGAATTTTTTACTCCCACCCCTCTGGCAATATGTTTCAAAAATCTATTTTTATATCGCCCGGAGGGTGTTTTTTTTATTTTGTACTAGTATATTTAATTGAAGACTAAATTATTAAGTTATAATTGAAAAAAAAAAAGCATCAAAAAATTAATTTATCACAATACACTAATGTCATTGTAATGGTCATATAATGCTATGTATTTTTAATTAGTTTATCAATAAAGAGTCATGAATCATCATAGCCTTTTAGCATATGATTTATGGTCAAGTTACATATAAATTTCTGGTTCCCACAAGATTGCTAAAGTTAAGCAGCAATGAGCCATCTCAGTACTAAGATGGGTGACTATATTAGGAACATATGGTACTGTAAGCAATCTGAGGCATACATGCTAAAGTAAAAGAAGCTGAGTAAATCCTATAACCTTTTATCATACATATATGTACAAGGGTCATTCAATTTTAACAATACAAAATAAATTCTTTTTTCAGAATCTTTGTCTGCATTATTTGGAATAAATTTATAGCAAAACATTATTCTAATCTTGTAAAACTATTTATTTTGAGGTTATTCAAAATGGTGGCAAATCAAACCAAGAGCTCCAGGCTTAAACAGAAGCCTGTCATCAAATTTTTGGTGACTGAGAAGAGCAAACCATGTGAAATTTACAGAAGAATGTGTGATGTATATGGAGAAATGTTTACAAATAGGCTAAACATGGGTTTGCCACCACGAGCCTGAGTCAAAAAGACAGTCCATGGACTGGAAATATGCTGACTCTTCAGTAAAGAAAAAGTTCTGAGTACAGTAGTTTATAAAGAAGGTAAATCTCTTCTGGGATATAAAAGGACCCATCACTATTGATTTCCTTAAAAAAAAAAGAAAAGAAAAAAGAGCAACTGTAAACAGTGCCAAACTATTGGCAAATCCCTGGGGAAAAATTCACC
The DNA here is from genome assembly GCA_023376005.1 of Doryteuthis pealeii. Taxonomy (NCBI): domain Eukaryota; kingdom Metazoa; phylum Mollusca; class Cephalopoda; order Myopsida; family Loliginidae; genus Doryteuthis; species Doryteuthis pealeii. Next base: position 45,836,328 of record CM042153.1, read on the forward strand.
CTATTTATTGAATGACCCTTGTACATGAGCTATATTTACCAGCAGTTATTCTCTTAAGTATATTTTGTTAAAAATCCTAAACAAGGTTTTTTTTTGTGGTCTTACAAGATTCTTAAATTTGATTCAGTTTTAAATAAAAGTTGTTCAAAATTGATGTCCCTGGGTGATTTCCACCATGACAAATCATTTTCAAGAGTATAATCATCAGATAATAATGCTAAAAAAAACCTTCACATAAATAGACATAAAATGCAAGGACACCCTATTCCAAACATTAGGAAAATATTTATCAATAACAAAAGAATGATATAAACTCAAAAAAGATAACAAATATAAAAAGCCATTATTATAAAAACAATAATCCTATAATAAATAAAATAGTATTTTGCCTAAGTACTAGAGTACTAAATGTATCTAATAACTAAAAACTTTATACTATAGTTAACCATCAGCCCAGCCTTTTTGCTATACACCAGTTCCATATTTGTCACATTGTGGACATGCAATGATCTAAATTTAAACTCTAATGTAACAAAACACTATAGAAAAACTTTGAAATATTCAAAACTTACAACTCTACACACAGGACACAAACATTAAAAACAAATATTTTACTGGATTTTAAAGAAAAAATAAGATCTTTATTTATACATTTGAAAATATGCTTTGTGAGAAAGATTTTAAATTGCACCAAACTTGAGAAATCGTCTAACTTATAAAGAAAAAAGTAAAAAAAAAAAAAAAAAAAAAAAAATATAGATTTACAACACACACACACACACATATATATATATATATATATATATATATATATATATATATATATATGTTATGTGTGTGTATATATAAATATATATATATGAACAAAAGTGATAAGACAAACAGAAATATTTATATTGTATTATTTATTTTTTGATTGTCCTTAACTAGTTTTGACCTTCAAGAGAAAAACTTAAAAAAAAAGAAGTTTTTAAAAGAGTCAATATACTATAAGTGAAGCAGTGAAAAATAAACTGGTGACATAGCATATCCATTTGTTTATATATATATATATATATATATACACATACACATACACACTCACACACCCATATAAATATATAGTTTGCATGTTGTGTATTTTGGCAGCAAGTTATTATCGAGGCAAGTGTTGTTAAAAAAGGATGGAATATTTCTTATTTAAGATCCTGAAAAAGAAATATTTTGTCGTTTTTAACAACACTTGCCTGGATATATATATATGTAAATGTAAAGTTGGCAGAGTGGCCTATTGTCAGTATTAGCTGGACAGTGAAGGAGTCAATCCCCTTTTTGCTAGCACTAGAAATAGGAGATCATTTTTGCTGGGATGGAGCACCACACCTAACGTCATCTCCCAATCTTACTACACAGATCAGATTACTCAAACTGTGCTACTCATATACTGAGTTGCCGGGGACCGGTATTGGACCCAGAAATTTACGATTCCTAGGTGGGCGCTCTATATATGTATAATAAAAGAAAATTTACATGCATAAATATTCTGACTATTTGTATTTGTGATTTCATAAGAACAAGACTAATTTCTAGAAAGAAAAACCAATTTACCATAAAATCTTTTTCTGCATCAATTAACTGCTATTAAGCTGGATCACTGCACCGTCACCCCAGACAAAGTATTTTGCTTTACTCTAACCCTTAGTACATACATAAACACATATGCTCTCTCTCTCTCTCTCTGATGTATGTGTGTGAAAGTGAAAGAGCATGTGTGCATGATTATGTATTCTATTTGCATGCATGGGTACACACCCACGTGCACACACACAAAATGTATGTTTTTATGTTTCACTAAATGTTACAAATCGACATTTTCCTTATGCTGGCCTTGTTCTCATAATTTTGGACGGTTCATTCCGGGGAATGGGGGGGGGGGGGGCTATTATTTACTTCCAATTATGGCTCAAAAATTTAGAGAGTAATATAGAATAATATTATAGTGAGACAAATCTAATAAATCAAATATATTGTTTTAAAGTTTTATCAAATATTAGAAATCTAATGTACATGTTTTCATTGTTCCATAGCAGAATAAAGACTTGTAATCATGCCTTTCCTGAAAATATAAGCATAAATGAGACCAAAGAATAATATATATAATATTATACATATTATTATGAAATATGTTGTATATAACATCATAAAATGTTATATTATATAGGATATTATAAAATATATTACATATATATATATATATATATATATATATATATATATATATATATAAACATAAAATGTATTATATATATATCATAAAACATGTTATTATATTATATATGATATTATCAAATACATTATATCATATATGATATTATCAAATACATTATATCATATATATTTATCAATATATTACATTACATATGATATTATCAAATATATTACATTACATATATTATAAATCATATTAGATTATATGATATTATAAATCGTATTACATTATATATTATAAATCATATTACATTACATATATATTATAAATCATCTTATATTATATATCATAAATATAAGATATCATAAAATATATTATATCATATATGATATTATAAGATATATTATATCATATAAGATATAATATATTCGATTATGCATAATATATTTTATATATAAAATAATGTTTATAATATAATATATATATATATATATATATATTATAAAACATTATTTTATATATAAAATATATTATGTATAATCGAATATATCATACATTATATAATATGTATAATATATAAATATATAATATACATATTATATAATACATATATATATATATTATCTATATAATACATATATACTATATATTATCTAATATCTATCTAATACATATAATACTATATATTATCTAATATCTATCTAATACATATATATACTATATATTATCTAATATCTTATATAATGGAGATTGTGTGTTTTCTGTCTGTAACCGAACTATATTACTACTCAAGTCACAATTCCCTTATTATTTACGTCAAATTCTCCATGGTTTCATTCTTTTAACCTTCAGTTATTAATAAAAATTGTTTTACATTATTAAACTGTTGACCATATCTATGTACTAATAACATGCAATTGTATTTATATATAACAAAATAGCGATTTACAGTTTGAACGAGAAGGCTATTTGCATATTGATATTTAAAATTTATTTTAATAAATATGTGCTTGGTATTATTGATTTCTAATTGTTTGTTTTATCTTAAGAAATATAAACAAAAATCTCGTGGATAAATTTAAAAGAAATTTATTTACAAGAAGAAATAACTGTAATATTATCCTTTACTTCCTATTTTAACTAAATAGTTAATTAGTTAAATTTACCAATGAAACAGGGGAGTAATGGAAAATGATGGAATAGTTAGTTTCAAAGTTGTTCTATTTTTCGATTATACCCCCTCTGTTGCAGATCTTTTTCTGCATTCTTAGTCAGTTTCATTACTAATTTAATATGATATTTTATTATATCAAAACTTAAATACTTGCCCGGAGGGTGCATATATTTCTATATCTATACATATATATACTATATATTATCTAATATCTATCTAATACATATATATACTATATATTATCTAATATCATATACTATATATATAATATCTATCTATACATATTATACTATCTATATCTAATACATATATATACTATATATTATCTAATATCTATCTAATACATATATATACTATATATTATCTAATATCTATCTAATACATATATATACTATATATTATCTAATATCTATCTAATACATATATATACTATATATATTATCTAATATCTATCTAATACATATATATACTATATATTATCTAATATCTATCTTATATATATATATATATCTATATCTATCTAATACATATACATATAATATATTATATCTATAATTCAAGTGTAATTTTTAAATATCATATTGCTCACCATTGGATTTATTTTTTCCTAATTTCTAATACCACAGCCGGTTATTTGGTTCAAAGTGACCCCCAAATGAATTCAAGGGTAAACATTAAATACCACTACTGGATTTCTACCCTAGAAAAGTTTTGTTTGATCTTGATAAACTACTTTGTTTTGAATTGCATCCCTGGACAGATGTGCTTATTGCGAAAATGTTACAATGGAAATTATTAACCCCCATCTTCTATACATATATAGTTGGTGTGTATATATGTATGTATGTCCAGATGAAACAATGAAAATCAAACAATTAGTGACAAAGTAAATATATATACACATTGAATATCACTGGTTCTTGCTTTTTGTTCAAGAATTATGAAGATTTGATTTATATTCGAAGATATTTAAAAATTTAAATATACATAGAAATAGCGCTGAAAATCTACTTAAAAATGTTTGGTATTTGTAAATCTCAAAAGTAAACAAATCAATACACCAGCCCACCCCTTTACCTAGGCCATGCTGGGTAGTTGCTTCTAGTTTATCAATAAGGCATTGATACTACTTTTGAAAGGGAGTGAGACACAATATCAACAATGTTATCATTAATTCAAGAGGTCCTAATGAACAGAATACTTGGAAATTTATTAAATTTTCAAATTTATCAGTTATTCCCATTAATTAGCCTATAAAACTGGACAGAGTATACAGCATACTCTTCTCAGACTGCAACCTGATGACTGCTGATGTACCCACATCACTTTGTGCGCGTTATTGAGGTGGATCTGTAAACCAAATTTCAACTCTGTAGCTGCTCAACTGAGAAAGTTATGGGTGTACATACAGACATACATACAGATGTCATATTTTATATAAATCGAAGAGATATATAATATATATATCTCATCTTGGCAGGTCCTCAACTTAACATCCAGTCTGCTTCCAGTTATTCTAAGTCTTTGCTGGTTGTGACCATATGTAGGTGTCCACAGGAAAACATCACTTAGAAGTTTGTCCTTACTTCTCCAACAGTGCACAGCAAGTCTTGTTTGTCTCACTTATAGATAAGTGGCTGTATAGGTGCTTTTTTGTGGGTGCTACTTCCTTTTGTTCCCATCTAACTTTTTCTCCAAGCGTTTTGTCAAAGTTCAAGTAGTTCAGCCATACAGTAGTACTGACATGGTTTATTAGACAGATCAGATTTCCATATCATCATATGTAGCACCACACTAACCGTCAGATCCTAATTATTTCCCTGCACAGATCAGATTACTCAAACTGTGTTACTGATGCGTTAAGTTTGCGAGGACCTGTCTTGAACCTGGAACCTTGAGATTTCTAGGCAAATGTGCTACCAACTGAGCTAAACCAGACCCTAATATATATATATATATATATATATATATATATATATATATATATATATATATATATATATATATAATATATATATATATATATATATATATATATATATATATATATATATATATAATTAAAACATTCAAAGATAAGCAAATACAATTAGGAGTAAAAGTTTCCCACTAATGATTGTCAATCAATAAAAGGAAGGTGATTTTACACACATCCAAGAGGTTGTAAATGAGTGAATGCCCATATTTGGCCAGTGGAATTTCCTCTATGATCACTATTCATTGTGAAATTTTTACTTACAAATATATTTGTTCCTGCTTTAATCATTTTTTACTTTACCAGAAGTTCGATCATCATACATTGGCATTGTTGCAGATAAAGCTGCAGTATGTATTTATCTCTTCACTATGTGCAGGATGTGACACAAAAACATTTTTTAAAAAGAAATATAACTAGTTGGAATTAGAGTTTTTCTTCTAGACTGGTTACCATACCAAGTTTAAATAGCCTAGTTTGCTCTACTATTTACCCATAGCTGGAGGGAGAATAGTTGGATTCATACCTTTTCCAAGGGTGATGTGAAAGGCAAACAGCCTCATCCAGGATTTGAACTTGGGTTGCTGTGTCCATTTTTTCTACAACAACTGTTATGTCAATCTACAGTATTGCTGTAACTGATTGTGTATATATATATATATATATATATATATATATATATATATATATATATAAACTGTGTGTATAAAATTTTAAATAATATATACAGAGTCTAGCAGAATGATATCCTAGATTTAAAATTGATGCCACATTATTAGTAGCAATTGTGAGCAAGTGGGAGTTATGTCTTTGAGCAGCAGCCATGCCATTTTAGTTTCATGATGTGGGAATTGTGTGTTTGTGTGTGATTGAAACATATTTACAAAATGATGACTATCATTGCAATGCAGCCATTATTTCATGACCTGTTTACTTACCAGATCTAACCCTTGTGACTACTTCCTCTGAGAATATCTGAAGGCTCAAATCTGGATTTAAAATTGCTGCTACATAGGCTGTAAGCAGGTGGGAGGTATGTCTTTGAGCAGTAGCAACAGCCGTGTTATTTCAGTCACTATCATGGTGTAGTATGATGAACATTGAGTTTTGTTGATTGAAACTCATCTTGCTTTGTGATGACATCCCACTCACCAGTTTTATCCTCTTATGATTAGTTTCTCTTAGAATACCTGAAAGCTCAAGTCTTTGAATGCAGATTTAATAGCAGCTATGCTATTTCAGTTGCCAAGAGCATCTATGGAAGTTCTTGGATAAATTTTTCCAGGACACCTCACCTTACTATGTGATAATATCCCATGACTGATTCACTCACCAGATCTATCACGTGATTACTTTCTCTGGGGATACTTAAAGGCTTAAGTGTTTAAATGCATATTGTAGACAACTGTTGAACTGAAAGATTTTATTCATCATGAAATCGCAGTAATATCAGAGGTAATGACTAGGCAAGTGCTGCAGAACATTCAGGGGTGTATAGCTTGTGAAAGCAATCATTTAATGATATTATATTTAAAATAAATTTATAACAATAACAAGATGGCAAATATTGTTCTTGTAGTAAATTTAAATTATAGTTAGTTTTTTTTAATTTAAAAAAAATATATTCCAAACCTGAGAGATCATTCTGCTGGACCCTGTATTGAAGGAGGTTTGACATTTATTGTAAAAAGAACAGTTCTATTCTAATATGCTAGTAGGACAATCACCTGGATGATTACAGTTGAAAAAGATATACCAACCTATAAACAATTTTTTCCTGCTTCTTGCTAGCTAGGTGTGTGAAATATTCCAAAGGAAGTGGTTTTATATTAAAACTTTCTTCTGGGCCCAACAAATTTGCAAACCAAATTTGGTAGCTCTACATCAAAGCATTTGGTGTTCTATATAAAGATTGACAAAGAAACTCTTCTAGGTAAGTATTCCCATGTTTATTTACCTGTTATGTATCATCATCATCATCGTGCTAGTAACATGGATGTCCATGATAATCTCTCGTTAACCATCCCTATCATTCATTGCCCTTGTAAGGTCCTCTGTGCAGAATCCAGTATCTGTGCAGAGCTGGTCAGTGTAAATATTTACTGGACAGCCCTTGTTGGCATGCCCATGTGCTAGTTTCCACAGGAGAGCGTCGCTTATGAGTTCATCCTTGCTTCTCCAGCATGTATATAGCAGGTAAATGTTGCACATTTCTAACTGGCATCAGGTGGCTTAATGCTTATATTATGAAATGGCCTCCCATCCCCCACCATCACCTGATGAGCTGTGACGTAAACATTTTACAAGAGGGGTTAAAGGTTATTTTCAATTGAATCAAGTGATGAGAAAGTTTGCGTTTAGAGTTTTATCAGTTACATTTCTGTATTACTACAGAGTGGATGTGTGTTTTTGAGGTTTAATGTTTTAAAGCTCTTTTTTAGGTGTTTTGATATTTTTCTTTACAAGATGTAAGTAATTTCCTTCGCAT